>JAJKFL010000006.1:34101383-34605914 GCA_021186555.1 Reticulitermes speratus
GTGCTAAGTCAAGACCTTCCGCTCCTGTAACCCTAACGGAGCTACCTTCACCACTGCTTACCTCACCGTCATCCGACCCCCTCATCCTCCTCCATCTCCAACACACCTACAATCCAGCTGCCTCAAGCCATCTGATCGAACATTTAACGTAAGTGTAGGCAAACTGCCTACAATTCCTCTCCAACTTACGTAGGCTAAAATAAATATTAATTAATCATTCCTTTATTAATATTAGAAACACAAAAATATAATAAGTACAGTCGAACTCTGTTATAACGTCATGAAAGGGACTGAATATTGTGTGTCGTTATAAAAGAGTGTTGTTCTAACCGAGGAATATAATGTTATGGTTAAAAGTGAGGAATAGTACCATAGACTATCTGACGCCATAGACGAGATGTCGCATAAACCGAGGTCGTTATAACCGGGTTTGACTGTATGTGTTTATATATAAAACGAATATGTAGAGGCTGTCATTGGTATGATTGCCTCTAGCCCCTACTTATTCCATTATGTCTTATGCGTAAGACATTATTTATTTACGGCTTTTTTGTTTATGCCAACTTTCTCAGGAACACAACTGGGGCGTAAAACAAGGGCTACATGTATGTGATACGAACTGACGGATCTACTGTAATTTTGAAAGTTGACTGGCCTCTGTTCTGCTCTAGCTAATAAAAGTATAATAATTATATGGAAACATACACACATCCATGCTACAGGCAGGAATCAAAGACACTTGTAACCTAAGCACACGGCACAGTCTGTGATCAAACACACTACCAGTCGGATATGATTTGCTTACATTGCATTCCACAGTAGTTACCTCTTGAGCAGTCGGGATCGGTTTCATGTTCTGCAATATCGACTGAGCAGAGTTTTGAACAGCAGTTTGCGTGGTAGCACAGCCCACACAGGCTCACCAGCCAACCTTCAGTGTTGTGCAGAAAGCAGTCAGGACAAAGAGCTACGCCAGTGAGCAGTGTCAAACTGGTGCCGAGTTAGGATGTGTGGGTCTGTATGTCGCTCCCGAGTGAGTACGTAAAATTGCTGTGAGTGCTCAGTGCTGCATTACATTGCCGTCAACATAACTAAAAAATACGCTAGTGTATTTCAGGCGCAATAACATGGTGAGACCAAATACCACTATTTATTTTTACACGTACTGGAATTATTTGTATACGTGATTACCTTGCTGTGACATGGCTCAGTAGGTTAGTCGCCCAACTACCATAGCGGAGGCCGGGGGGCACTACTGTATTTTAGCTCTACCAAAGTGTATCCAGTGTGCCTTGACGAAGTTCACGTACGATGAGGGGCGTGGAGCGTTGTGGCCGCGCCCCCATCTCCCTCCTTGAACTAGGCGCGCTCATTTCAAACTTCCCTTTCCTATACCACCAGGAATTATATGGTGAACCGAGAGAGACGTTCCAGACACACTTTGGTTACGGTGTAGGCTATGCCTCTCTTGTCTGTATGAACTAAATGACCACTTCACACAAACTTTGGTTAGGGTGTAGGCTATGTCTCTGTTCTGTATATTAACTACATGGTCACTCGAGACAAACTTAGGTTAGGGTGTAGGCTATGTCTCTGTTCTGTATATTAACTACATGGTCTCTCGAGACAAACTTAGGTTAGGGTGTAGGCTATGTCTCTGTTTAGTATATTAAGTACATGGCAACTCCACACAAACTTAGGTTAGGGTGTAGGCTATGTCTCTGTTCTGTATATTAACTACATGGCCACTCGAGACAAACTTGAGTGAGGGTGTAGGCTATGTCCCTATTCTGTATATTAACTACATGGCCACTCGAGACAAACTTGGGTTAGGGTGTAGGCTATCTCTCTTTTACAGTCAGCGCGATATTTAAACCTCGTCGTGGACGGAGTGGCGCCCATACCAACACTATAGACGCAACCTGGAAACATGTGAAGGTTTTCCTCAACGCCTACAACCGCAAGACAAACTACATCTGCTGTCTTTCGGAATACATGTTCGCATGTGTTTGCCGCGCACGTGCCATGTTTCTTCACGTCATCTCACATGTGGACTGGTCTCTCCAGCCTGCCCACGCATCACCGCACTCTCCCCCGGCAAACACCACAATAACGTTGTTCCTCCTCTTCACATCTCCCCTACCAAACACAGTCTTCTAGACGCACTGTGCCTACCTTCGTACTGAAAATTTTCCTCCTTTGGTAGAGCTAAAATACAGTAGAGCCGGCCCGGGTTTCATCCCAGGCTATACCATGTGTGATTTGTGTGGATAAGGTGGCAAAAGGACATGATTTTATCCAAGTACTTCGGTTTTCCCCTGTCGCTATCATCCCACCAATGCTCCATACTCGTATTAGCCTACAATCGACGGTATGTAATCTTAGCAATGACGAACGTCCTTAAAAGACATGGCTATATTTGCCTCAACGTCTCCAATAATTCCGCTATAGAAGTTACTGCAACACAGACCCACTAAAATTCCTTTCGAAGGCTTTAATTTGTATTTAAATGCGTCAATTCGAGCAATATTTTCAATACAGTAGTGGTAAAACTGAAGCTACAGTTGAGATCTCTGTTTTTGTGGGAAGTGACGCCTCGTCACTGTATAATTGGTGCCCGGAATTTCGACACGCCGTGGCGGTCTCGCCTTCAAATGTCGAAAAGATGAGAACACCACGTCCTCTAGAAACGTCGATGACAAATTACGCAATGACGCAGCGCCATAACCCAGAAAAATGGAATTCACCTACACTGCTGCGAAAACCTAAAACCTCGCAAAACTGAAGTTATTTCTGTACCCGCCGTGAAGGCACCTGGAAGGACCAGAGGTGTAGCTCCAATCATTCCTCACCTCGGCACTACGTGGAGGCGAATGGTCAGCTTGACTCCCCGGCCGCTCTAATCCCGGGAAAGCATCCGCCGGTAACCACTGAACAGAAGGCTGGGTGGGCCCCAGAGCCAGTATGGACGTTTTGGAGAAGGGAATCGAACCACAATTCTTCGGTCGTCCAGCCAGTATCCTAGTCATTCTACTGACTGCACTGTCCCAGCTCAGGATTATCAATAAAATAAATTGGAGGTCCCTTTCAAGCGCGTTCGCTTCCAACCGGAGTACATGTTTGGTTCCGCCCGTCCATTTTTATTCTTGAAATGATCTCGGAAACAAGCAAATGGGTTTTCGTGAAATTTGAGACTAAGGATATGTATATATTTTTCCGTACTCCAACAGCCCAGATCGGGCCTAGACCGCCTCTTTGTGAGGTTTCTAGATCACCCACAGTTAGACACACACGCGCGCGCGCGCGCGGTGAAACTCCTCTGAACGACTGATCAGCTCGTCGCACAGGCCGCTACCTATACAACACACAACAAACCAAAGAGACGAACGTCCATGCTCCCAGCGGGATTCGAAACCGCGATCCCACCAATCGAGCGGCCGCCTACGCCTTAGACGTCACGGCCACTGGAGTCGGCACTAGGGATATAAATCTAAAACTTTCACGGCTAGCTGCTAGCCCGAAGAAGTTTTACGGATACTACGGAATTAAACTAAACTTTGTGAACTCTGTACAGTTTACCTTAAAACTGGACAAAGTAGTTGTCAGTTCACATCAAGTTGTACTCGCTATTCTGTTCTCATCTCGACCGCAACTTATGTATGACTCGCCAAATGCTTTATCGGAAAGAAAGTTTTAATACCAATACACTTCTGCCATTTGTCTTGCGAATTTTCGAGATAACTGGACAAAACGGAGCCAAGGTGCCATAAACTTGCGTTTTGCATGTTTTATAACTTCCTTTTCAGAGATTAAATTGGTAATACTGGCCTTGAAATTTAAGGATATAATTTTAAACTTTATTCTTTTGTTTATTTGTACCTTGTTGCCGATTTTCATTGTGGTTTTTCCCGTTTCTTAGGAAACAGACATTCCTGTCTTGTGGTTAGTGCATTCGTAATGTTACAATATTGCTGGGGGCTTCCCACTGGTGTGTGAAGTCACGAACCAGCAAATTGCCGTAAGACAGCAGTACTTACAACGAACGTATTATGCGTGCGGAAGTGCAACAAGTATAAATAAATGATGGAGAAAGTTCGTAGAACACAACGCAGCTTTATAATAACACTGTATTAACTACGAGACTGGAATAACAATTTATGAAGAAACGCAAAAACGACTGACAAAAGCAGTAAATCACACAAGGGAAAAAGGGACAGAAGTGTTTATGTCAGAACATAAAGTTTAAATCACAATGTTACAGACATTATGCGTTCATTATGAAGTAAAGAAGAACACGCCGTATGTGGAAACCACGTCTGCCCGTCTGAGTCTGACATAGTACAAACGACAAAACACTGACGGATTTTTATGAAATTCGGTACAGGCGTTATTAACAAAAGTTGTCGAGCACGTATGTATTTAAGTTCGTAAATGAGTTTACACCTTACTTCCTGTAATTCTTGACCGACTGTGGTGAAATATTAGAACTCCACATAATTTTGAGTTGTGATAAGCTTCATGAAAATCGGTACAGTGAAAGTCAAGTTTACTTCTGGGCGTAAATGATATTTTGCCCGTACTTTCTACAGTTTTGTCAGATTTGCATAAAATTAGATACTGACAATTGCCACAAATATTTATTGAGCGGTTATGAGTTTCATGAAAATCGGCAAAGTGAAAGACATACCTTACTTAGAGGCGTAAATAAATATATCTGCTGTCGACGCTTATTTTCTGATTTGGATTAAATTTGGTATAAGAGATAATACTGTTGAGGATTTGTGAATTTTGTGAAAATCGGCGCAGGGAAGGCCGTACTCTTCTTATGGGCGTAAAAGAAATTGCATATACGCTTGTACCATGAAACCGTATGACGTTTTGAAAGTAAAGAATGCCTTGGTAAAGTCTGTGTACAAGGTCAAGGAGTGCACCTCTTGTAATCTTCTTAATCTGTCACAAAAATATTTTAATAAAAATTAACATGCCTTTCAGGCTTAGGCCAATGTCATCATAGGAAATCTAATGCGAGTTCCCACTGCCCTCACTTTTACACTATTGTAGAAAGCGAGTAAAACGCAACGCGATATCCTGTTGTTTATAGCGATTTACAACATCCGTAAATTTGTGGCCATATCTTATCCGTAACTGAATGGGGATGGGACGGAGGAAGCGAAGAGAGATACATGTGCAATTTGTCAGCACGGTTCTGAAAAATGTATTCCTACCCTTTAGAACTAAGAAAGTTATTCTTCTAATCAAATATGGTTCATCGGAGTTGTCACTACAACCAGAAGTCAAAGTACGATCCTAGTTACAGGCCTGCCGTTAAGCGACAGGTCAGCAGTTAATGTGACAGGAAGCCCTACAACAGAATTATGTTCCGAGACTTTTTATCTTCTTTGCTATCGTATCCAGACAAAATTAAAAGCCTACAGTGTGGACGCCAGCTATAACGAGTGTACACGTATGCAGGTAAACTTGTCACCTTGTAACTGCTTATCTTGGACAGGTATAGATTTGAACTACACATCCAACTGAAAGAAAGTGATAGACTTATGGACACTCCTGAGACCAGCAACTGTACAGAGGCGAAGGGTATGACACACGAGACGGAAGTATGCTTTAACGTGACGGTACAGAACAACGCAGGACGATCCGAAGTACAGGCAACAGCACCGCCGGTCTGAAAGAGCCACTGCGGTGGAGAATAAGAGGTCAAATCCAAAGGGACGAGGGGTGATTGGACAGTATCGTAGTCCAGATAACGCCAGGAAGACCACTATCAGCGGTTATCAGAGAAAGTGTCACAGGGACTACGTAAGCAGGGCAAGGAGAAAGGCAGATATATTCTTCACCAGTTGGTAGTCTTATCGAAGTAGAAGCAGAAAGGCAGAGACAGCAATACAATTTTCGAAATTCTCTGACGAATGCTGTGGAAAATACAGGGGAAAAGAGGGACGACAGACACTGACGAAACGGATCGACACACTACAAAGAAACTGTGGCAGGTTCAATAAAGGTAGGTTTCTTAAATGTAGAAACATTGTGAAACAAAGTGGAAAAAATTGTATTTTAACTGACATATATCAAAGGATATATCTGACTTTGTAAAGACGTTGGGGGGAGTTAGAGATTAATGAGATTAGTGGTTGTACTAGATAGTCGAGAGAAAGATGCAAGATTTGAAAGTTTGGTAGAGACCCTGGTGGACTGATTATTTATATTAGATACAGCAATTAAAAGAGTTGGAAAATCACCGGCAAGGACGCAAGAAATCTATGGATAGGTCTTAAAAACTAGAGAAATTTATTGATCTAAGTTTGTGTAGCCTTTGTTTACAATGCATCACAAAATACATGACGGTACAGCCGCAATTTTCCCGGAGAACTGGAAGATGTAAAAGATTTGAGAGGTCAGAACTGAAATTCAAATATAAATGGTTGGGTGGGGGCATTAGAAGTATACGTGCCACACATCTGGGACACATTTCAGAATGTGGATAAAGAATACCGTAAACGTAGGGTTCTTAATTTATCTGACCAATATCATTGGTCATTTCCCGACGACGGCCACGTTATCGCGTGGAACTCGGATGAATCAGCAAACCGCCTATATCCGATGTTTCGCAGGGGTTACTAGGTCGGTAATCATGGAGTCATGAAGTCCTGCATACACGAGAAATGACAATAAAATCCCCTGTCTTTCGTGATAAGAACCGACCCCCTAATTACTCTTTTTTTTTTCAATGGCTCGACAGCCCCTTGGGGGCCTAGGCCGCCTCATTTTTCGAGGCTTCACGATCACACTTTAGACACACCACACTCGGTAGGACTCCTCTGGACGAGGGATCAGCCCGTCGCAGAGACCTCTACTTGACCACACACAGCACTCACAAGAGACAAACATCCATGCCCTCGGCAGGATTTTTTTTTTTTTGCCTGTCCGGTGTTTTTTCCCTTTGATCCATTTTTGTACTGTTTAAATCCTTTCGTCCTTCATGTCACTTTACGTTCCATACTACCGTCCTTACAACAAACACAACACAAACATCCATGCCCCGGTGGGATTTTCTTTTTGTCCGGGGATTTTCCCCTTTGATCCATTTTTGTACTGTATTAAATCCTTTTGTCCTTCATGTCACTTACGTTCCATACTGCCGTCTTTACAACAACACAAACATCCATGCCCCTGGTGGGATTCGAAACCACAATCCTAGTAAGCGAGCGGCCGAAGACCCACGCCTTACACCGCACGGCCACTGGGATCGGCTGTTTCGAACCCACGATCCCAGTAAGCGAGCGGCCGCAGACCCATGCCTTAGAGCGCACGGCCACTGGGATCGGCAGTTACTCCTTTACGGCAACTAAAGTACTAGAACACAGGGGCAGTGCTTCTACCGCACCGTATTGAGATGTACATAATAAATATATTTTAAATTAACGTATATAATAATCAGTAAACAGCAAGTAATTAGGAACTTATTTTTGTTCGATAGTCTTAAGTGCTATGCTTCTACAGACGCGTGTATGGATATGTGAATGTCAGAAATGACATGAACTGGTAATGAGTATTTCAAGTATACATTACACTTTAATGAGATATCCAGGACTTGGATTTCCATTACACTCTTCAGATCCTTTACGCGAATACCGGATCGGTAGTGAAAAACAAATAACAGTAACACCATACAGTTCGGTTTAAGCAATAATGTGTCAGGGAAATAGATAAAACGTGTATTTTGAGCGAGAATAAAAAGGTAGCATTACTAATACCGCCAGCACAACGCACTTGCATAATCTCAAGATTCAGTACCAATAACACAGTAACACGCCATAATAAATAAAGATATTAAATAAATGAATAAACAAATCTTATAATCCCATAAGAACAAACTCCGGCACATTTTGAATCTGATAAATATTCAACAATATTTTTGTGTTCTTTTGCTTTACGAAGCTGTCAATAACCCAATACGCCAGCATAGAATGGTAGAATGAGTGATGATTGATAAATTAAAAAGAGTTTGGAAAGAATCTGCCTTGGCCCATTCCGGATACTTTCCCAGATTTACCAGGAGGGACTAAGTCAAATTACGAAAAACCTCAGGATAACAAATGACCTGGCAGAAATTTCAACCATACATCTCCCCGAATGAGAGTCTAGAATGGCCAGGTCTTAACCAGGCGGTTAACGGCCTTCCTGTCACTACTAGGGCCCGGGTTCGGTCACAGGCTAGTCTATGTGGGATTTTTGGTGGACAATGTGGCATTGGGGCAGGCTTTTCTTCGAGTTCTTTGGTTTTTGCCTGTCAGTAACATTCCACCTGTGCTGCATACTCATATTTCATTCACCTACCACCGACGGTATATAGACTCAGCAACTGTGAGCCTCTTTAAATAAAACACTTCTCTCCCTCCCTCGTTCACTGTCGCAAGTCCAGAGCGTTAACGCATTGCCTTTCGATTCGGTTTTAACAACACAAAAATAATTAATTTTGTAGGCTGCGTCCTTGATCTTAGGGGCTCAATTTCGATTCGGTAATAAATCAGCAGTTATAATCGGGCGTCGTACTTCACATTCATAGTTGATAAATCTGTTTTAAATAAAAATATTCCACATAAAATTTTCTGTAAGAATTTTCCCCTACAGCGTTACAATGCAGTTCTATGTGTGCGCGTACATGCGTGTGTATCTTATCAATAAACATGCGAGTGCTATTCCTGCATATTATCTGGTTGCTATGTCCTGTACCAAGCTAACTTGTCCTAATTATCTTCACTGAGTCATGGGATAAAGTACTTCCGTCCAACAGCAACTAGGCCATTCCTGATAATAAAAGAGCCTGTATAGTAAATATAATTACATATATTCATCATCATGTAGTCTGTCTTACGACAGGTTCACAAACTCTTCCAAAGAGAGTTCTCCAGAGACCGCGATTTAGTGCTTTCTCTTTCAATTTCGAGTAACTTCTCGTTTCCTTAAGGTCATCCAATAGCTGCTTACTTCTTCTTCCTCCTTTTCCCGTCCCTTCATCTTTCCTTTTCTCCGTCCTTCAATAAATTGTTTTATAGGGCAGTTCCTACGCAAGATGTAACCAATCCATTTAGCCTTCCTTTTTTATTGTACGTAGGATGTTCCTTTCCTCCATGACTCCATGTAACACTTCTTCATTTTTCACACGATCGGTCCAACTGATATTCTCCATCCTTCTCCAGCACCACATTTCAGAACTTTCAAGATATTTCTGATCTACTTTCCGAAGTGTCCAAGTTTCAGCACCATACAAAGCTATGCTACAAATGTAGCTTTTCACTATTCTCCTCCTTAAATTTAAGTCCAGTTTCCTAGTGAAAAGATTCTGTTGCCATGGCAGTCCTTGAAATTGTACATATTATCGGTTTATAAGAAAAGTATTACTTAATGCAGGATCCAAAGTGTGTTTGTGACCACGCACACCTCAAAATTGGAAGTGAGGGAGGACAAGGCATGCTGAAAACTCTAAATTCCCTTCAAGATAGACATCCAAGTAACTTTCTTTATTCTCGTGGCGGGATGACACCACACGTGGACGTGAGGCCTCTATTGGAATCATTGTCCATCCCCCGAATGATTAGATGAAAGAATATGGAGCTGCGGTGGGATGACTATGGGCTGCGTAATACCGTACTCCGGGAAAAGACGTATCCCAGTGACACGTGTCAACCACCAGTTCCACGTTGACTGTCCTATAATTGATGCCAGGTTTTGACAGTCAGAAGCCTGAATTACGGCACGCAATCTATGTAGACATTAAGTAACTCATTCTCATTATCAACAGGCCAGTATCAGTGTCCACAGGACATTGAATATGATAGTCTGCAATAGGGAAAGAGATTAAAAGGAAAGCCGACTTTACAGAATGGCCTGTTAGTAAGTTAGAAATAAGATTCTGAAAAAGTATTCACGAAATTCCACAAGAATAACAAACTCATATTTTGACAAAGAATTCGCTTCCTCGAAATCTTAACTTGCTCAACAAGTTTCGTTTTGGTATCATATAAGTTTCTTTCTGTTTTATTTTGTGTTTTGATGACAAATGATTTGAAAATCTCTTTACTTCCTTACATGTTTTTTTTGCTTTCTTTTCATTACCACTGGTGTTTATTTGTTAATCTGTTTCAGAATTGCTTATTTCGAGGATTATGGAGTTACACAGTAGCTAACCGAAAGGACAATTAGCCTTTAAGAACTCTTCCTTTTGGCACATGCATTGTTACGAAGGCTGAAAGGTATGACTAGTTGCAAACTACTTTTATTTACAACACTAAATACACATTCTTTTAGTATACACTCACTCCAAGCGTCTGGACAACACAGTTGCAGGATACTGACTCCCTTAAGAACGACCAGCTGCCAGCAGTTTCTTATTAATTTTATAATTTTAACCACCACGCCCCAACGACTACAATAGCCATTAACTACGCAACATCTTACAACGAATACGGAATATAATCAACAGGCGCAACATCAACACCGCAGCATCTCACCATGTCATAGAACATGGATTACAGTAAAGACAAACCAACGTTTTAACAATTTTAACAGTGAAAAATGGTTTTAGAAAATACGACGATCTCAGTAGACAACTAACGTGACACCCTACAAAGTGGACTGGCTGGCCAGAAACGAAAAAAGATTTACGTAAAACAAGAAGAGAGAATTGAAAGAATTATGGCAGAATACGACAAATCAAATGATCTGTACAAATGTCTCAAAGCTTTAGGCTATAAAAATACATTTGAATAATGTGTTAATGCTAGATTGTGTGAAAAAGACTTATGGTCTGCAGATATTGTGTATGGGAATAATTATAAATAACGAACAGAAAAATGTGTTAATGCCAGATTTTGTGACGAAGACTTATGGTCTGCAGTTATTGTGTATGGGAATAATTATAAATAACGAACAGAAAAATGTGTTAATGCCAGATTTTGTGACGAAGACTTATGGTCTGCAGTTATTGTGTATGGGAATAATTATAAATAACGAACAGAAAAATGTGTTAATGCCAGATTTTGTGACGAAGACTTATGGTCTGCAGTTATTGTGTATGGGAATAATTATAAATAACGAACAGAAAAATGTGTTAATGCCAGATTTTGTGACGAAGACTTATGGTCTGCAGTTATTGTGTATGGGAATAATTATAAATAACGAACAGAAAAATGTGTTAATGCCAGATTTTGTGACGAAGACTTATGGTCTGCAGTTATTGTGTATGGGAATAATTATAAATAACAAACAGAAAAATGTGTTAATGCCAGATTTTGTGACGAAGACTTATGGTCTGCAGTTATTGTGTATGGGAATAATTATAAATAACGAACAGAAAAATGTATTAATGCCAGCTTCGGTGACGAAGACTTATGGTCTGCAGTTATTGTGTATGGGAATAATTATAAATAATGAAGAGAAAAATGTGTTAATGTCAGATTGTGTGACGAAGACTTATGGTCTGCAGTTATTGTGTATGGGAATAATTATAAATAACGAACAGAAAAATGTGTTAATGCCAGATTTTGTGACGAAGACTTATGGTCTGCAGTTATTGTGTATGGGAATAATTATAAATAACGAACAGAAAAATGTATTAATGCCAGCTTCGGTGACGAAGACTTATGGTCTGCAGTTATTGTGTATGGGAATAATTATAAATAATGAAGAGAAAAATGTGTTAATGTCAGATTGTGTGACGAAGACTTATAGTCTGCAGTTATTGTATATAAATATGAAATAATGAAAATACTATATGAGTAACTGACTGACAAAGCTTCTTGTCTGCAGGTCATGAGGACATTGACTAGTCCCAAGTTGGGGGGAGAAAAATGTGTGGAGGAAAGTTTGCAGATAATGGGCTGGTGTAACTTGCGTAACCTTAGTATTCGTATCTTAATCATGTAGCAGATAAAAAGGGATCAGTTTCACTGTCCGCCTGAACCACGGTAATTAACACTGTCCGCCTCACGCACGATTCCAGGTAAGTCCATGTGGGATTTATGGTGAACAAAATGGCACTGGGACAGGTTTTTCCCCGAGTAATTTCGGATTTCCCTTGTCAGTTTCATTCCACCAGTGCTCCATTACTTGTAAAAAATAAAAAAATTAAACATCTTCATCACAGGGTTGCACAATAAACCTCTAGGCTGCGGTGCGTCCGTAGCATCTGCTGCGGTGCCCTTCACCACAAAAAAAAATAACTAAAGAAGAAAAACTTCAGTCGGACATAACATTTTAGTACCGTATTATAAAGATACAGAATTATGAATATCTGTAATACGGGAGCACAAGATGTCAAGCTGAAATATTTGTTGTTTAGTTCATATCTCGCACATTCCATCAAAATGTCACGTAATATGACTCAAGTCTTCTGGAATGCTACGGCCGTGTGGACTAGTAAATATGTACATCAACTAAGGGGTGAAAACCGCAAATTTCGCATGGTTAAGTCATTTCTTGCCATTGATGGAACCCGAAGGTACATTACCATATTCGCAATATCCCACTAACCATTAACTTGTTCTTCATTAAGATCCATTTTAACATTATGCTTATATCTACGCTTTGGCCTTCCAGGTAGTGTCGCGTTTTCAGAATTTCTAACACAGTTGAACTGAGGCCGAGATTGTTAGTGGAACGTAGAGTAAACCCACCATACTTAGCCCTGCTTTATTGACCCCGCTCATAACTTCCTTTATGATGATTCAGGTCTTCTGTGGTGTTGCGTTGAGTCGGAGGGTTATTGATTCCCGACGTTTCGAAGGAGCTTTCCACCCTCATCTGCAAGGACAAAGAAGTCCATTCTTCTAGCACTTCTTGACCCTTGAAAATGAAAGCGAAACGTTCCTTCGAAACGTCGGGAATCAGTAACCCTGCTACTCAACGCAACAACACAGAAGAAGAATCCTGAACATGAACACTGTGGAAACCTGAAATCTCACAAGAACTTCCTTGATTTTTTTTTGCCATTATCTCTATTTAGTTAGAACATCTCAGGAAAAATAACTTCTAGCGAGCTATTGAGCTGGGCAGGGGCTGACAAAGCAGAGGGACCACATAATGTTTTATGAATTGTTGGTTTTGAAACGTTTTCAAGTTCATGTCATTAATTATTTCTAAGTGAATGGATAAAACGTCGCGAAGGGACGTGTCACATTAACACCTAATGTTTTCTCACAATAAATTTCTCAGAGGCCTATACTAGGACAGGCAAGCATTTTTCAAGACAGTCAAGTGAATTGCAATGGCCTTACCTAACACACCATGATTTCTGGGATTAGTATCATCGTCTTTGCATTTAATCTAACATCCTCTTAAAACCACACAAATTATATGTCCAGTAGAGTAACGATTATCCGATTTGCTCGGGACCGAAGGACGATCGGATAATTGAAAATGCCGGATATTACGGAAGACTAATGACAAAGGCGAGGGTACGAAGAAAACACAATAAGGAAACAAATAAAAGTATCTCAAAAACAAAAGTAGTATTTAATATAATGCAACTTTGTAAATGGGAGGTTATTTTTTTAAGAAATGAGTAGTCTAGGTGCAGTATTCACATCTGTGCGTGCAAGGTCGTGGGGGCACCTGAACTGCAGAACGTGCACGTGTATCGGTAGCCATGTTGTGTAGCGTAAGCAAGGACGGCCTCAGCAGCCGTAAATCCCCTACTACGACTCATTCCGTGCTTCTTTGTCATCACCTACATGGTCGCCACCAGCATGACTCACAAGATTTTTGTTATTGTCGGTTAGCTGTTGTTCTTCGACTCGATTCATCCATTGCATGTCATCGTTATTCACCCTTTCATAGCGTGATGTAAGTTTTATCACAGAAAAAGAAGAAGATTTTAGCAGTTTCCTTCCGGTGTTTCCTCTGTCGGTTTATCTTCAATCTGCCTTCTTCTCCGTCTTTTTCTTCTTCTTGTTGTTGTTCTTCTTCAGGCGGTGGGGCAGTTTGTTGAGGTATAGCGACTCGCTACGAGCTGGACCGTCCGGGGATCGAATCCCAGAGAGGGGGGCGAGGTTTTCAGCACCCATCCAGACCGGCCCTGGGGCCTATCCAGCCTACTGTACAATGGGTACGGGGCCATTCCCGGGGGTAAAGCGGCCGGGGCATGGCGTTAAACACCCACCCCATCTAGCGCCGAGGTTAAAGAAAGAGTAGAGCTATACCTCTACTCCCCCTCTGGGCCTTCGTGGCCTGTTCTAGGGTGAACTTTACCTTTACTTTTACTGCACTACAAGCCGGAAGGTTGCTGGTTTGATTTCCGATGGTGTCATTGGAATTTTTCATGACAATCCTTCCGGTCGACTCAGCCTCTAACAGAAATGAGTACCAGGAATATTTGCCGGGGGGGTAAAGGCGACCGGTGCGTAGGGCTGTCCACTTGTCTTGAAATCTGGGAGCCTGAACCTCCAGGAACCCTCAGGGCCTGTGCAGGCCTATACAGGGATTGCTTTACTGCTTTACGTTTTACTTACATCCTCTGAAATAATCGGTCTTTAGATCCACTGTCATACAGGAGGGCTCTGCAAGTAATTTTTAGCTGCATAAGCTTTACCTCGAGCCACTTGTTTTGCGGTGCAGATACTAATGTAAGACATTTATGGGGATTATGTGAACTTCCTCTTGTTTATACAGCAATATAAAACAGCTTGCGAAATTATAAATTTGAACTTGACATCATATCCGACAGATAACATTACATGCTTCCTCTCTCCAGGCCGTCACTATGGAACGTGTGGACGAAATAGAGACGGAGAGGCTGCTGCCTGACGGAGATGGCGCGGCACTGATGGATGAACTGATTCAGCATGCAGATTCCAGTGGCCGTTTTCAGAAGGTGTTCAACAACCTGTTCAACTTCTGTGCTGTATTCCTCTGCGTCATGAGTGTGTACAGCTTGGTTCTTGCGATGGAAGTACCAGACCACTGGTGTCATGTACCGGGAAGAGAATCAACTAATTTTAGTCTATCGGAATGGAAAAACCTCACATTGCCAAGGTAGGTTCATGGTGTGATAGCTACCACAGCCGTTCTTTAGAAGCTGATGGCCGAACGGTTCGGTAGTTACCCCGATTTTATGGAAACCGAAATTTTGTTTTATAACTGTCCACAGAAGGCCGTAACTGGACCCTGTCCTGGGCCACATTAATTCACTCCATACCTTCAGACTGTTTACTTCTGATGTGTGATATTTGAGAATCTCAAGACGAGTGACTATGAAGATAATTCTCTTTAGATTTTGTGTATGTTTTGCGCTAGAGGCAGGAGTGGATTTACTCTTTTCTTTTTCTTCTCCTTTTCAGGGACAAAGACAGTGAGGATAATATCGCCTACAGCAAGTGTAAAATGTACAACGTTACAGGACCGCTGGCCGGTTCTGATAACGTAAGCGACCTTAGTATTATCGGTAAGGTGAATGGCTTCTACAGAATGTAACATCTGTGAGAATTAACAGACAGAGAAAATATAAAGCAGACACCATTATAGCTTTTATCCTTAGGAAGAACAGTGTGGTGAATGTTAGTAACGCGTTTCAAGGCTCGCATATGATAACAGTTTTCCGTACGTTAAAAGATATCATAGCTTATACCTGCTAAACCATAGACGGTTTTCTTTCTTGTTCCTACATAAAAATGGATTTTTCATCGAGCTCCGGGTAACGCGGTAATGAAAAACTGGCTTTGCATAAAAGCGAGGAATTTCTTGACTAAGAACTTCTCAAGAATTCTGTTCCAATGACATAGTTAATAGGTATTTTGTACAACTAAGCTTTCCAGATGGGTGTAAATTGTTAGCTTCAAGCGCAGGCGCTGTACGCGGGGGAGAATGTCCTCGGTTCCTGTTGAATATGAATCTGGGTGGGACCCAGAGCCGGTCTTAACGCGTTGGAGATGGATAAATCCCTCACCACTGCCAGGAATAGAACCGCGACCACTGCCCGGGACAGAACCGCGACTCCTCGGTCGTCCAGCCCGTTTCCTCAGTGTCCTAGTTCACACAGCAGTGTAATAGACGCAAAACAGAATAAGATGCAGCACTGAACACTACAAATACCGGGTTTGACTGAAGCAGAAAGAAAAGTAATTTATCGTGTCTTGTATTGAGCAACATATAAAGAAAATATACGTAAGAAAGAAAATAAAAAGTATTTGTAACTCTTAAAAACCTCAAAATGAATATTTTAAAATTTAACGTGTACCATAAGCTGTATGTTACAACGCAAAGTTTTTATTAGTTTCCACTCAATTATACATCCGTAAAGATGGCAAAGCGTTGCCGAAACCTGTCTGGTAAGTGAACGGCGTTATTAATAAATGTCGTTTTATTTAAACAGTTTCATCATTGATTTGGAAAGATGAAATAAGTTAACTTTACACATAAGCCCGTAAATAAAAAAAAATAAATTCCTCTTTTGACGCCGTACGTTTATTTAGCTCATTCTTTCAACTTTTCTCTTCACCAACTCGCTCGTCGAGGCCGATCAAGCCAGTATGCAGTGAAAGCTCTTTCACTGCAATTAAAGAGGCCAGAGCGTGAAGCTAATGACTGATTTCGAAATATAGGAGACGCCTTACGTTATCATTGCTGTACAAGACAGCGAATTTCGTAACTACATTACTATATTAAAAATATTACAATAATGAAGACCTCTTTCCTCACATTACAATATTCGATATAAAATAGAGAAACATTGATGCACAAGTTTCCAACTTCTGCCATATTTATTTAGGCTATTAATTTATTGCGATTCCAGTGGCCGTGCGGTCTAAGGCGTGGGTCTGCGGCCGCTCGCTTACTAGGATAGTGGGTTCGAATCCCACCGGGGGCATGGAGGTCTGTCTCTTGTGAGTGTTGTGTGTTGTCAGGTAGAGGTCTCTGCGACGAGCTGGTCCCTCGTCCAGAGGAGTCCTACCGAGTGTGGTGTGTCTAAAAAAAAGTGCGATCGTGAAGCCTCGAAAAATGAGGCGGCCTAGGCCCCCAAGGGGCTGTCGAGCCATTAAAAAAAAATAATTTATTTAATTATAGTTTATTTAATGATGCTGTCAGTGACTAGGCTGTTTATCCAAAGTTTGCGTCCAGTTTCGTATAACTTGGCACTTCCGTCATGAATATTACACTAATCACAAAGAGGAAAATCAGAACCTTGGATGTCGATATCATCGTTTTTACTATTAATAAACAACCCAGTTTTGGCTAGCCACACTCCAGTATTACATTATCATTGATTATGTCAAGTTTCCTCATCACCCAAACTTTGTACTTACCGACGCAAGTCTGTCATCCACTGTACATCCATGAGGTATAAGACGTCCCATTCTGTTCACAGTGCAAGCCAAGTGAAATGGCACGTCAGACTAACTCAGCCTTATTAATAAAAACATACTGCTTTGTTTTACCACGTAGCCACATATTTCGGAAGAGTAAGTCATCATCGGGCTAATTGTAAAAATACGCAGAGGAAATACTACGAAGTGTCTGCAGTTTTAATAAGGTGCTGAAACCTCAATACATTTACATAATTCGGTTACAACTTACACTATAAACAATAGTAGCGGCCTCAACCATCAAATATAATTTAATACATTTAACATATATGGAGGGGAAGTTTGAGGATAATATTTTCCCTTGAAAAGTATAACTAAATTGAAACTTATAAGAGTTCAGCACCTTACAAATCTACAACAGCTTTGTAAAATTTCCTCTGCATTCTTGTTACTCTTAAGCCGCAACATTTAGCTGCTTTGTAAAACAAAGTAATTTGTTTTATTAATAAAGTAGTGTTAAACTGTAGTATCAATGCATTTAATCCTTGTACATACTGAACCCAGCTTATCGTCCAATGTACATACTGAACCCAGCTTATCGTCCAATGTACATACTGAACCCAGCCTAGCGTCCAGTGTACATACTGAACCCAGCCTAGCGTCCAGTGTACATACTGAACCCAGCCTAGCGTCCAGTGTACATACTGAACCCAGCTTATCGTCCAATGTACATACTGAACCCAGCCTAGCGTCCAGTGTACATACTGAACCCAGCCTAGCGTCCAGTGTACATACTGAACCCAGCCTAGCGTCCAGTGTACATACTGAACCCAGCTTATCGTCCAGTGTACATACTGAACCCAGCTTATCGTCCAATGTACATACTGACCCAGCTTATCGTCCAGTGTACATACTGACCCAGCTTATCGTTCAATGTACATACTGACCCAGCTTATCGTCCAGTGTACATACTGAACCCAGCTTATCGTCCAGTGTACATACGGAACCCAGCTTATCGTCCAGTGTACATACTGAACCCAGCCTAGCGTCCAGTGTACATACTGAACCCAGCTTATCGTCCAGTGTACATACTGAACCCAGCTTATCGTCCAGTATACATACTGACCCAGCTTATCATCCAATGTACATACTGACCCAGCTTATCGTCCAGTGTACATACTGAACCCAGCTTATCGTCCAGTGTACATACTGAACCCAGCTTATCGTCCAGTGTACATACTGAACCCAGCTTATCGTCCAGTGTACCTACTGAACCCAGCTTATAGTCCAGTGTACATACTGACCCAGCTTATCGTCCAGTGTACATACTGAACCCAGCTTATCGTCCAGTGTACATACTGAACCCAGCTTATCGTCCAGTGTACATACTGACCCAGCTTATCGTCCAGTGTACATACTGAACCCAGCTTATAGTCCAGTCTACATACTGACCCAGCTTATCGTCCAGTGTACATACTGAACCCAGCCTAGCGTCCAGTGTACATACTGAACCCAGCTTATCGTCCAGTGTACATACTGAATCCAGCTTATCGTCCAATGTACATACTGACCCAGCTTATCGTCCAATGTACATACTGACCCAGCTTATCGTCCAGTGTACATACGGAATCCAGCTTATCGTCCAGTGTACATACTGAACCCAGCCTAGCGTCCAGTGTACATACTGAACCCAGCTTATCGTCCAGTGTACATACTGAACCCAGCTTATCGTCCAGTGTACATACGGAACCCAGCTTATCGTCCAGTCTACATACTGAACCCAGCCTAGCGTCCAGTGTACATACTGAACCCAGTTTATCGTCCAGTGTACATACTGAACCCAGCTTATCGTCCAGTGTACATACTGACCCAGCTTATCGTCCAGTGTACATACTGAACCCAGCTTATAGTCCAGTGTACATACTGACCCAGCTTATCGTCCAGTGTACATACTGACCCAGCCTATCGTCCAGTGTACATACTGACCCAATTTGTGGTGCAGTTCACATATTAACTCAAGGCTGCTAAAAAGCGTGCTTTCATTCGCCTCGTTCTTTCTAACACAACAGTATGTTTTCGAACGAGAATAGATTCCTTGGAGACCTAGACGTTGATGTGGGGAACATGTTATTATGGATCACAAAAGAATAAGAGTTTGAGGACGTGACCTTTATTTATCTGGCCAAGTAATGGGCTGTTGTTAACACGGCAATAAACCTTCGGATTCCAGAAAAATCTAGGAATCTTTGTACTAACTGAAGGTCCAGTAACTTCTCAAGAATGTGTGTTAGATGAATATTTAACCTGCTGCTCCCAACACTATGGACTGAGATCTACCTAAATCTCTTCCTTATAAGTGACTGTACACCAGTGATTATTCATTGCATTGCAGGTTGTCAATACGGATGGGAATATGATGGAAGCTGGTTTTCCAGGACAGTCCCCTCGCAAGAAAACTGGGTGTGTGACAAAACTTTGTACGTCACAAACACCTTTGTGGTCACTCAGGTAGGAGATGCTGTGGGTACCATCTCCTTCGGACATATGTCTGACAGGTAAGGTGAACAAATGACAACCTCCTTTTGTAATACAACTTCTAGAAATATGAATGTTCAACTCATTTCGATTATTTGCTTATTTACATGCTGAATTAACAGCGGCCAATTATAAAATAAACACTAATACACAAAAAATAACAGGCTTACCTAAATACATATACAGTATAAACACACAAACACAGACTAAAAGAACAGTATACAAGACAACAAGCAATGCAATGCAATGGAGTGCAATAAATATTTTACAACACATAATGAATACAACATTTGTTATTGTCTTGCCAAGATCGATCTGAACTTCAATATACATCTGATTAGGCCACCCTTCGAAACGCGATACTAGCGTCTTCTTATTCAGGAACGATTATGGTATTATTATTATTATTATTATTATTATTCACTTTACAAAGAATTGCATAAGAGTTACATTGATCACAATTAAATATTTCGCACTTTAAGCTTTCTATCTCTCCCTTAAATTAAACCACTTAGGTGCAAGTTCTGTTTTGTATCAAAAATTGAAAACGTGTTCTAACTGTTGCTGAAAACATGAAGCCTTTCATTCTTGGCAATACCAAGACAAAGTTTCTTATTATCTTGATTTAATAGTGTATACAAATGTATGTGTAAATTAAAGTGAAATGGGCCTTACCGCCACGCACATTAATATCACTCTCCGAATATATTTCGGGCATAAAGTGGGCAGAAGCAAATAGGAACTTGAATACTGAATAACATTTTACTGCACTGCTACCCTTTGACGGTATGTTTCCCTTTGTCAGATTCGGCCGCCGCCCTGTGTTCCTACTCGCGCTCGCCCTGCTGATAACAGGCCGTGGACTGTCCGTCGTGTCTGCTGCATACTACCCACTGTACCTCTTCACCGTGTTCCTGGGGCACAGCGGTTTGACGTCCCTCAGTTTTGCTGCCACCACCATTGGTAAAGAGAAAGACACTCCGACGGATAAATGTCCCGAGTAGCCTATAAGTCGTACCACACAGAGTAAATCGTGAAGTCGTCCCTCTTCATGCCATGAAGGCATATAGGGAATGTAGAGGTATATCTCTACCCACTCTTAACCTCGGCACTAGATGGAGATGAGTGGATAACGTCACGACGAGACCGCTTTACCCCCGGGAGAAGGAACCCCCGGTACCTATTTATGGGCCTGACAGCCGGTCTGGGAGTTATGGAGAAGAGATAAATCTCGTGTTCCTACCGGAAATCGACCCCCGGATCGGCCCTCTCGTAGCCTAGTCATTACACTGACTGAGCTATACCGGCCCCCATGCACCAGTCCTAGGATATTCTTAAGAGTAACGTTACTGAATCGGGAGACTTAGCTCAGCAAATTATAATCAGAAGGGTAGTTGTGAGACTTGAGGTTTTCACTATTAAGATTACTGTTCCGTGTAACGTAACGCCGTATAGTCTGGTAAAAATTAACCAGTGTTTCAAAGAAACCTGCTTCCTATATCTTCAATATGCTATGGTAGTAGATACGCTAAAAATAGAGGCAGCAGGGTCTTCCGAAACGCCGGTAAAGTTATACCAGACTACATGACGTCACATCCCAGAAGCAGTAGTCGTCAGAAAGGTAATTCCCAATTATGTTCCCGGTTAAACATGCTCCCGAACGTAAGGCACGCCTAATGACATTCTTGAAATAACGTCTTAATTTTAGATATTTGTCCCTTGTCCATGCACAGGCGTTGTACCCAATGTGGCGGTCGAGTCTGTAGGCTCGGGTTCAAATCTGTTACCCCAGACCGGCTATCCTAACCGAGGGTTTTCTTGGTTTTCCTCAGTCTCTGCAGTCAGATCCCGGTATACTACCTCGAAATGATGCCACGACCCAGGCCCCATCCTTCCACACTCTTGGCAATTAATCTCTTAGCGTTAGAAGATAATATTAGTCTGAGCTAGTAACAACGTCGTTAAAGACCCACAAATAAGAACGTTTTAATGTGAATATCAAAATAGTATAAGGTGCTTTCATCATTGGACATGTACAAACATTCAAATTGCACATGCAAATATATCCTGAGATCAAAACGAACTTATGATCACTTACGTTATGTCTTGGTTATATGTTTTTATGCCTACGATTTTAGTGTCGTTTGGGAATTCTGTCAGTACTTTAGGTTATATCCTAACATTTGCAGTGCGCTGTAAGCCTGCTCGACATATGCCAGGCTGCTTCACAAATGTGCACTTATCGGATACTGACTACTTGTGTGCAGGTATTGAGCTGTCTTCGGTCGAACGCAGAGCGCACGTCGTGATGCTCCAGTCTGTAGGCTGGACAGGCGGCATGTGTCTGATCCCTCTGGTGGCCTGGCTGACAGGTGGTGACTGGGTCAGCTTTGTGCTCTTGCCACTGCTAGCTACAGTCGGCATTTTCATCTGCGCCCAAAGGTAGGTCTAACTAGATTACTTGCGCACTAATCTATGTGCGTTGGAGCCAGTGGCGTACGTAAGGACCCAGCGGGACGAGGGACCCACAGACGTACAGAATACTAAAACCTGTTGTGGGTTCTTTCAACTGGATTCCGTTATTCTGATATAACGCACTATTCGGGATCTCTGTTATAAGATCTGGGAGTAACGTCGCTAATAATTACAGGAGTGGGGAACGATTATCGAGTCGCGGGGGGGGGGGGGGCGACCGGTTACCTGTGCCACTGGTTGGTGCATGTTCATTTTTGCGAAATTCGATCAATGAAACATGTGTTATGTCGTTACTTTTACTGAATTAAACGAGAAAGTTGTCTAAAACGGTAGCGCTACTGACTTGCATTTGGGAGCTGCCCGTTTCGAATATCAGCTGGGAAACCGAATATGAGGACTGAGGTTTTTGATGGTTTTTCCTCAGGTCTTCAGGCAAATTCTTAGGAAAGTAGGCTTCTTCGGGTCTAAGTATCGACTGATTTCTTCCATATCCTTTGTAATTCGTGAATCTATGTCACTGCACCATTCGACATTATGACCTCTACCCTGAGCTACTGACAGCATCTTTAAATAAACTACAGATAAATAAGTAAAGTCATTCCGTCTGTAGCTACAAGTGGTTTATGTGAAATTTGTGGTATCAAAGCAGGCCTGTATCTTACTTTTTGCTGGCCCTCAAGATAAGTACTCAGAAAAGAAATAGAATTCCAGTAGACCGATGTAATATTTTTATATCATAAATATGGTGCACGGGGACACAACTCCTGCATTTGGACTATGCCGCCTAAACAATATGCCTATGGAAAACCTTTATGTGTAATTCATATATTCAATCACATCGTACAATCGATCCTGCAGAAGCGACTTGAAATGCTTTTGCTTGTTCCATAGTTTATTCATAGAGTCGCCCCGGTGGCTGGCTAGTGGAGGCAAGATTGAGCAGTGTATGGAGTACCTGCAGTACATCGCCACGATAAATAAACAGCTGTTACCAGATGGCACAAAAGACACGTTGCAGAAGATTGCAGAACAGAGCAAAGGCAGAGTATACGGCCCCGCCAGCTTCTTCTCCAACGCGAGACTGGCCGTAAACACCACTCTGGTCATCGTTTGTTGGTAAGAAGGATATGATACATATATCCCAGTCGACCTTCTTCCCGACTTTACAGTAGATATGAACATACTGAATAACCGTTACGCTCTACAAGCCTATTCGTGAGGTATACGAGTCGAAATTCTACAACGAAGTGTACAAATGGACATTGTACTGTAATATCCGCGACTTGATTCTAACACGTGCTCTGTCAATGTTCTTACTTTCTCAAGGCCCTTGTTTTACAAACGTTTGTTTTAAGCCATTTTGCTTTAACGCACCCTGCCAATTTAAATCACTTTTTAATTTGCGCTCTCTAATTTTCTGGTTGACGCCCTTTGGCTGGCTGCGCACTAGGACACTGTTAAGGCCGCGTCAAGACTTGAGCATTCTGCCGCAACGTAAAGCGTAATGTAACAGCGATTCGCAGGTCCGGACGGTGTTGCAGTAACGTTCGCTCTGTTCGGTTCGCTGCGCGGGCTGATCCACCCTGCTGTCGGTTTTCCAGCGCGCATCAAAGAAACTGGGAGCATGCGCACTCACTGCAAACTACGTCAGTTGCCGTGAGCTCCGTTTATTTCATACCACGTGGTTAATTTGCATTTACATCTTTTTGTTATACCTACAAACGCCACGATGACACACCCAATCGAGGAACAAAAAAGATGGACGCACAATCGCAGCAATAATCGTAACGGTAGTAATATGTCTGATCTTTGGGTAACAAAGTGACTGTGTAGTAAGGCCTGTGAGAGTGAATTTTATTATCCGTGACAGAACATGTGTGACAGCTACGATATGGAAAACCTACAATCCCTGACAAGCTTAGTAACTATGAACCAGGCTGGAACAAATAAAGGAATACAGAATAATGAATAACACGCGCACACTGCAAACTACATCAGTCACCATGCACTCACCTTTTAGTTCAGATCACGCGGTTTATTTGCATTTAAGTTTTTCCCCCTATAAACATCACGATGACACATCCAATCGAGGAAAAAAAACAAACACGACAGTGAATAATGGGAGCAATAATCTTAACGGTGTTAATATGCATGAACTTTGGGTAATAATGTGACTGTATAGTAAAGAACATCTGTTAGAGTGGTAATATGAATACCTACGATCCGTGACAAGGCTATCAACTACAAACTAGGCTACAACAGAAAAGCTGAGACGACGACGAGTAACACAGTCCTAACCTAACCATCATCATATGTGCCTATAGTAAACCGGCACGACCGAAACCCTGGCCTGACCGCAGCAAGAATCTTAACGGTGGTAAGAAAGTGACTGAATTGTATAGGCTGTGAGAGTGAATATAGTCATCCGTGACGACGACGACATGGAACACGTACCATCCGTGACAAGTATATGAAAGTAGGCTACTTTACAATTACTTTTCAATTTAAATAGGCTAAAAATTAATATCAATGTTTATTTCTGTATTAATATCGGTAACACAATAATCGTATAATAAGTACATGTACATATAGCGCATATGAACAGGATGTCTTTGGTATGATTGGCTCTAACAGCTTCCGATTCCATTATTTCTTATGGGAATATCGTTTTTTATTTACGCCTACTTTCTCAGGAACACAAGGGCGTAAAACAAGGGCTACCTGTGCTTTAAAGCTTTCACGTTTCTCCAAAATCAATTAACTTTGCCGTTTTGTAGTTTTAAAGCGCCGAAGCCATGATAAAAGCAGGTCTTCATATACGTAGCCCGTACGTCTGGGCCTCGCTACTGTTCATCTTTGAAATACACTATGTTTTAATTCGCCTTCATGATATTTTCAGTTAATATCAACGGTCTACTTTGACAGGCCCTATCTATAGTCTTACAGTGATCTTGTAAAGGAAATGATAAAGTAATGAGAAATGTAAATTGTTTTGCTACTGTGAATAGCAGTGGCGATTTTGTGCCACTCGGGACGAGTAATCACAATGGTCGCCACCAACAGAAATTATGAATTAAAAAACGCAAGAATTTATTAAATTTCCTGTTATTTGGATCAATAATTTAATATCTTTTGTGCGCTGAAAATCAGCTTTTTATATTTAAATGTTCATTTTGTTGTCCTTTGTACTCCGCAGCCCGAAATGGCTGCACCACCCCCTCCACCCCACCAATAGCCACGTCACTCATGAACAGATACCACAGTCGCCAACCTTCCCCAAAATACCAGAAACCTTACGTCATATTTCACAGAATGGTGGATTTGGCGTAGACTAATGATGGAAAACCCGCAGCCCACCAGACTTATGTATGCAGCCCGCGAAAGTTTTCGAACACACTTAACTTATGCTCACCGATCCGAATGAAGGATAATTTTTGAGTAGTGCCACACTCTGAAGTAAGGAAGTAGAAGAGGCGTGTATAGTTTTTATATAATTCTCTCAAAGAACAGAATCGCTCAAATATATTGTACTACTTTTTGTTCGTTGTTATTAAATACACCATTAAGAATTCTTCAAAAGCTTTTGAAAAATATTAAAATTTAGCGTCTAATACAAGATTAATAAAATAACAACTGAACAGTGAACTGAATTAGTTGCAAGATATGTGAAGTATTTAAAATACAGGACTTTTGTCTCTAACTGCATTATGAAAACAAGATAATCATGAATGTATTTAGCTTCAGTTGTCAGTATGTTACTTTAACAGTACTAAAATACAGACAGCTTATGAATTAAAAAACGCGAAGCAACCTGCACTTGGACAAATTAGAAGTACTGACATCACAATTTAAGCGATATTTTAGGCTTCGGCTGCGGTGCAGTAGAGGCCTTCGCTCTTCTGTGATGTTACGCGGCGTCGGTTCGTAGTTGGTTACCGACGCTTCGGGATAACCTATCAGGCCAAACTTCAAGTGTCCCAACCTACGCCACGTAACATTCCAGAAGAGCGAAGGCCTCATCTCGCCTTAACTTTAATGAAAGGGTGTTTGGAATGTCCCACAAAATCCTGAAACCGTAAATGAGATTACATCTGCTAAAATTTCAATTTCTCGCTTAATCTTTTATGAGGAATTGTTATACTTTGTTGTGGTAAAATACTCCCGCAGAATGTGTAATAATTGAATCGTCCATTATTTTGACATCTGTCGGCCAGATGAAACTGCAATGCGGGCCGTAGTTGCCGAACCCTGCCCCACAGTAACCACTGTGCGTTAAAAAGAGCTAATCAGACATCGCCTTTCATTCATATAATATGCTGTTTAACACTTCGTTAGGATGCTAAACACGTTTTCGTATGTCGTCTTGCTGCTCAACGTGAGCAACATGCCCGGCAACCCGTTCCTCAACTTCTTCGGCCAGGCAGCAGTCGAGTTTCCAGCAAATGTTATCGCAAAGTGGTTGAGCGACCGGATCGGAAGGAGATCCACACACACCGCCACGTTCCTTCTCGTCAGCGGGTCATCCTTCGGCGTCGCCGCAATGATTAATAGTGAGTCACAGCGCCTTGGAATATGTAATACTGCCACCTGGTGGCCTTGAAAGCCTTACACAGAAATTGTGACTAGTTGTCTGATTAAATGACTAATTAGCTGTCTTGCGAATTAGCTGCCTAAGTAGTTATCAACTGACTGAATAAATAACTATGTGATTCTTTGCTGTCTGGTGTACTAACTTAACAGCAGTACCAATTGACCGATAACTGACGAATTAAAGTCATAGTGAATAATTGTACAATCTACCGATTAATATTATGTCATTAAATAGCTACATTTTTGAAGCAGTGCAGACAGGATTACAATTTCACACCCTGTTTCTTTAACCAGATAAGATTATATTATCATCCTTCTGTCGGTCTTTCAAACTGTAACTTTTATTGAATGAATTCTGCGTAAATAACAGCAGTATGTCATTGACATGCATTAATTTTTGCATCCAAGTAAATGTCCAGCTCCATATAAAACCCTTCATTAAATAAGTGTAACAAACATTGTTACTGTAATTTGTTTCATTCTCCACTTAGGTATCTCATGTGTGCATTACAACTTTGTTTTCAGACAATTTTAAGTTTAGTTATATTGTTTGAATAAAAAAAAAAGACATTGCAAGGCATAAATTTTGATGTCCTTGTACCTAATCACAATCCCACGAAGACGTTTGGTGCAGCATAAATAAAACTCACACATTTAAATTAATCCTGGCAGAGTATGTGTAAAATTCCTTCCAACATAAAATGATGAGTGTGGACGTTCCAACCCTCGAAGACGAAGAGAGCACGTTATCTCGAAACATCGAGATCCAATTATCCAGTGACGCAGCATCATAACCTCGAAGAATTGAATTATAATAAAATAATTGCTTTTTGTCTCAGGCATTGTTTGTTCCTAGGAAAGTAATTTGGTCGCCTAATCTTATCTTGTATGTTTCAGAACCGAGTTTACACGGTGTAAGCACTGTTGTGGTGATCTTCGTCAGGTTCTGTGTTACTATCACCAACTTCGTGTGCTATTTGCAAGGGATGGAGATATTTCCTACCTGTCTAAGACAGACTGGAATGTCCTTCGCCAATCTCGCGGCAAATATGGCAACAGTTCTCGCTCCTTATGTAGTGTATTTGGTAAGAAACTCATGCTCTTTCCTTAATAACTGCATTTTATACAGAGGTATCCTTTGAACTGTTAATAGGTGGTCGTCTGGTTAATGAATTTCCACCTAGTTTTTCATTATGGTTTCCACAAAGTGTCGCCTGTGAGCCCTAGAACGACTGAGTCATGCTGGAGAGCTACAGGCACTCTTTAATACAGTTCTGTCATTCAATTTGAGTTTACTTCTATGTAGTAACCACACATAAGTATCGTGGACAAATTTTGAATTTTATTGAGTATTTTAGCAGTTAATGTAATTTGAAAACAAAAACTGATTTAATCATCTTTCGACACCATACTTTATTTCGGAAATAGCTTTGGTTGTGACAACTCAGCAGTACGCTTTGAATTCTACCGCATCTAGAGCGTTCAAAAAGAGTATAAAATGATTATCACTTCGGCATGCCTGAGAGAGAAATAGAGAATTAAAGAGAGGAAGAATGCAAGAGGATATTTTCGGAGAAATAAAGAAAAAAGACCGGCCGCTCACAGCAGCTGACGAAGGCCACGTTGCGTGTGTGAGGAAACGACTGGGTAGGAACCGCCGGTGGACATGTGCCGAACTGTCACCCGAGATGGATATTACATGTCCACAATCCACCGTAACACATAATGTAAAAGTGCGGAAATTCTCTGCACAATGAGCACCACAAATTCTGACAGAGGCACACATGTGACTAGGTACGCAAACGGCCAGACTGCGTTTGAGTCACTATCTATGTGAAGAAGAGGCCTTTCTTCGCTGGTTATTTACAGCGGATGATACATGGACCTGTTAATTTGCACCTGATCCAAGACAGTCAAGTGAATGGCGTCACCAAAGATCACCACGCCCACGAAAATGTTGATCGGAACAGGGTCAAACGAAACTCATGTCATTATGGCTCAATGTCACATTGCCAACGAAATGACGCATTTGTTCAGAAGAGGAACATCCACCATACTCACCGGATATGAGTCAGCGTGACTACGTCGTCTTGCGGAAAGTGAAAAGACTGCGTGGCATCCGCTACAGGACGAGAGATATCAGATTCATTATCATGAGTGCATAGAGCACGCGATAACCGATATATCAAGAAAAGACGCTACAGATGGTATCAGAAGTCTTCCGCAAGTCTGACATCGTGCCTGTAATGTGGCAGGAAACCATACTTATGGTTTGTAAAGAGACAGCTTTAAAAAATAAATTCGTCAGCTGCTGGAAATTGTTTCCTTGGCTCGCAGGCAATGTAGCAAACAGGTTATTCATAGCAAGTCGAAGTCCCGATGGTGAAATTGAAAACACTATACTTATTGTGAATAATGGATTTCAGACTGTTTTTGGTACGAAGATTATTACTATAATCCTTTAACATGCCCTCACACATAACGAGATATGCAAAGTACGTATAAAGTAAAGTTGTGGCGCGTTCGCGTATTGTTTGTACCTCCTCGGCTATCCGAACAGCATGACACCATTTCACTCGAAGAGTGGGCTTTTATGGCGATTTAATGTCGCCGACAACAACACTTACTTAGGTCTTCATGTAAAGTGCCCAACATTGTTGCCAGACTTTAACCTTGGATTTTCTCGAGGTCCCCAATATTAAATTTCACATAAACCCGTCCAGTTGGAGTCGCGCGGATACATGCGGACAGACGGACAGACAGACAGACGGACGGACTACCAGCCTGGTACCATTTCAGTTGAAGAGAACGCTTTTATGGCGATTTAACGTCGCCGGCGACAATACAATAAACTTAGGTCTTTCCGTAAAGTGCCCGATATTTTTACCCGATTTTAACCAAATTTGGACCCTTTCGACAGATTTTCATAAGTCTCCAGTATCAGATTTCACGGAAATCCGTCCAGTGGGAGCCGCGCTGATGCATGGAGACGACGGATGGATGGACAGACACAGACAGACGGATATGGCAAAGGTAATGGGCGCTTTTCGCGACTGTTCGAAAGCGCCTAAAATGGATCACACAACACAAAATCACTGCAGACAAGTGCACAAATAGTATTTAAAATTAGGCCACGACCGCTTCCTTCCGTATCCTTTCCAGTTCATGACTGATGAAGCATCCTGTAGCCTAATTCAACGCTTCTTTTATAATCTGAGCAATTGAAAGCACAGTTAAATGAAACCAAGAACGAAACAGACACATTGTTACAGGTAATTTAGCTGTCAAAAATATATGTTTCTGCTGTCCAACTTCATTATCATTAACATACTTCTTAGCCAATCAATTCCATGCAGTACCTTCTCTCTTGAGAAGCGAATAGTAGCTCAAATGGTCAGAAAATTCCACGACTTGTGGATCTCGAAAGTTTATTACCTGTCACAGACTCCTGTCTTGAGCCAAATGAATCAAGTCCACGTTACCACGCCCTGTAGATTCATTTAAAGACTGTCCTCTCACTTATGACTCTTTTTTCCAAATGATAGCTTTAATTTAGATTTTCGGACTAAATCTTTTTATACATAGCTTATCTCCCTGATGCGTCTCATCCTCCTTAATACGACTAGAAATGGTTTCTGCAGAGTTCAATTATAAAACTCTAGCATTAAGAAACAATACAACAAATTTCTTTAAAACTTCGCCGCAAAATTTTGAGCGCATTAATCGTTTTCTTTCACAATAACGCTTCCAGTGATCCACTATTATAGATTGTAGCTCTTGAGTAATATTCTTAGGCGCCTTCGCATAGTCGTGAAAATCGCCTGTCAGCTTCGTCATGTCCGTCCGTCTGTCAGCATGTATCAGCGCGGCTCCCACTGGGCGGATTTCCGTGAAGTTTGATGCTTGGGACCTTCCTGAAAATCTGTTGATAAAATATAACTTGTGTTAATGCCGGGCACTTTACGTGAAGACCTAAGTGTCGTTGCTACTAGCGACATAAATTCGCCATAAAAGTATTTTTGGTTAACACTCAATATTTTAGCCCAAAAATACACGGAGAACGCATTGTTGTGTTTCCATTACAACAATGGTTACACGAATGCGCCACTATGTTACGTTATACCTACACTGCCTATATTATTTACATTACACTTTTTACTGAATATGCACACCATTAACGTTTTGCTGCAAACGTCAAGACTCTATTACCGACTGAAGCATAGGCACGTATCCTCCCACTGTTGTTTATTGCTGCCATCTTCTGTTTTGTTCGTAACTACTACCACTGATTCACACCATAAATCGAACCTTAATATATTACGTATAGAGAGTGTTCATTACCACAGACACATCTAAAGCTTATGCTTCATTTTCCAATGGTCCCTTCACATGCCTTCTATTTAGAGTATGTCTACTGAAGTAGCTCTTTATTATTTCACAGGGATCTAATATGAATCAGAAGTACCCATACATCGTGCTAGGATCTGTAGCGATTCTTGCGACGATAACCACAGCCTTCCTACCAGAAACTCACAACAGGAAGCTTCCAGACAACATAAAAGACGCAAAGTATTTCGAAACTAATCAGAAGTTTTGGAGTTTCTTTTCCACGTGTTCTGCAGACACACAGGACATGTCTCCGAACTAAAGAGAGTGTCAGCATACGACGAATTCGCACCCTGGTACTCTGCACCGATAACAACAGGGCAAAAGAAATAGCTTATCTGAAACGTTAAAAGCCCTGTTCTCAGGAACAGTTTAAATTGTAGATGAGTGACCAATAAACGGTATTTTAATAATAAGTGAGAAGTTATTTTGTAGAAAATAAATCGTTATGTACTCCAGAACACTGAAATCAGATCTCATATAGGCCTACTTTTGTTCTGCCTTCCGTTTCCCGTTACAAAGCCTTCTAGGTGGATAATATCTGCAAACCGAGTAGCAGTTGTGGCCGAGAAGTACCTGTCTACAATCTCGTTACGTGTATAATGCGATGAAAATTATGTGAACTGCTGCTCTTTGTACATATTTGTTTACTGACTATATCAGTATCCAATGGCTGGTGAGTCATCTCGACTGCAGGTTTGCATGGGATCATTTGCTTCCTATCGTAAACAGTGACTTAAAACTGACAAGAGCAGCTTCCAAGTTCACGTGTCATATCATCCCAGAGACAGCAGGCCCCTCCGAAACATCGGTAATTATTTACCAGTTGACTCGGCGTCACATACCAGAATGTTTCAGTGTGTTCATCCTCATTGCATTTCTCAGTTGACACTACTTCACTTTTACATTCTTCGTCGCTCCTACATATCCTTCTTTTGTTTCTTGTTTATGTTTCACATTTGACATAATCCTTCCGGCCGCACTATGGCCCTGGGGTTGACTCAGCCTCTAACAGAAATGAGTACCAGGAATATTTCCTGGGGGTAAAGGCGGCCGGTGCGTAGGGCTGATAACCTTACCATCTTCATGTGCCGATTGTCTAGAAATTTGGGAGCCTCAAACTCCTGGACCCCTAAGGGCCTTTCCAGGCCTGTAATGGGATTGCTTTACCTTTATGTTTCACATTATATTCTCCACGTATTATGATAACAAATCACAATATTAAAAAACCAACATATGCACTGTATTTTCACATGTATAGTCAAATGCCCTAGAAGATTTCTGCTGCTAGGCCTGATATGGGTGAGCCCATTGCAACACCTTTATTGGGTTGGTAAAATTTATTATTGAACTGTAAATAATTCTGTTTTAGTATAGTATTTAATAATATACATGCTTGAACTGTTAATGTGTTGTCGATCTTTTTGTTGATTAAGAGCATCTTCGTGATGTTTATTGTGTCATCTATGAGTGTATATACGTAGAGATCTTTGATGTCGAATGTAATCATTTGACTATACATGTGAAAATACAGTGCATATGTTGGTTTTTTAATCTTGTGTCTTTTTTATGTGTTGTGCGCTACTGACACATGAAGTCAGCCTACTTTAAATTAACACATTATTATATAAATAACAGAAATCATTCTCGGACAATGTACAGACATTCTACATTTATTTGCGTGATGGAACACCAACAGGATGCAACCAGCACTTGAAGGGCAACGTATTTAAATATAACAGAGAAGTTTTGTTTTTAAACCAAAAGAAATCCCTGATATTAGAGATAACAACAAGACAGGCGATGTAGGTACAACCTAATATTAAGGCGCGTTCGCGTAGCCATTGATGCCGTGGAAAAGCAATAACTATTAAATATTATGAGTGTGTGTCTGCATTCTATATTCTTGCATATTTATCATATCGTATTATATTGTCATCTGTGGCCTGTCTGGCTCTACCATATTTTTCCAAATTTTCTCATAAACGGCACGATTTTCGGAAAAAGGTTCATTCATTCTGTAGTTTGTCTTACGACAGATCCGTAGCCTCCCCCAAAGCGAGTTCTCCATTGAGTGCGATCTAGTGATTCCTCTTTCAATTTCCAGTATCTTCTCTTTTCCTTAAGGTCATCCAGTAGCTGCTTACGTCTTCTCCCTCGTCTTCCCTTCATTTCTATGCTTCCTTCTAACTTTCCTTCAATCACGTGTTTCAGAAGGCAGTTTCTACGCAAGATGTGACCAATCCAGTTAGCCTTTCTTCTTTTTATTGTATGTAGGATATTCCTCTCTTCTTTGACTCCGTGTAATACTTCTTCATTTCTCACACGATCGGTCCAACTGATCTCCAATCTTCTCCAGCACCACATTTCAAAACTTTCCAGATATTTCTGATCCATTTTCCGAAGTGTCCACGTTTCAGCACCATACAAAGCTATGCTCTAAATGTAGCATTTTACTAGTTTCTTCCTTAAATTTAAGTCTAGTTTGCTGGTAAAAAGATTCTTCTTCTTGTTGAATGCTGCTTTTGCCATGGCAATTCTGGATTTAATTTCACGTGTACACCTTGCATCATTTGTTATCATGCTACCTAAATAATTGAAATATTCCACATTCTCCAATTGTTTTTGATCTATCATAATTTTCATTGGGGATGGTTGCCTTGAGATTCTCATTACCTTAGTTTTTTCCACATTCATTTCCATTCCATAGCATCTTCCAATTTCAATTAGTCTATCAACCATGCCCTGTAGCACGTTTTCTTCCCTAGCCAGTAGCACAGGTCATCTGCATATTTCACAGTGCGAATTACTTGTCCTACTATTTTGAAGTCTCCAAACCCTTCAACAACTTCCTTGGTAAGGTACTCGCTGTATAAGTTGAACATAATGGATGACAAACATAAACCTTGTCTAACTCCTCTTCCAATCTTCATACTTCTCGTCTCCCCTTGGTCCAGTCGTATTTTGACACTCTATTCCATGTACAATTTGCTGATCAATCTTCTTTCGCGACAGTCTATCCCAATTCCCTTTAGGATCTGCATTCATTTTGTCCAGTTGACACGATCAAATGCCTTCTTCCAGGCTATGAAGCAAGCACACAATTCCTCATCTATGACCAAGGTTCGTTCTGATATTACTCTCAGCATCCCAATTGCATCCCTAGTTCCTTTTCCTCTCCTAAATCCAAACTGATCTTCTCCAAGTTCATCCTCTGTCTTCCTTTCAGTCCTTCTTCTAAGTATCCTCGCTACTACACATCTTTGCTGCGTGCGCGATGATGCTGATTTTGCGATGGTCGCTGCATTTTGTATCTTTGGGCTTCTTCTTTAAGGCAATCATTGTAACTTCAATGAAATCGCTGAGCCACTCTCCAGTTACATACATTCTGTTGATCAGCTGTGTGATTAGTTTGAGACCATCTTCTCCCAACAATTTCAATACATCCCCAGGTACATCATCATCTCCTGTAGCCTTCTTTTCGCTCATCTCCTTGATAGCTTTTTCCACTTCACTTTGCAAAATATAAGGGCCTTTCTCGTCTTCACCTACTTCAGCTTCAGTTTCGACTCTAGATGTTCTAGTCGATTAGCTCGATCGTAGAGCTCTGTGATATACTTCTCCCAAATTTGCAGTATTCGTCTCTGATCTATTATTATATTCCCTTGAGAGTCTTCGATGCCAATGTTTTGAATCCCATGGTTTTCTTTCCAACCTAGTTCCTTTGTCTTCATGTACATTAGGTCATAACGTCCTGTTCTTTGAAATTCTATGATCTCGTCGCATATGCTCTCCAGATATTCCTTCTTGGCTTTGTCCGTCACTCTTTTCAATTCGTTCCTCAGTCTTCTGTAGTTCTTCCTTCCTTCTTCGTTGTTGACATTCTTCCATTTCCTTCGTTCATCCATTTTACTGATCATCTCCTGTGTAATCCATGGCTTTCTTGCTCTCCTCTCGACTTTTCCCACTAAATCACTCATAGTATCTAACACACATTTCTTGATATTGTTCCACTGCACTTTCACATTTGATTGCACCAAGTTTTTCTTCTAGACTAACGTGTACTTCCTGTCGTTGAGCCTAGAGCTTCTCCAAATCCCATCTTGGTTTTCGCTTGTGGAACCTTATGATCTGCAATCTGCTGCAGATCGTTGCAACCAGTAAATTGTGGTCAGAGTCAATGTCTGCTCCAGGCAGTGTCTGCACATCCTTCACACTGTTTCTGAATCGCTGTTTCATTAGTACATAGTCCAATTGATATCGACTCCTATCCCCTGGTGATTTCCAGGTGTAGAATCTTCTTTTAGGTTTTTTGAGCCATGTGTTTGTTATAACAAGTCCATTTCTTTCACAGAAGTCAATAAACATTTGACCTCTGTGATTCTTCCTTCCCAGTCCATATGGTCCAACAGTGTTGTGATGTGCTTTATCTCCAACCACACTGTTCCAATCTCCCATTATAATCGTATTTGTCGCGCCCTTTCCATCCTCTTCAAGAATTTCTTCAATTATATCATACAACTCTTCCACTTCGTCATCTTCATAGTCCGATGTTGGCATGTACACTTGCACTATCAAAATACTTACTGGTTCTTCCTTCACCTTAACAGAAATAAGTCTGTCACTATACACACTCTTCTTAACTACACTTTTCACTACGCTTTTATGCACTACTATTGCTACGCCTCTTTCAGCCCTGTCATCCCCGGAATAATACACTGTATAATCACCACTTCTTATTTCACCTTGACCCTTCCACCGCACTTCACTAACACCTAGCACAGACACTGGGTTCTTCTGCATCTCTTTCTTCAAATTTTCAAGTTTTCCTCCTTGATTCAAGGTCCTTACGTTCCAAGTGCCTATCTTGTAGCTGTGCTGTTCCTTCTGCGTCTTCTGCTTTTATCTGTAGTCCATATAACCGCATGGTGTCTCCCCTAGAAACACTCCCCCCCGGAGATCCGAATGGGGGAGTAGTTTACCTCCGGAATGTTTTGTCTCCAGAGGAAGCATCTCGCATATGTCTCTGTTTCTGGAAGAGACTATCCAGGAAAAGTAATAATGTGGCCGTTTTTCCATTTTCTTTCCACATCGCAGTAGAGCAGCCGTTCAGACCACTCTGGTCACGCCTGTTGCTACACGATCATGAACCATCTGGAGCATCATTTGCTCTGTGCTTCAAGTCGCTACTGATATCGCTGCTTCCGGAATCAGGGGAGTTTTTATTGGATTTTCCATCTCCTAGGCATCTCTCTTCGTTTGGTTCCTACCCTCTTGATCTGTCCGGCTTGGGAGACCCTACTGGTAGCAATGCTACCGCCGGCTTAGCTCTCAGGGCCACTGGAACTTACAAGCCCCTCTACCACGGCAAGGTGGAAATACCAACAAAGGGGCGGTTATTGACCAAAAAATGCATGTTTTGATTTTCCCTACAACTTTGTCTTAAGTATTTCTAATTCTAAGAAGAATTCAGAGAGATATTATCATAAATGTATGTAGATCTTCATGTAAAGTACCCGTTCTTCTTGCGAGATTTTAACCAAACTTTTATGTTCCCCGAGATCCTCAAATATCAAATTTCATGAAAATCCGTCCAGTAGGAGCCGAGTTGTTCCATGCGGACGAACAGAAATGACGAAGGTAATAGTCGCTTTTCGCAATTTGCGAAAGCTACTAAAACTGCTTCCTTTGACACCACTACTAGGCGTCATTACAATAGACCACCGACTCAGTTTTGACATCACAAAAGATTGAAAGTTATAAACATATTCAAAGTCTGTAAGGATACTAACAACAATTGGAAACGACATTTGGAAAGAGTGTAAAGATACCTTCTTCCACAGCTTTTATTTCATTGTCGACCAAGGGGACAATGACTCTTAGAATGACCGAAACGACGAAGGAGAAACCAAGGCCATCTTGAAAGTCACAGGTACAGGACTTAAGTATTCTCAACATATTAGTCGCAACCCATTTGCGTCGCGAAGTTATTCTGAGTGGGTGACGAAACAATGTCATGTAACTAGTTATTACGAACTCACACTTCTTTGATAAGTGTATTAAAAGCAGTAATTTTTTGTAAATTTAAACACCTGTAGTGACATTGTTGCAAAGTCAGCTTGACCGTCATACTGTAAGAAGTGACACAGACCATTGACTACCGGGGTTACCAGCGTTTCAACAAAAATTTATCGGATCAGCCAAACAAAATTATTCTTTTTTGGCCGAAGTTATCTTACTGTTGGCAAAATTGCCTCAATTCGGCGAATACCTCACAAAACACGGAAAAATTCAAATGTACGAGATCAATTAGGCTAACTCTAGATGTAAACGATACAGGAGGAGTCACGTTACTAAACTCAGGCTCAAGCAGAAGAATTTAATTGCATTTATCTTCATCTTAATTTCATTCGATCATTAAAATTTCACATTGGTTATGCGGATTCGTGTTTTTATTTTACAGCTATCTTCAGTTGTGACTCCTGCGGTTTCGAGCCAAAGGCATTTCCCTAATTTGGGTGGCGGCTCAAAATTTTGAGCAACACTGACCTAACCCTACAAAGCATTTAAGATTAACGTCATCATGATCTTTTTCCCAAAACCAACTGAAACTTCTCCCCGGATATTCTGCATTGGAGGGAGTTCCTGTTTCTTTTATAGTTTCAGACAGATAGGAGTAACTTTGTGCTACCAGTAAATGACGCACTACGTCGATACGATTAAATCTTATCGATAACTCTATCCAATACATTTTCGCGACATCATACCGACTTATCAGTATCAACTGACAGCCATTAAGAAACTCCACACGACGCTACAGCTTATCTCATCAAAATGTCACAATTTTCTTGCGCACACTGAGACATGGCCTCGTGTAATCACTTCATGAAATCTGTGGTCTTCTGGGTTATTACACTGCGTCGTGTGGTAATTGTTTACCGACGTTTCGGGACAACGTATCGGTCCCATCCTCACGGGTCAAGATTCCGAGTAGGAAAGAAAGCCTATAACATAGAAACTGGAAAGCACAGCGGGGTAGCGAAACGTGTGATGTGATGACAGCCAATAGGATGAGAGAGGGGTGGATACAACCAACATATAGCTGCTGGGGGAACCGAGAAAGCAAACAGCCAAGACAGCTGGAAAACATATATGGAATAGAATAACTTGGAGGAGGAAAAATAAGGATAAAGCTAGATAAATGAAATACTAATAAACCACCAGATGAAATTTAAAAAATATAAATGAATAAATGGGAAGAAAAAAGAATCAAAACAGAGTGTGGTTGAGGGGGGGGGGGGGAGGAGGACCGATTCGTTGTCCCGAAACGTCGGTAAATAATTACCACACGACGCCGTGTAATAACCCAGAAGACCACAGATTTCATCAACATCGCGGCGGAAGCCTGAAATCAAGGTTAATCACTTCATGTTCCATATGCACTGCGCTTTATGAGACCCCGATATAACTCTTACATGCGTGTTGGATGGGAAGGCTATACCAGTAAAGAGGCGGAATTATTCTTTTATGTTACTGTTACTAGAGTCTCTCCATCTATGGTGGTTTCATTATCATCATCATCACCACCATCACCATCATCAGCTTTAATGGTGGTCTGTTTTAGGCACGTTTGCATAGTCGCGAAAAGCGCCTATTAGCTTCATGTCCATCCGTCTGTCCGAATATATCAGCGCGGCTCCCGTTGGACGGATTTCCGTGAAATTTTATACTGGGGGCTTTTATGAAAATCCGTAGAAACGCGCCAAATTTGGTTATAATCGGACAAAAATGTAGGGAACTTTACATGAAGAACAAAGTATGTTTCATTCTTGTCGGCGAAATATATTCGCCACAAAAGCATTTTTGTGCAACACGCAATATATTTTCTACTGAGAGTGACGTGTGGTTCAACAATACATGTATAACGCATCGTTGCGTTTCCATTGCAACAATGGTTACGCGAAAGCGCCAGTGTTAATTTGTACGTGCATTGCTTATCTCGTTTCATACCGGGCCTATGCTGTTCCTTCATATACGAGTAAACATCTGGTCCATGATTTGCATTATTTGAACTTACTAGAAGGCAAATTAATTTCCACACGTAGCGGTGTTTTATAAATTGCCCATACTCATGTTGTCGGTTTCATATATAAAAGTTGAAAGACTTGATCGTGTGGTGCCATGTGATATAAAACAAAGGACCTGAGATAAGCGTCATAACTGATAAGATAAAGAACGAGGTGCAGAGAAGCACAAAGCGTTTTGTCACATACTGCTCCAGTCTACTGGGATTCCTCTGCAGGAACATCAGGAAGAAAATTTACCGCTTTATTTCTGCAAAAGAACCAGGTATGAATCTTCAGTGACTCAAAATGTATTGTAATTTCACTTTGGTGGCTTCAATATCGAGTTTGAAAACCGATGTACTCGTACTTTACAGCGATAGCTTTTTAGTTTCTATGGAGATGATTCCATTTCCAGTAAACATGTAGTACATTCGTGCATTTTCATACTTCGGGACTTCGATATATTCTCAGTTTACATGCGTGTTTGTACAATATGCTCGGTCTGACTTGGTGTTTTAAATTATACAGGCTGTTTATGAAATATGTGGCACTACTGTAGGGACGTATTGTATACACAAAAATACCGAAAAAAGAAGTCTAGGTAAGTATGGGTACTTGGACACTTCATTTCCTGTGATTTCCCTTTTGAGAAAAGAAGCGCCGAGCGGACGCAGCGGCCATACCAGTACTGTGCGAAGAAAACGCATGCGCAGAGATGGCTGATATGCAAACAATGTCGGCCCAGTGTGCACCAAGGCGCGACACGTCGTTTTTACAAAGACAAGTTTCCAGCTCACTGAATTCTAAACAGAAAAACGTTTTCTGGCATTGAGCACCGCCTTAGGTAAAGAAGGACACGTGTTTACTGCAGCAGAACCAGAAAAACAAAGGACAGTTCGGCCACCAGAGCTGCAAATCAGAACAAGGAATGACGTTGCTGAACTTCTGCGACCATTGCGTGGAGGACAGCAAGTGCAGAACACGTCGCCAGCGCTACTGTGTTGTGGGTCCTTCGTGAGGAACTTCCGTATCTTTACCACCTTCAACGAGGGCAAACGAGCTCGAAGGTTGCCTTGAAATAGCAGCGTTTTGTCAGTGAATCCTATTGCAGTGTGCTGGTAATCGTACTTTGCTCACCTTCGTGCTCTGCACAGACGCTGCAAGAATAATTTGAGACGGCATCTTGATCTTCCAGAGTCAAGATTCGTGGGCAGATATCAGTCCACATGGAATCATTCCGTCGCGAGACTAACAACAATTTTAAATAAACATGTGGATGGGCATACTAGGAGATACACTGGTACGTTGTGTTTTCCAGCACAGGCTGAAAGTGGATGTTTATCGTGACTTTTACACAGCACTCTTCCACAGCTATTAGACTAGACTTGATCTCACTACAGAACAAAGCGAGCATCTGGTTCATGCTCATTTGCGCTCCGCCACATTTTCCTATCGCTTTTAGAACATTTTTGAATGACAAAGGAATACCGGAACAATCATCTTATCCACACTCCCAGAATTCTCATTCATAGACCCATCTCAAAATTACTGTGTAAGCTACAGAAGCTCATAACATAGTGGAGCTAAAACAAAAATAGAAGGCAGATGCCTGACTGTTTGTAAGCGTGTAAAAATCCTTAATGAGACGCAGTGGGCAGCGTGGAAATAAAAGGAGAGAAATTCGCATATTCTTTGTTACTTTCGAAACAGTAATCTCTGAAGACGTGATCTTTCACTTGTTAATAAACACTTTTCTATGGATTGGGTTTCAAATTACATTTTAATCCTTCTGTTAAAATAAAATGGGCCATGACACAAAACGAGGCGTCCAAGGACACACAGACGTTCATCATTGTGTACACAGAACATGCTCCTACAGCTGTACCGTATGTCTTAAAAATATCCTGTATATTAGAGCAAATCATTTTTGATTTTGTAAATTCGACCCTGCTGGTCCTCAAGATTATTCACACCCAAAATATTTATATAAACTTCATTATTTTACGTCATAACAATTTCCAAAGACGAACGAGTTGTGCATAATTAGAAACTATAAATAAGTTTATCACCAACAAATGGAACCTGTGCTTGAACACAGAGCCACTTCTTCATCTTTCGGCTATTATATATAGCCATCTTCAGGGAGCACCAATGTATACTAAAGACATACACAGCGTCAGCACATAGCTTTATCAAATTGTAAATGGTAAAACATAATACATTGTATATACGTACATACATATACTATCTATAATTTACAAACGTGGCCGCGGGCCGCATTACACAACCTGCCAGGCAGCGGCTTGGCACCCCTAACTTATTCTTTCTAGAGAATGGCTGATTCACTCGATTACACAGTTAATATTCTTTGAGGACAGTGACGAATTACGTTGTATTACGCTCCTCCCTTATATATTTCCTTGTATTCACAACACAAATGAATATATCACTCGAGACAGTTGCCACTTTGGCCTAGACGCGTCTGATAATAATGCAATGACCGTGGGAGTTCGTAGAGTTTTAAGTAGTGGTGGTACTTGAGGTATTACATAAAATTAAGCATGGAATCACTGATTTGCTGGGCAAGTAATGATCTTTGGTTGGATCTGTAAGTGGAAAGATGAAGTTTTAGCGGCCTGAGATAACGATAAGTACGTACATGATTGTACGGTGGCGGTAACTACTCATATTGTCAGGAACACAGAAACCAAGAAGCAGTCTTTCGAGTGATTATGTCACCTCTGTCTTGCAAAAGAAACACCTCCAAGCAAAATAAATAGGTTTTATTGGAGCGTATAAAGGTAAAACATTCCCTGAACAGGCCTCGACAGGCCCTGAGGGTTCCACGAGGTTGAGGCTCTCATATTTCAAGACAATCGGCAGATGAAGGTGGTAAGGTTGTCAGCCCTACGCACCGGCCGCCTTTACCCCTCAGGAAATATATCTGGTATTTTTTTCTGTCAGAGGATAAGTCGGCCCCAGGGCCACAGTGCGGCCGGAAGGATTATGTCAGTGAAAAATTCCAGTGACACCATCGGAAATCGAACCCGCGACCTCCGGCTTGTAGCGCAGTGCCTCAACCAACTGCGCCAACGTATGCCCCCGAACAGAGAGTAATACTGAAATTTAAAAAATTCTAGCACTAAACACTCAGCCTTGGTTAAACCTAGCAGTTGAAAACACCCACAAAGCAAAACATAACTTAAGTCACCATGCAACATCTCGTGCCGAGTCGTCAGCCAAAATTTCCTGGTAAGTCCATGGAGCTAAATCATTCCTCAGCTAGTCAAGATATTCCCTGCTTTTTATGGAATCCAAATGTTTTTGCTGTGCTGACAACAAGCCGCCATTTATCCTTATCCTGAACCAGCCTAATTCAGTCCACGGCTTCCTATCCCGTTTCTTTACAATTAGTTTTAATATTATCCTCCTATCTACGCCAAGGTCTTCTAAATGGTCTCTTTCCTTCAGCTTTCCCCACCAAAGCCAGTGTGCGTGTCCGATACGTGCCACATGCCCTGCCCATCTCCTTGTTATGATCACCCTATTAATATTTCGTGACGAGAACAAACCATGAATATAAAAATCTCTGTCCCTGCCGGGAAAAGAAACTCCATTCCCCGGCCATCCATCTCGTGTGCCAGTCACTGTACTGTCCGTTCTACCACGGCACATTATTAAACACACATGTTCACTGATTTAAATGTTGTGTAAGACATTTTCTCAAATAGGTTGGCCGCCTTTATTGCAACATACCATTATTGTTTATGTACCAGTTCATATGCATATACCTTGTCACATGCACTGAATCATGTTAATTGTCAATGTCTGTTAAATCATATTTACATAAGTAACTAAGTTGCAGGTTGTCACTATTTAAACACAAGTGGTAGGTCTTTCCCTCAACAGCAGAAGAACTAATGAATGCCGATAGAGCGTTGTACAACACGTTTGCGCAGAGTCATTTGTAAGATGGTAGGTAGTGTTAAATTTGGGCTTCGTGTAAAATTCTGTTGGCCTTTATACCGGGCCGATACAAATAAAAACCAATTCGTTCTACACAGTCCGAAACAAAAGATTTCGTAAAAATCACAATCCTAGTTACGGTATTTAAATACGCGGGTGGACAGGCCGGTATGGCCTCCATATTATACGATCCATTTTGCGCTTTGTGCAGACGAAGGGTAAAATGTTACAATTTTTTTTCTCCTTATTCCTATCTTGTGCAGAAATACGTGAAGACGATCATCAGCGTAAAGCAAGCAGGACCTCGCTTACAAGCTAATGAGATAATAAATGCATGTCTTTTTACTGTGTTTTAATACACACATCAAAATCAAGACGTCGCGGTAGGGTAAATTTTTACGACACTCTTATGTTCTCATTTGGCAGTGACTCAGGAATATTAACTGACATCTTGTCTCGCTTCCTTCAAGTTGTGCTGCACACTCATGGCGCAAATATGCTAAAACCTTCTTTTATTGAGAGGTAAAAACATTTTCATGTTATTGGTTTTACTCTTTCAGCACTAAAATATACCTTAATTACATACGAAACTTCAGTTCCGACCTCACGGAGAGGATAATCCATACTCATTAGAACGAACGAGCGGTTAATTTTTTAAAGGAAATAATCGCTGTTCTAACAGTGGCACAGAACACAGAGGTCATATATATATATATATATATACAATGAAGAAAAAATTCAGAGTTTTAAATGTTACAGAAAATGGACCACATAATTACCACTACGCTTCAAATGAATTAACGTACTTTATATCCTCAAAATTTTCGAATGAAAGTTGAAGAAAGCTAATGTTGTATCTCTTAGAAACTTCCACGCAATGAATGTCACAGACAAAATTAGCAAAATACGATTTGAATATTTTGCATATTATTGATTAGAAAGGAGCAACAAGAATCAAACTGAAATTCGCACATTATATTAAACCCTCAGTACAAATTTTATCGAAATCCCTTTTGCTGTTTTAAAGACAGAGTACGCGAAAGACTAACGCGCCCTTACTTGCGTTAATTTTAATTTCTTTATATAGAGAACGTACATACTGACGTGACCGATTTCTTCAATGGGCTATTCTATATCCGTCTGTACGTCATAATGTGTCATCATTCAGTGCTTGATATATCAATGTTGAATGACCATATAATCTTTAAATGTCAACAAAGCCATGCGAAACAGAGGTAGCGAAATAAATTAACGAGTATAGCAGATAATATGGTTGCTTGAGACAGAAACATGGCCTTAAGATACGTTCCTAATCTAATAAATTCACAGAATATAGCAATTAAGGAAACAGACCGTGGTAGATAACAGACTACTGAATGAATGGAACAAAGACCACAATACGCCTACACTCTCAACACTGTAAGATATGTAGTAGCCTACAATTTATGTAGATAATTTTCATTTTATGACGCTGTGAAGGCCCGGTGTAAGCGCCGAAGTAGTCTAGGTCTAGTAAACACTATACCAACACATGCACTAATGCAGGAAGTGTATGTGTTGGTGTAGTGTTTACTAGTGTTAATAAACATGCACGGTGAAAATAATATTAGTCTAGGTCTGTTTTACAAGCATGTTCGCAGCGGCATAATTTAAAACCCCAGTATTTCTAAATTTTTTTTTAAGTTTGGAATCCTTTGCGACGGCCAAGGCATATAAAACTTTGCATTGTTTTAAACAGGTTGAGAAGTTGGCTACATGATAGCAGTTATGGCGACTCCTATCGGCAGAAGCAGTCATACCGCCTTACTCCCTGAAGGAGGGCAAACCTTCTACAATAACATTCCTCCAAGACATCGGCTAGAAAGGAACAAGAAGTTCTCCATACTGTTCAAGTTCATCCAACTTGTAAGTGAAAAATAAAAATTTCTTGGAGAAATGATTTTGAGTAATTAATCACTTTGAGAAATGCCACAACACTTGCGGTAATTTGCATAACTCGTGTTGTCTCCCACCCTAGGCTGTTATGTAGGCCTATGCACGCACGTATGGGTGCATTGGTAATTTTCTGAGGAAGAAAGGGAAATGTACCGGGCTGGCTCGAATAGGGCTGTCCATCAAACACAATGAACCTTGATATTTTGCCCGCAAATTCTCGATTAGCTTATTGTTACTCAGTTGATAAATACTGCCCTGTTATCTATTTTTCTGAATCTACAAGCTGTATAAATAAGGTACAGTTACGCTTAGTATGTGTGTTTATTTATTTTAAATTTATTTAACAGAACTCAAAATAAAGGATTGAGTGATAGGATGATAACTAATAATTAATTCGAAGGGATATGGAAGGAAGAGTTCATAGCGAAATAAACAGTATTATCAGGGCATTTACACGGAGTATTGATAAAAACGTTACGGTGGTCGAACCGGGCGCCTCTAAAATAAAATTGCGAAGTGCCATCTCTTGAGCCAACTGGTCTCACTGCAAAGGTTCTGGGATCATTGATGCGGAAGTCGAGAGACACTGTTCAGAGCAAAAAACATTTAAGTGTATTTCGCGTGGGAGGCTAAATTAATTAATGTACCTATAAGCTTATATATTCTATAAACATATTTATTTAAAAATTAATTAGTATCAGAACCGACACGCCGTTTTCGGGAAGGATAATATTAAATATGGACATCTCTAAGGGTTTTGATTTTGTCAAATTCGTAGCCATGTTTAGTCTCGGTAGATTTGAGTCTGCAGCTTATCATTGATTTCCGATGTTCTGTTTGAGAAGTGGCAACCAATCTGGCCAATGGACACGCCGCCAAACGTGCAGGACGAACTTAAGTAAAATGAAGGAACATATCCTTTGTAAACAATGTAAAATATCAAGGTGCTACTTTCGATGAGAAGATGGCATAGAGACTTCACATTGAAAGGACCGTTGCCAAGGGCTTAGAGAAGTACTTAAGGATTTAGTTCCTATTCAAAAATGAAGGATTAACGCTAACATTGAAATTGCATGGCATATGCCTGCCCTCGTTCGCATTTTGCGATAGACACTCATCTACTGAAACTGCTGCGCCTGATGAACAGACCGCTCCGTGCTAATGGTAATTTTATTAGTTTGGGATGTTATTTAAAAGACGCTATCGGTTGCTACGATTATATAGCGTCGGTGGTAGATTAATAAATAACTATGGAGCACTGGTGGAATCACACTGGCAGGGGAAAGCCGGAGTTCTCGGATAAAACCCTGTCCCATTGACACTTTGCCACTTTGCCGACCACAAACCTCTATGAACTGTCAAATAACAGGGTGCTGTAACACTCCTGCTGTGATAACCACAGAGCAACATACGGTGTTGTTCGTGTATACTTAAATAAGTGACCCTTCGGAGAACCACGTGCCGTTTGGTTCGTATTTTATCTTGGAATCACCCTTGACATGCAGCTGACCGGGTCGGCGTACATCAGCCAAACTGGAAGAAATGCAGTTCACAGACTAGGAACGTGCCTTGTTCATCATAAATGGCGCTCTGCTTTATAAACAGCTCATCCTTCCTCTGATGGACTATTATTTACCTATCAGGAGGCCAGCTGCTCCTATCCATGTCCGGAAATTAATGTACTGTAATCAAATTGTCTACATGTTGAGACCAACGTAATTTGGTCCTTCAGTAACAGGCACTTTCACTAAAATGTTTGTCCAAATTCAAATGAGCTGGTAATAACTAGACTTCTGCTGTCTACAGTTGTAACTCCAGCACTGAAAATTATAATGTGACTAAAATTGACAATTCATATAATGTGTACAGCCATGCAGTCTTCAGAGAAACTCGTATGAGTGTCAAACACTTTGACTTGTAGTCATTTCAACACAGCATAAATAACAGCAATGTTAAAAGAAGTTACACTACTATATATTCACACGATGAAATAAGTGCCAGTTGAGTATCTTATACGACGGCCCTGTCGAATTCTAAGACTATATAGCATCGGAGTAATACGAATTAAATATGAGAACAATAAGTTTTCGTTTAGCATTTGGGTTACGTTCCTGAAAATCGCAATGTACAGCGAAACAAGGCAAACGCAACATTTTTCCCCCACAAGAATTAAAATAACTTAGAGTTTAGCCGTTGAAGACCCCGCCAGCTGCCACCTAAAAAATGTTCATCCTTAGTGCGGGCTACTTTCGTCGAAACTTTGGTCACTAAATCTTGTCAAAGTTAAAGCGAAAGAACGTTGTACGGGGCAGCGTTACAGGAAGACTGCCTGTATGGCGCACTGGTGCAATTATACTGATAGGACACAACCGAAGAATTTGGAGAAAAGCCCGTCCCAGTGCCCCGATATAAACATAAATACACATATGTATTTATACGAGTATCTTTACATTGATTAATCCATAATCAAATACGACGGAAGACGGATAAATGGGTGGCTGTAATTTGTTTCTTGGTTTTCCTTTATGAAGCGTCATCAACCGTAGAGTATTGATTGGCTTTATATTTTCGAAAGATGAAATGGTAAGGGCGTAGAAAGAAAGGACCCTTTCTTGCAAAATTCTGTGCTTATACACCAAGAGATATCTAGCAAGATTTTAAGTAAAGACATATACATCTAAATCATAATTCCCGGTCTTCGAGTTGCTATTCGAAACTCGGGACCTCCAAAATACGAAAGTGGATTGTTAACCACTACATGGCAAAGTTTGATGTATGGATTTATGGATGGACAGCAACGTAAGCCCTCATCATAATGACCAGTCTCAGGGCTGAGATTCAAAACCGATGTCCTCAAAACATAAAGTCATGTCGCCGGCCTTGGGACGCCACACGTTTGTAGTCTTTCCGCTTTCTTTTGGGGATTATTTTAGAGGTTTCTAGCTCGATTTAGAATAAGAAACTTAGATTTCAGGGATAAATTAGACCTGCTTAAGTGAAACTAGGAGAGGTGGTGGTGACGTAATTCTGAAACTAATAACTAATAACGTAATTGTGAAGATCTATGTTTAATTATTCTGGTCTGGGTGGAACGTAATACACACTTTCTACGTTCCACACACACGTGTAACAAAATGCGCTTATTACTGATAAGTGATTCTGCAATTCCAACTGAAAAACTTCGCTGAAGTATTCAGAAATCGCCGCGAGCATTCCCCAGTGTTGTCTACCTACTCTAAGACGAGCAGATTTAACGTACAGTTTTGAGTTGTTTGAACTAAACCATAACTCGATTCTGGAGCCGCGATAGCGTAGTCGGTATAGATAGTGACTACGCTACGGGCTGGACAACGAAGAAGACGTGGTTATCTTCTCGGTGGCGGCAAGAGATTTTTCTCTTCTCTAATGCGTCCAGACCGAATCTAGGACCGATTAAGCCTCCCGCTTAATGCGTACCCGACGGTAAAGCGACATGGGCGTGAAGCTGACCATTTACCTCCATTTAATGCCGGGGTTAACAATGAGTGAGGTCTTACCTCCACTCCACGCCTTCAAGGCGCGCACACTTTATTTTACCACTCCTTTCTACGCCACAGTCCAAAGGTAAAATTTATCCCACTTAATAATGCAAGCTATTTCGTCATTTCGAGTACCAATAATTACTCATATTATCGGATTATAAATATCTATCCACATACCTTCAATTTCTTTAAGAGAATGTAATACTAGATGATATACAAAATAGGTTTTGCAAGCCGGGCCTCGAACTATGAGCTTATTAAAGAATCGCTGGCGGAATGAGTACAAGAGTGTTAACCATTACAATGTGACCTTAGTTGGCAGATGGAAAAATATCAATTAAAATTGCTTAACGTAATGACAAAAAAGATCCACTCTATTACAGGCCATCACTGTAGAAAAAGTGAGGGACTTAAAGATTAGTATTTTCAAGGGTTTAGAATATTTGTGGCCCAGAGCAGCACAGTCACATAACTTACAGACAAGAGATGGCGAGCCTTTGCCTTCTTTGGTGCCACCTTTATGTTAACAGTTATTCACCAATAAGAAGTGGTGCCAAGTATCCCCAGTACTCCGACGGACACAATGAGATATCTGCTGCTGCACGTTTGTCAAATACTTCTTCAGTTCTTACCTGGGGCGTTGGTTGCGAGCGACACACGCCCTGCGCTGATTTCATGTGGGGGACGGCTTCCTGAATTTTACTTAATGTATTTCAAGTTCAAAATAGCCGACAACATAAAACAGTGTTTTCTTGCAACTCTGGGTAACAAAATTTCTCGGTATTCGGGGTGGACACATAAATACAGTAAGAGTAAAAACGTATCTTACGAAATATGATTTGTAAACTGCTAAATTATCACGCGGTTTCAGATCTTAATGTAGACAAACCTCGTAAAAAACGGTGCAAGCCGATATCTCAGTCGGTTCCAAATGTGGCACCAGTGCCAACTATTCGCTATCCGTGGTATAGAGAGTATCAGACATAATTTAATTGTATTTAGCACAGCCATAGTAAAGCATATACCCGCTTGTTTCTGCAGATGATCACAATCGCTTGCCTCGTGCTGTTTTCTGCCGGCGGACAGCTGTTCACCGACATCAAAGCTACCGCCTTCACATACGGCACGTATGGAGCCTATATCATGATACCGGTGTTCTTGATTGCGGGGTTTATCATCGGAGAGGTGACCCCAGTGTTACTGGTTAGTGGCATCATCTTCTGAATAAAGCTCTTTAGTACACAGGTCCACAGCACCTTCCTTCAAATTGAGCCGGGTAGTTCAGCCAGTAAAGTGGGCTGGACGAATGTGGTTCGATATCCAGTAAGGGCAGGAGTTCTCCTTTTCACCACAACTACGTCCAAATAGGCTCTGGAGCCCTACCATCCTCCTATCCTATGGGTACGGTGAGTTCTTCCCCTGAAGCTGACCACACATTGCCACCGAGAGCCAAAATTACTAATATGTAAATGTATGCCTTCCCTCTCCCATGTGTCTGCATGTTGTGATGCTTTGTCACGCACATGGGTTTATATTATTATTAGTAATAATATTAGTGTTAATATTAGTAGTATCATTAATATTAGTGTTACGTACGTGTACCTCAAGGGCTGTCAGAGACTGCTGTAATTTCATTGTTCACCGTCACTTCAAGTTCATTTCTTCATCCCATTGTATTTCTGCTGTCAATGTTATCTGCACGAACAATGCTTCATTAAATAAAGATTCAGCTACCGTCCATCTAGGATTGTTACAGACTACCCGCTTTCATCGTTCGCCGTCACTTCAAGGTCAGCCCCTCATCCAGATGGGTTTCTGTTAATTGACCTGCAGGAACACTGATATTTTAATGAAGAGTTTTTCTATTTCTGATATTTTATAACTTAGTGTTTTTGGGTTATGATTTGTTTTACCTTGTTCGTATATTTATCAGTTTTATTTACGTTTAGTAGATACCGTGTCCCTTCTTTTATTCTCGTGTTTGTGCATTTTTGCTTTACTTGTAGTGTGTTTGCAGTGACTGACTGTATATGGCGTTTTTGCTGTCTCAAGTACTTTAATGAATTATTATTATTATTATTGCCTGCTTATTAACATACTCTTTGTAACTCTCCTATACAGTGACAGGGCCTGACTGAATGAAAGACTTCAAGCTTGTATATTGAATGAAAACGTTGCTTTGCTTTTCTATTTTCGCGAGTCTGAAACTGTCGGGTTTAATGCGAAATAATACGTGTACTCTTTCTTTCCGCATTGTGGACAGATTATTGATGCCATTATCTTACTCTAATTAGGCCCATGTTCGAATATACTTCTCTTTTATGAAATTCCACTTCTACTGACTCCAGTACAAAAAAAAAGTGTCCTCTTAACGCGGAACCTGCCTAGTGTCCCCATTATCAATATGTATTATACAGACCGCGTGTTAAAGCAGGTGTACATAGTCATCTGAAACTCACAGACTTGTGTGTTTGAAGTCTTTGAAGTTCGTGTCTAGAACCTGCAAATACTGACAGTTTCTATAATATCTTAGCCTCTGTGTGTGTTTTTTGTTATGTTGTTGTTATAAACGTCTTTACACATCCCCACAGATAATAATCACACGGCGTCGGATTAAGTAAAAGAGCTCAAGGACGATTAATTATTCGGGCCCCCAAAATGTTAGATAAGACTGACATTTAACTGTTGGCTGTATGGGTGATCGCACTATCTTCCTGGAAGAAACAATATTCCCTCTCCTCATCACATTAAAAAAAATGGCACGATAATTTGTCCACTGCGTATTTCCGAAGTTACTGTATCCGCAAGAAGATGGGTTCGAACTCTCTCGTTGCACTAACAGCACACCATACTCCAAACTCAATGTCACGTAGCAACACATACTGTATAAGTCTGGTATTACCTGCTGACCAGCATCCCTTCTTTTGAATATATACGTGACCGTTTAAGTATTCTCTTCTGTAAAATAAGCTAGCAACGGATCGACTTCACCGCGATACACTCCTTCACAGAACCAGTTACAAAACCGCACTGTCACAACAAAGATTTCGTGGACATGTTTCTAAACGCGACACCGTATTATCTGATGTTTCTTCTCTAAGAATAAATCGTTGTCGCTCTCGCTTCTTCTGTAAAATAAAGTTCCTGTTCAAAATGTGTTCATCGGTTGGAATATTTTTTTATTTCGAAGGAATTGAAACACCGGGAAAACCGAATCTAAATGTAATACGCATAGGCTTATAGCATTACTTCCTTATACAGTTTAAGAAAATAAACACCCTCTGCTTTACACTGTACTTCATACTCACGAACGACTGTCTTTTGTTGCCCACACCTTCATGAAACCGAACTATTTCGAAGACTTAACGAAAGGTGTGCATGATCTGCTGATGAGCAATGAACACAAAGTGTCCAAATTACCCGGAAATGAGTCAGCAACAGCCAACAAGCTATCCGCGCATGTGGGTTCCGCACTGAACTGGATTCCACGTACTTGAACGTATACAGATAAACGAAATACCACAAAAGTCAACCAAATGCACAATTTGTCTCTCACAATTACATTACATTAAAATATAAAAAATTAAAAATTAAAAACTCCTACATGTTTCGATCCTTGTAGGATCATAACCAGGGAGTATACACATCAAATTATTATGTCTAAAACACTATGTAAAATTATTCATCACAGTTGGAGCTTGATACGTTGTACATCGTGTAATAGAAGCGGAAGTAGAGAGTAGACTGTTCCGTGTAAAACAGATGTAAACATATATAGCGATATGGAAGTCTGATGTTCAAGATCTCGGAAGCACCTTGTGTATCTGACGAAAACTAGCAAGGTTAACGTTCACTGAAGAAGGACAAGTACGGGACTACGGCAAACGCGACACATCTGGAGGAATATTATCAATCACCCCACCTGAATTCTACTTAAGGGGAACATAAACTGCACACCAGATATAATGTTTCTAACATCGTAATTTCACAATACCTTACGAGCTTGGGAAAAGTTTGGATTGGTCGCGGTGTTTACGAACCTTGGGCTATGTAAGAAACGGAATGTAATTATGTAACATGAATATAGCAACTCCGGTAATATGTTTTACATTACTATGTTCCATTACATTGTTCTATTTGATATAATTAATGCAGTACCTCTGGTCACATGTTTTACTCCATTTTATTCCACCGTATTGTTCTACTGACACTCCCATAATGCATTCTTTAAAATTTGAAAGATCAATATTTATTTTTTGCATTTTATGCTATCTTACTTAATATGTTTTTAATTTATATGAGCCTGAGGATGACGTACTTGTAGGTCGAAACATGTCGCAGAACTAAATATACAGACCTTTTGTCTATGTAGATGTTGTGTTGTGACTCTTATTTATTTTACCTGTCCAATACGTTTTATATTTGAGACACACTTGCGAACTGAGGCTCAAGAAACAGTTCAGCATCGATCATCAAGTATCGGCGTTTAATATGTATCGATTTTAAATTTCCCAGTTTAAGATACATCGATGATGATCGGCTGTAAATCTGTTCCTACGATACGGTGTGTGTTAAAATATTCCCTCAGATTCTGGAAATTAATCACAAATTTAACATCTGGTGACACAGCGAATGCGCCAGAAGTGTTATCCTCTGCAGACATTTCCTACACTCGCTTTTCATTAAGATGAGATAATCTTAACGACTTCTACGTACATAATGACGTAAGCAGGTTTCTCTGCTTATGAACATTCGCATCACTTCTCTGCGCTTGAGCGGTTCCTATGCTACTTTGAACACATAAACGTGTTATGAAAATGAAATTACACTCGTACTTTGTAAAAATTAAATTTCTTGTGCCAAAAATGGAAATCTACTGCTAAGATAGTTTATGTTTCCCTTTATCCTAGCAAAAACGATATAATTGAGCGTGATAGAGAGTGTATTCTTCGAGTTCCAGTTGTAGTTACATATAAGCCTGTTTGAGTTAGGAGCCACATTTGCTTAATACTTAATTAATAGCATGACTACAACCACTACCATTATTACTATAATAATAATAATATAATAATAATAATAATATTCACGATCAATTTGTAAATGACGCTGGTTTTGCAGGTGGGGTACAACCTCTGCGGCGCAGTCCTGTTTGCCTTTGTCGGGTCATTCGGGATCGATTCATGGTGGGGTGTACGGATGGACTTGGATCACATCTCCACGGCGAACCTCACCATAGTCGAATATTTGAATGACATGAAGCTACTGTCTGCCATTTTGTCTCTTATCAACGCCGTCTTATATGCAGCTGACACTCTCATCGAGGGCGTCATCCTCCACGACATTTGTACGAGAAATTAATGTTTGTATTTGACAGGGTTGGTGCAGAAGTAATATGGATTGAAAAGTTGGAGACGATTGTGCCTTGAATGTTTGTCTGTATAGCCATTTCGTCTAATTGTTTTATTGTATCATACTGAGACGGAGAGAAAATTAAGGCGAAATTGTACAAGATACGTAATTTGTACTGCTTGATCAACCACATTAATGATTTGCATACTCTGACGGATGTGGAATTTCTACCGTTTGGGTGGCGTTAGTGATATTTATGGACGAGAAAAGTCACCGGATAAAAGTCAAAATAATTAACTTATTGAAAAGCGAAAGTTGTATCCTTTCTTATCGATAGAAATCTTTTGTTTTAAATGTTCATGTTATGCAGATAATTTCGTATAGAAAATAAAATACCATGCTGAGAGAGTACCAATTAAAAAAAAAGTACATATTAAAGTTACATAATCTCAGCAGTTTCCATAAAATAACTGATTAATAAAAATGAAGCATTCACTATTTTATAGTACAGTTCTGGTATATTGAAGTGTATTGAATTCAAGAACTTTTCGAAATGTGAAAGAATTTCGTATATTTTCACCAAGTTCCATGACTACGATCGGTGTACTTTGAATAATCCCTCTAATACAGGTCTGTAATTAATCTTTGCATGTGAATGTGACATCCCGTTGAGTCTGGCATGCTCAGTGAAATAATATATCTGTTTAAACAACCTTTTATTAACTGGATTAAAAATAGGAAAGCGGCGACATGTTGCGGTTTATTGTTGTAAGACACTAGCAATCGTTCATATGCAGTGATCCCTCGTCCAATGCAGGGGTTAGGGGGAGTGATTACGGCGTGTTGGACAGAAACCGTGTTGCGCAGAGGTCGTATGGGAAAAATATGATTACGTAAACGCGGACGCTTCCGTAGCCCACAATCACTTGAAATGCATAAATTTTTATACATTAAACATTTACACAATGCAATGATAGCTGATGCTGCCAGCTTCTACAACGGTTGAACGGTAACCGCCCGCGTTTATCCGCATCGATTTAAATTTTTCAGCATTCGACAAATTTTTCCCCGTATATTTAATTATTTTCATCCGCGTATAGGCAAATCCGCGCTGGAAAAAATGGCGTGGGAAAGGGGTTACTGTACGCCTACAGAGGTATGGAATATTTACACGCCATTTAATTAGAAGAGCTGAGATCTCAACTGTTTTACATGTTGATTAGAAATGTGCCGCTCAGTCAATATATTGTTTTAGGACAGACGGCTGTTTTACAACTTGTATGAAATTTACATTTTGTGAGGTTACTTGGCAAGTGTGGGTGTCCTAAAGAAATAAAATGAAACGTGTAGTCAGATGTCAGCAGATCATAGGGACACGTGTGCAATTGCATTAATCTGCAATATTCAAGATGTGGGATATTTCACTATTAATCCCTAAATGTTTTCTGTTTAATACACATTATGTCCACCAATTCAAATACAATTTCATAACTACACATTACTTGAAATTCTTATGACAAAATATTCTGCAAGATTGCAGCTTAAATCGCCTTAGACTGTGACAAGTTATTAATTTTGCGTTCTCATTGTTGTTTTAAACACTTGGCAAAAGTATATCAATGAATGTTTTGTTAAATCGATTTCTGTTACAAGAACTAATAAAAGCAAAATTTTGAACAACTGTGAAATGCTTCCTGTAGTATGTATGGTTGCCTATAAACCGAAAAGTCACACACGATGTTACGAAATCCTTAGTTACACAGCCTTGGCAAGTTCCTAAGTAATATGTTCCTTTGTCTTAACACATGAAGCAGAAGGGCATATTTACTTCTTATGTACTGTATGTTTCAGCGTCGGAGGACGTGATTTTGCACAGATAACTAGAGTTAACTCCTAATGAAACAATATGACTGGCATAGGAATATGAGAACTAGAACCTTGAAGCGCGAACTGAAGTTGCTTTATTATATATTTCCCTTTGTAAGATGCTACCATAGACATGAACGCCATTGTATCTAATCTTAAAGGGCCGAAAAAAGAAGTTTTCCTGTTTTAACCTATTGTCCTTCCTTACGGAAAACGTAGACCTATAAGATCACCGACGTGTCTGTGCATGTGTCTATCGTATATCTGTCTGTCTGTCTGTACGTACTCCACTTCAACTTTTGAAACAGCTGACCAACTGTAAATCAATTTGTATAAAGTTTCCTTTTGGGGACCACTCAAACGTCATGTTTGTAATTTCCAAACAGTAATGATAATATGACAAATGTGGGACACTGCTAGGTGGGGCGACACTTCAGACACTTAATTCAGGGTCGTGAAGTGATGTATCATAATAGATATTAGAAAACTATGAAACTTTTACTAGTGCAATTTTTGCAGAATGCTAAATAATGAGACGACTGTGCGATAATTTCCTTTCGCTTTCGGCTTCTTAACGATAACTTAATGTACCTCACGAAGTCAGAAATACTTTCATAGTGCTAATAAAATTTCATCTTCTCAAGCAGTGACTATTGTCACCCTGAATATCTTTGGTGTGTAGTAATATCGACGAAAATAAAGTTCCCTACCATCTCTTTATACGTATATCAAAGCACATGTATGAAGATTACCATTTCTTGGACATGACACCGTGGAAGCACCACATCCCAGATGACGATACCTTCACAGTCACCACCATGAGAAGCTGAAATCTTGCAAGCGCATAGAGTATATGGTTTAAAGTACTACAGCAGCGTACACACAAATGTGGACATTATTGTGCTAATTAAATTCAACAAAAAATGCGTGAAGACTGAGTTAAGATCCCGGAACAAGTTCTGTCAATATCCATTGAATTTGTGATCTAGTTTCCTTTCTTTACATGTTCAACTATACACAAAACGGTAGCCGAAATTTGGTATAAATTAATGTTATTCGGTTATTAAAATTACAAACATTTGACCTACAATATGCTGTAAAAATTAATAACAAATATTCCCTCTCCTAGCACTGCGCTACAAGGCGGAAGGCCACATGTTCGATTCCGAAAGGGGTCATTCGGATTTTTCAATGACTTAATCCTTCCGGCCGCACTATGGCCCAGGGGTCGACTCAGCCTCTAAAAGAAATGAGTACCAGGTGTATCTCCTAGGGGGGGGGGGGGTAAAGGTGGCCGGTGCTTAAGGCTGACAACCTTGCCACCTTCATGTGCCGACTGTCTAGAAATTCTGGGAACCTCAACCTCCTGAAGCCCTAAGGGCCTGTCCAAGCCTGTATAGGGATTGCTTTTTCCCTCTACTAGACTTATGCATGTGAAAGAGCACACAGTTATTTGATCGCCCACAATATCAGCAGCGGAGTTTATAAACCATGTATCTTCAAGATTCCAGTCTTCTCGAATGTGACGCTGTGTCGTTGGGAGAGTGCTTTCGGACGTTTTGAAGGATTGTAGTGTCTTAATTTTCGGGATCAAACAGTCCAAAAAGACCCTGAAGATGAAGGCACGACGATCCTTCGAAACGTCTGGAACTACTCGCACGACAGAGCTACATCCCAGAAGACTAACACTTTCAGCAGCGCCACTATGATAACCTCAAGTCTCGCAATACGTCTTCATCCCGCAATTATAAGGATATCACAGACACTTTTAACCTGGTAGGGCTTGTCCCTATTAAGGGGCTTTCCGAAATTAAGTAGTAAGTTGTCATATCATCCCTTGAAATATCAAGTAAATATTTAAGTGTAGCCGAGGCTGTTTGCAACAGCCAACCCACCGATAAAGCAATACCTTAAACAAATTAAACTAAATTCAGACAGGACAGGCAATGTACGCGTACCGTAACATGTGGGACGCGTTCGCCTAAACATTGTTGCCATGGAAAAGCAATAAATATTAAATATTATGAGCGTGTGTCTGTATTGTTGCTCTAGTTATCCAGCAGGACAAGCGCATGCTCCGTATTGGCCTGTGGCCTCTCTGGCTTTACCATATTTTTCCACATTATCTCATAAACGTCACGTTTTCGAAAAAAATATTGAACATAAAATGTGTGTTTCATTTTCTCTACAACTTCTGTCTGAAACATTTCTCGTTATAAGAAGAACTGAGCGAGATATCATAAATGTACATAGGTCTTCATGTAAAGTACCCGTTATTCTTGTCAGATTTTAATCAAACTTGAATTTTGTCGACAGATTCTCGAAAACCCCTCAAATATCAAATTTCATGAAAACCTGTCCAGTGGGAGCCGAGGTGTTCCATGCGGACAGAGATACGGACAGATATGACGAATCAAATAGTCGCTTTTCGCAATTTCGCGAACGCGCCTAAAACTGTTTCCTATGCAAGCAAATGGAATGGCTTTAAACAGCAGCAGCATCCCTTCGCCATGCATATTTTTTATAAAAAATGACTGGATATCCAGAGCCTTCTTCGTGGAATATTAACACATATACCCGTAATTTTAAAGATTTCAGATTTCATGTGCGGTAAGTAGCAAAAGAAATTAAATGAAAGGTATAGTACCACTGTACCACTGTCATCATAATCAGGATATATCTTGGCAGCAATTTCACTTCCTCTCAGAAGTGTGACAAGACTACAGAGATCTGAAGTGTTCTATCCGGGTCCGTAATTTTTTAGATGGCGTGGATTGCTAAAGGTAAAAATAAAGGTTATCTCTTTGCTTAACCAGTATCACACTATAAAGAGTCATGTGGGAGTGGAGGTATAATTAAAGGCAATTTAAATTCGTCACTATTTGGAATTTAGATTTCAAGCTTCAGCCATTTTATCCCAATAGAGACCCCGTTACTAATTTGCAAGAGGTTATATGGTCCCCAGAGCCGGTCTGAAAGTGGCGGCGAAGAAAAATTACGGCCTCCGCCAGGAATCGAATTCGGCAAGCAGTCGCAAATGTATACTTTAATGTCATTTGAACTGGAAATAAAATGATTTGGATACCGTTACAGCTTGTATCTGATTACATGTGTGCATGTATTCTTTTCACATAAAAGTCATACCTTTCGTGTTTCCTTAAGTACAATATAACTATTATCAGCATGTACAGCATTTTGTGTAATTTTAATCCAGCATTTTTAAAACTCATTTTATCATTCCCATTCATAAAATGTTGCACATACAACTAGTGCAAGAATTAAATGTTTGTTAGCCACTGTACATTATTACTCTTTCCACCCCCTCCCCCTCAACCACCAGTATGTGAAGAACACAGAACATCTGATTTATAGTGATGTATGAAAATCCACGGTGACAATCCCAAATAATTTTGATTGCATGTCGAGTTACACTTGCGCGAAGAATGATGCACAAAAGTTGGTCCACAATTCAAGACAGTGATATTTATTGACAATTACCGCAGTCAGTTTACTGCCATTTTTATAAATACCATACGAGTATACTCAACAAATTTTAAATTATTGAGACAAATAAAAGTAAATTTAATAAATAATTGTGATTTTTTTAAAGTTTGTAATTTCTGTCAGGAGCAGCCATTGTGACTGCTTGCACCAAGCATCAAACAGCCTAGCTACACCACTGCATCTACCCGAAAATAAAATGACCCCCCTCCCCTTCACAATCTTGCAATTGAAGTAAACACACTTTGTGCATGATTATAAGGCAACCCCAATTTTTCAGATAATGAATTAGGAAAAAATACTCATCTTATATTCAATAGGTATAGTTATCCACTGCCGAGGCAATTCTTCCCTATTTCAAACACAACTAATAAATTTGTGGGCCTTGGACTGTGTCCTGTCTCCTAAATTTTTCATAGTAGTTCCCAGCATAAAATGTAAACATGCAGAAACTTGCTGGTGTGTGTCATGTGTGTACACAAAGTTGTGGAACAGTTCTAATTTCTATACAGACATAAGCATCTGAAGGAAAGGGCATCAATCATAACTTCTTAGCTTCACTATCTGACACTAAAATAAGTTTATATCCTCAACAATCACTTGTGACCTGTTTGTCCTTTTTTCCAAGCTAAACTGCATGTCCTAAGAGCACTGCCCAGTAAACACACTCCTGAGACTCTGTGATTCATTTTCAAAATACAATTTCAACACAATATAAAGACAACTAAAGCAAAATAAAGCTATCAGCTACATTATGATATTTCCACCCTTGAAGATGAGACCACCATGCTGTCTCAAAATTCTGGGAACCAAATACCAAGTAACAAAGCATCACATCCCAGAAGAATGGATACCTTATCACCTAGATTAATTTTTATGGAGTAGGTCAGACATACCTGAAGCAGTGAAGGTTAGGCCAGTTCTCACTACTTCTCACCCCTATTCTCATCTATGTCGTTGTCCTGCTTATTCCTTGACCCTAATGCCTGCCCATTTTAGTTAACCAGGATGCTCCCATCTATGACTGATACTTGGTCCAGCTCCACCAACTGCCCTAAATTGTTCCATCTAATGCACCTGTGAAGAATCAGCCATGCCAACAGGAGGTGCCAGGTTTATGGAATCCATATACAGTACAGATAATCTGGTCCTCTGGCATCCTCGGTAATGCCAACATGCTCAGACACCTATACTTGCACTCTGCAAAGGATGCTAGCCACAGAAGGTACAAAAACATTCGGCCTGTTCAAAAAATGCCACTAATTTTGTGTGTGATTATAAAGCAACCCCCAATTTTCCAGATGAATTAGAAAAGAAATTCTCGTCTTATATTTGGACAAATATGCTCATGTCCCTCTGCATAGCATCCATACACCACTGCTGATCTGCCCAACCCCTACATTTGGCTTCTGAATAGGATCCCACATCACTGAGACTCCTAGACTTGCCCCTCAGCGCAGGATCCATCCCCCACACAGCACTGCTGACCTGCTCAGATTCCTACACATGTCCCCCTGCCTAAGATCCTCTTGTACATAACACTGCAGAGTTGATTTGGACCTGAGAAGGTGTAAGTAATAGGATAGAGAAAACTGGGCCTCAGAAGCTCTAGGATTAACACTGTTCATGAAGTGTTACTAGGATGATCAAATCAAAAAAGAATATGCTACAAAAGACATTTAACCATGAAGAAAAGAAATCACTTGTGAGACTTAGGCATAAATGGGAGGATAACATGAAGCTTGATCTTAAGGAAATAGGGTGTGAGAGTGTACACTGAATTCATCTGGTACAGGACAGGGCCAAATGGCACACTATCATGGCCATCATAATAAACCTTAAGGTTATATAAAAGCAAGATATTTCTTTACCACTCCACACGACAGCACGCGTAACAACACACTTATAATCACCAGCATATACAATACCATGATTCTGTGCATCAAGTGACAACACTGCTATTTTAACTTTTGACTTTAACTTATACGATAAAATTTTTAAGTTACTATACAGTTTTACATATTTTACAAATTCAAATGTGTTTTTATAACTTACTCCTGAGACAAGTGTGTTCTTCAGCACATTAAACATGCGATGTGAAGTGTAGTAGCTTGTTACGCCCTTGAAGATGGTCTACGGACCGAAACACGTGTAGGGGAATGCATTGATATTAATAAAAACTACAAAAAAGTAGTTTATGTTTGTGCATTTGTTGGTTACTGAATACTAAGTGAAAATGCACGGTGAAAGCAATATATAAAAAAAACATAGAACAAGTATTGTACGAGTGCAAGAAACAGTACAATACTGCAATATATTAACACAGGTAATGTAAATAGTACAAATGTGTATGGTGCAATGGTTATCATCAAAACGCTCATGCCTATAAACAGGGCATAAATAAATATAGCTTCTGGTAAAAAAAATTCAGGAAAACTGGGAAGGTTGAATGGTAGCTGATTTTCTTACTGACCTACTATCTTCACTGGCTTGTTGGGCATCCACCTGAACAAAATTTGGTCAACGTGAGGATGGAGACTGTGCTTTCCACCGAAACGTTGGAACAATCAACCACCACACGGTGCAGAAACCTACAAGAAGACTAGCATCTTATTTACAACCGCCGCGAAAACCCGAAAACTTCAATTTTAATACTTTTTATTGCAGAGAGATGGCGGCACAGTGTACTCCTGGCAACAGACAGCGAAGTAGGCCCTCCAATACTGCTTTCTTTCCCGACTACCTGTTTTTAGATGATCCGTGTCCGTCCGTGTTCGCTATTTGCAACTCTGATTCATGAGTTATGTTGGTACTCCTGGTGTTACAAAAGTAGAAGCAGATTGAATGGATGACTGGAAATGGCGACTGGTTGGGTGAAGAAATAGTGCAGTACTTGGAAAGGACCCTTATCTTTACAGTTGTTTGTGAGTTAGAGTTATAAAAGGTGCACTAAATACCGGCAACGCCTCCGTGTTAAAAATTATGTCTGGGGTGTGTGTATAGGCGTAAGACCGAAATATACCTTTACATAACCCTACCTTCTAACCTGATTTTAAAAAAATGGCTGGTTTTGCACTGAAATTGAAGACTAAATCAGGGCAAATGGTGGTGAAGGGATTAACATGTAAAGATACTCTTTACGAATTGAAACACAGACTTTCATCTCTTACAAATATACAAGAAAGCTCCCTGCATGTTCTATCTGGGTATCCTCCCAAACCTCTGGATTTATCGGTGAGTGATGCTACGTTAGAGTCAAGAGGAATCTGTTCCGGTGATACACTTATTGTGGAAGAAAGGCAGCAAAACGACGTACTTTCTGGAAAGAAAAATGCCATTGAACCAAGACATCATATAGTAGACAGTGGACTGGGGTGTCCAGGAATACTTATGAGGAAGGTGGTACCTGCCGATAATTCTTGCCTTTTCACAAGTATTGGCTTTGTTTTAAGTGGTGAGTATATATGTTTATTGTTTCAAGTCTAAGAAAGAATACAATGTATGTTTGCTCTATTTTTTCAAAGCCTGTGGTGTCACTTGTCAGCAAGTACATATTTTCATAAGACGGACATTTCGATTATCCCAGTGTGGTATATTTTAAGAAATTCCTTTACAAAAATGATTATGCAGTAATGCTTTTTTGTATGTTTTACAGGCAAAGTAAATGTGGATAATGCCCCATTTATGCGTCAAATTATTGCTGAATCTGTCTCAAGTGATACTGACAATTATTCCGAAGCAGTACTTGGGAAACCAAATCCTGAATACTGCCGCTGGATTCTGAAACCTGATTCATGGGGTGGCGCAATAGAGTTGGCTGTGTTGTCAAACTTCTATGGCTTGGAGATTGCAGTTGTAGACACACTGAATGCCATTATCAATAGGTTTGGTGAGGATCAACATTATGCACAGAGGGTGTTCCTTATGTTTGATGGCATTCACTATGACCCTCTCTACCTTGAACCATTTGAGGTACATAGACTAAAAAATGGTCTTGTTAGGTTAATTTTACAGTACGACTGGGAAATTTCAGTATAAGCTACAGTTTCCCCCATGCTTATGTAAGCACATCACCATGAAGGCATATGGGTGAATGGGGGTATAATTTCATATATTCTTCATGTTGGCACTAGACAGAGGTGAGTAGCTATCTTCACACTTGGTACCCCCTGTATCAGTACAAGGCTGGATGGGGAACAGAACTAGTCTGGACACTTGGAGAAAATTCTCTTTTACCTGCTTGATCTTGAGCCAGAATTCCTCAGTCATTCAACCTAGTCACTGTTAAGCGGCCAGAAGGTGTAGGTATGGTAGGGCAACAAAATTACAGTATATGGGCTTGTTGAATCATTAGTTAATTCAGTCAAGTCTTCTTTGTTCGAACATAATTGGAAAGAATTATTTTTAACATGATGGCCACATGGACTTTTTTTTTACTTTAAAATCACATTTACCGAATTTCCAAATATGTTGTCATACTACAGAGTAGTAGTGACTACCTGTGGTCTGGATGACTGTGGAGTTTCATTCATGGCAGGTGCCAAAATTTTCCTTTTTACCGTTGTGTTCATATAATTGCTGAGCTGACCCATTCTCCTATCCACTGGGTAGCAAAATTTTCTACATATGTTTTTTAGGCAGCCTTATAGTCAGTCTCCATAACAAATTTCACATTCCTGGCTCCGTTACTTCAATAGGTATCACCATTAAACCAAAATCAAAAGAAAGGTTTTACATGGCCATCACGTTATTTTACATTCTGTAGATGGTTACCTTAATAAGAGTTGGAAATTTTTCTAACATCAATTACCATACATGTTAGTACCCTTAACTGACATTAGTTTTGCTCCTGCCTCACAATTTTGTGTCACTGGGTTGTTATTACTGGTTATAAGAAAATTAAAACATATGGTGTGGTACAGCCTCTAATGGCATAACATTTATACAAAGTTTCATTAACACAGGTTCATTGGTTCAGAAGTTGAAATGGATGTGCACGCGCACACACACACACACACACACACACACACACACACACACACACACACAGCACAGTGATCTCCACATTAACATTTGTAACATTAAAGTTTATAATGTTCATTTACAAAAACATCTTCGAATTTATGAATATTTAAAGAGTTAAGTAAAGCCATGACAGTCTTCAAGTAGTGTTGTATGTGTTTTCCTTAAGTGGGCCAAGTACTTATTTTAGGCTTCTGTTTCAGTGAAAGTTTTAAGTGTGTGTGTTTATATGTGTGTGTATATATATAGATATATATATATATATATATATATATATATATATTCAAAATTGTTCTGTAAGAACAGTGCTAGTAAAATATTATTAACAGCCATAAGATATTGTTTAAGGCTGTTTGCTTCATTTTATATATAATACACGAAATACTTTTGTGTAGTAAAAGCACTACAGTCATCACCTCACTGAACAATTTGATTGCTTGATTAGTATTTCTTGTTGACATGAATGTTTTAGTTCTGAGCACAATGAAATTTTAATTTTGTTTCATTTTGTATGGCGGCCAGGGTAGCATAGTCGGTATAGTGAGTCACATGGGCTGAACAATCCAGGAATCGAATCCCAGTGGGGGCGAAATTTTCCATGCCCATCCAGACTGACCCTTAGGCTCACCCAGTCTCCTGTACAATGGGTACCAGGTCTTTCCATGGGTAAAGCAGCCAAGGAGTATTGCTGACCACCCACCCCCTTCTAGTGCCAAGGTTGCAAATGGGCTGGAGCTATACCTCCGCCTCCCCTCAGTGCCTACACAGGCATGTCATGGTGCGACCTTTACCTTTAATTTTATGTAAAGGCTGGTATTTTCAGATGCAGCAATTAATAGTCAATTGACATGACTTTAACATATTGGAATTTGTTGTGTAGCTGGCTAGAACAGTAATGTATGAAAGTAAAAATAAACTTGGAAGCAACATTAGTACAAGTGTCAACGAAGTAAGCGTGCAGTAGGTATACATGTTGTGTTTTTCTTTGTAATCATCCTCCTTTTCAGTGCATTTCGTCAAACACTCCACAAGTTTTTTTAATTTCATCATCATAAAATATTTTTGATTGGTCTTTAAGGAATGGTTGCACCACTTCTTTCTAACTGATACTCATTTCGTTGTCGCTTCCATGAGTGCTAGTTCTTCAGTTATCCAAGATATCCAGAAAAAGCCACTCCTTAATATTAACATACAGTAGGGTCAATGGCTGATCAAAAATGCACATCGTCAATAACATTCCATCTTTCCACCCGAGCGTAGGCATTTCTGAAGCTTTTACAGTTACTGTCAAGGTTGACTAAAGTCAGTGCCAAGAACGTGCCAACTACGGGACATTTTTTTATAGCCCTGTGAGATATATACACCCCTGCACCTGGTGTGCTGTGTCAACCCAAGTGAAGAGGGTACTTTTTTAGTCAGTATGTTCCAAAAAATATCTGGCTCCAAAGGGTTAAACGTCACAGTATTATCACTACTCAAAACAGTGAAAACTAAGTAATAGAATAGTGTCTTCTAGGATGTGACACATTGTAGTCTGATTGAAGTTAATTAGCATGCCAGAAACATTTGTGAATTTGTACCAGTCATTACATCTCAGAACACAGTATTTTTTATAGTCACCACTGTGGGAACCTCAGATGTCATAAAAGTAATTAGGTTTACAAATGAAGAAAGCTTTGTATGATTTCTACCTACCATCCTTTCCACTGCTGCCAGCATCACTTTTGAGATAAGCTAAAATTGTCTTCAATTTTTTACTGCCTCTCATAGTATGGTGAGTGTGGTCAATTGCAGATGGAAAAGAATGCCACATTGTTTGCCTTGCTTTCAGGGAAATAGTATACAGACAATGTTCCTGACAACTGATGATGAAGTGCTTTGCCAAGCTGAAGAATTAGCTCGTGAAGCGAAGTCTAGCAAGCAGTACACAGATGTGAATGGCTTTAATCTGAAGTGTCTTCAATGCCAAGAACTGATGCAAGGACAGATTCAGGCACAGCAGCATGCAAAGATTACAGGACATAAGAATTTTGGGGAAATTGTATAGTAAAGACATGATTGTTTCAGATGGGTACATTATTACATAAAATGTTAATTGTGTTGACCTTTATAAATAAGCACGTATAGACAGAGGTATTTAAATGAGAAGTTTACCAAAAAATTTCTGTCACACTTCATTCAGTAAGGCCTATATGTATTCATACATCTGTCACTTTTAAACTTTTTATTTTGTTATGCTGCTGTATGTAATATTTCAGAGTTGTGAGTGTTTCTCAGCCTGTAGTACATACGAGTTCTGACACAAAAAAAGCGAGACTGTGTCTGTAACTATTTCTGTTTGACAATTTCAGCAAATTAACTACGATCGCCTTCAAAGTAGTTCCCTTCTGAGTTAACACACAGCTGCATACGATGCTGCCAACGTTCAAAGCAATTTTGCGTGTCATTTTCTGTCAGACTGTTGAGGATCTCCGTCGTTTTTACTTTCACATCTTCTACCGATAAAAAATGGGTCCCTTTGAGCACCGACTTGATCTGTGGGAAGAGGTAGAAGTCACAGGGAGCAAGGTCTGGCGAATAAGGTGGGTGCTCCATCACAGTGATGTTTTTATTGGCTAAAAACTGCTTGCATAAGGTCCGAACACAATTCCTGGCGGCGTTCTTTTTGTTCATCTGACAGAATTTTTGGAACCATTTTTGCACAAACCTTTGTCATGTTCAATTCTTCCGTTAGAATTCGTCAAACACTTTCCCTATCCAAATTAACTTTCTCAGCTACTGCTCGAACATCCAACCTTCTGTCTTTTTGAATCACATGTCGCACTTTTTCAATGTTGTCATCGTTAACAGCTGTGCGTGGCCGGCCTGGGCGATCATCATCTTTCACGCTTTCTCTGCCTTCCGAAAATCGTTTGTGCCACTCAAAAACGCGTGCACGAGATATGCAATCTTCAGCATAAGCCTCAGTCAATAATTGAAAAGTTTCCTTCGCGGATTTCTTCAGTTTAACAAAAAGAAACTTGATGTTAACTCGTTCACTTTTGCAGTCCGACATGTTCCGTCCGAGGGTAAAAACACGCCTATATTTGAAGATGCGTCAACTTGTACTGAGTGAAGCGATCGAGCTGAAACGTGTAACACTGTGACAGGAGAGATCATGTTTCATAGCCATATATTTGTTTCATCCCCCCACTCTTGGTTCCAGAGCTATAGGGTTAGTCTCGTTTTTTTTGTGTCAGACCTCGTACACCACAAGTATATCGACCAATTTCAAAATTTGTAACATCATTTGCAATTAACAGGTCTTCATATGTTGGCTGGAGGATATTGCTCTTTTATTTGCAGTTCCTGCTAGCTGTGACCCTTTGTTTTGTATTTTACATGAAGTTTTGCTTTTTAGAACTACTCGTTTCAATACCTTTTTTTAAAATTAAAATTCATCACTTTTTAAATCAAAATAAGTGACAATGCGTAACTTGAACTCCAGTGAACATCTGCATGCCAATCTCTTCTTTCAAATTGCCCTTGCTTTCAATTTCTTATGTCAGTAATTTAACCTTTAACCTTTTGTGCATGTCCATGTGGTAACATTGTATGGAACTGTCTGTTGCTGTGCATTACTGTATGGTTACAATAACTAAACACTGACTGTGAAAGTGTGATTACTCCTTAATGAAGCTAGACACAGTAAATTAACTCATGAATGTGTGGAGGCTGATGTTCACAGTTTAACATCAGCTGTCAACAGTGTATAGCCATGAGGGTGGTGTACTTTATATCATGGCTGACCACCCACACTGTACTTTGTATAGTTGTTGAAGATATTTTACTGTGTCTGAGGTTCAGTGGTGGAAACATTCAACTAAAGTGTATTTTGTCTCTCTCCTACACACACTAATGAAACTTATGTGCCCACACACAAAATTGGCACAGGTTTTATGTTCAGCTTTCATTCTGCAGTGTAATAGTGAAGCCACACTTATAGGCAAAGCTGTCTGGAACAGTTTTAAGCATGCCAAAAGCAGTTTGATGTTTGTAAAATACTAGGAACTATATAAGTCAACCTGCACTGACAAAATATTACCCTGACACAGTTCTAGACAGAGAAAACATGACTAATGCTTTTAAAAGTTCCCTTGCCTTATTGTGTTTGCATCAGGGAGTTTCACACTTCAGTTGAGTACAGCTGGTGAGACTTAAATTGCAATGGAGTGAGATAGTGAGAAACTTGATGTGTTGACAGAAGCAGGAAAGCGTTTGTATGACAATAATATGAAAGAATATTCACACAAACTGGTTGTTGAGAAATCATAGACAGAAGTCGCTACATTAATGAATTCAGCAGGTAAGTGATGAGACTGATTTATCAACCCAGTAACAAATTGGTGAAATGTGGGTAAAGGTATTATAGTATGTCATTTGTGTACAATAATACTTTTGTAGTAATCCTTGTGCAATATAATATTGATACTTCGAACTACTTAGAACATTGTTTTTACTTATATTCAATTAGAACAACAGAATTATATTGTAAAATAAAAGAAGTGTAATATCAAAATCATTTAAACAAGAACATGCTTATTTTGCCATGGGGCACTGCATGCTTCCGAATTCATAGAATCACAAAACTGAGTGAACATTAAGTTCTGCATTTGATGGTCTGCACTGTTGAGCTACGGTTGTGCTTTTCTCAGGAACATTTGCATGGCATACTATTTCCTGTTTTTTATGGATGTCAGAAAGGTTTCCTTCTTTCATGTCTCGTTACAGAGAATGCATGTCACTATAGTAACAACAGCAGCCTTCTCTGGGGAAAGTAACATCACCAGTTCTGAAACTGAATATCTTGGTCACAGTTCCAAATGCACACTTTGCCAATCATCTGGCTCCAGATATTCAGTGGTTATAAATTTACCACTCTGTTGTAAGGGATATTCTGAGAATGGTTTCTTTAGATTCATGATCAAAGGACAAGCCTTATCTTGTACAGATACCAGTCACAAATTATCACATTCACTAATTATTTTTCTTGAAGCAGTAGAGAAGAGCTGAACTCCTTCCGTTGGAAACACTAATTAATGTCCTGATAAGGCTGAAGCACCATGGCTGTTTAAAAAGATAAAATCAGTTTCAGCTGCCGAGACATCAATGACATCACAGAAATGATGGAACTTTAATGTTTTCCACTAGTGAGAAGCAGGTTTATTTTATGTGACTTTATATCTGACTGAAGTGGTTTCAGATGTCTTTTCTGATCAGTGTGGCTTCACTCAAAATGTGTGAGATGTTTTACTGTTGTGGTGAATATATCAGTCATATGAAGTAACTGTTCTGCTCAAGTCATGGCTATCAAAAGGAAGTTTGACAGTGCCGAAAGGAATTGGCCTTAGACAGTGATTCTGGTAGATACAGCAGCCAGCTGAGTGATGAAGTGGGAGTGCCACAGGAACACAAAGAAGAAGAGCTCCAACTTGGGGCTAGTGCTGGTGGGGAATGTACCTGCAGACATCCACAAGGAACGCCCAGCTCCCAGGAGTAGGAAATACTAAACAAAGACAGCACTTTTCTGAGTTTTCTTATGTTATATTTCACAGGAATTATCCTCGTCTTACCCCCTTCCTGACATGATGATGTCTGACATGCTCTGGGCTGTGCCATGGCTCAGGAACTTAGTTGCTGGCTGTCACCATTGAGGCCCGGGTTCAATCCCCTGCCAGTCCCCATGGAAATTGTAGTGGGCAAAGTGGCACTGTGACAGGTTTTTCTCTGAGTACTTCGGTTTCCCATTATTATTCCACCAATACTCCATACTTGTGTTTCATTAATGCTCCATACTTGTATTTTATTAATCTACCACTGATGCTATATAATTGTAGCAGTTAGCAGCATGCTTCTTTTCTGGGCCATAATGGACTGCGTGTGTGAACAAGATAACAAGTGTAAAGTGTGAAGTGGGACTGTGTGTTACTTGCTTCCAGTACTACCACACTGAACTTGTGCTGCAAACAGTTCTGTAGCAAAAGCAAAGATGGATATGCATTTGGCAATTTTGCAAACAAATATGAGTAAAAAGTTATATATTTCCTGGTTTATTATTAGAAATAAAATTTTAATTTCAGATTTTGTGTGTAGAGGGTAAAATTGTCCCTGTCAATGCCATGAAGGCATAATTTTTTAAAAGCCCTAGATTAATTCATTGCTTGGAACTTATGAAATTGGGTTCAAGTCCAGCTTGTAAGGAGTAAGATACATGTACATTAGGCCAGTATTGCTATGTATGCCTGTTTACAAATGTCCTGCCTTGAGAATGCTGCAGTTATCATCATCACAAGGAGATCATCATGGCTCATATGGATTGACAAATACAGTAAACAACATTTGGTACTCACAGGGACAGCCGTGGGAGTTTTTTGCCTGGAAGTTGTATCAACACAGAGTGCATATGTTATGAGTCATGGAGTTTATCAAACAAGGAGCTGTCATTCCAGTGGTTTTTTAAGTCCTTTCTATGAAAGGACTTTTTGAAGTGTTGGAAAAAATGATGTTCGTCCTAAGCAATTAAGATATAATAATAAAATAATAATAATAAAAGAACTTGTTTGTTGTAATTTTGTTGAATGCACATGCTATTATTGCACTTTGTTTCCTTTTTAAAACTTCCACGGCATTTAAAAATATAAGTTAGATTGTTGCTGGGAAAATATTTTTGTGCTTCATTTTGAAGGTAAGCATGGGTGTCAGGCATATTGAATTAAAAACATGGTTGTGTTAAGATTCAGTAATACTTATAGCTACAGGCAAATAAATAAATAAATACATTCTCTTGAGTTCCAGAATAAGAAAATAGCCTATCAACTTGGAGTGACTACAGGAATGAGACAACAATTTGTATACTGGATCACTCAGTTTATTTTGATCTCTGAGAGCACCATTTTACCAAGACTGGCCCTGTACCCAAAATGAAAACATTGTATTTTGTGTCTGAGACTACGAGCTTCAAATATGTGGTTTGTAAGACTCTCTTCTGTACAGACTTTATACTGTTAAGTCCCCTGATCACTTGCTGGAAATGTACGTATGATGCACGTATGGTATGTGATCTTCAAGGCTGAGAACCACTGAAACAGAGAACTCAGACAAGAGCAGAAACATTACATAATTGCTTTTAAATATTTTAATGTTGGATTTGCTAATGTTTTGGAATCTGAACCAGAACTAGGCAACCCTTTAGTCATTATAAATGCACCAAAATCATGACAAGTCTTAAAGCTTAGAGTTCTGCAACACTTGAGGTTCTCACATCCGTGACTGTGAAGAGTACCATTTTCTAGAATGTAACACCGTCTAGTCTGGTCGTAATTTACGGACATTGAGGAGGAACACAATGATTTTATTTTTAGGGTAGAGCTCCAGAAGTTATGTTTGTAGTAAATATTATTTTCGTAGAAAGTATGGGAGTATTGATTGGAATGGACATTTGATGGGATCATTGTAGGTACAGATGTGATTTGCTATTGTGACTGATTTTTTCCTCTTACAGTTACTTCCCTTGCCGGGCATTGCTTAACCTCACTAGCAGTTAATGCATAATTGTTACAAAATTTTGAGATATTAGTATTTTCTTTCTTTTTAGTATGCATATTGGCAGGATTATTTGTTTTAATTTAGTTTTATGTATGTAGCTTTGTAGCTTGTCTTCATATCAGGTGAATGGGAAAGTAATATACAGTCAGTTCTGCTATAATGTGATATATGCGTTCTTGTGAGACCTGTTGTATAGAATTGCATAGTAAAAATAATAGGGGTTATGGAAGAAATAGGCATATGTTCACACTGGTCGCAGAAATCACATAATAGCCAACAAGCATATGAAGAAGTTCACATTATACAAACAGTGTTCACCTTTCATTAATCGCCTTACAGCCAAGTCACGTTAATGCAACACCCATAATAGCAGAAGTGACTCTGTCATAGGTGGCAGAACCTATGGACAAGTGCAGACATGAAGGTCCCTAAAATATTATACCCACCTCCTCCAGAAATTTAATTAACTGAGCATGAAAGAGATAACATGGAATACAAAATTATTTATTTTATTATCAAAACTCCATTACAAATCTTGGCCTTTATCATGTATTAAAAATGAAAATCGGTCAAATTGGAGAAAATTTTGTACATTACAAGTACAGGTGAGCATAACAGACATGGATGAAGTTGCCAGTGTCTAGTGAAAAGGTAAGTCTATGAGGTTGGAATTTCCCTGTTTTTACTGCAGGAAGGTTGGCAGTTCTTGGTTTTATTTATATGTCTGTCTCCTCCACCAGAGTCCAACGTTTCTGCTACCAATGATATAAGCGCAGTTAATAACATAGTTTGTTGTTTGCAGAAGAGAGATTTAAATGCTTTGTACCACATTATTGTTACTGTTGCTATTGTTGCTCTTGTTGTTAAGATATTTTTCTTGCAACATTGGGGTTTTTAAGATGAAAAGTTGGATGGTGAACTCTTGTCCCTGTTTGTGAAGTTAACATTTTGAGGCAATTTCTCTTATATCGTCACAGTATGATAGATGGAACTGTCCCGTCTGTTAGAAAAGAATGTTCAAGTTAATAATGATATTAATGTAAGACAGGTTGAGAGTGCATTAATAAAGATTTGTCTTTTTTAGGGGTTAGGTTTTCTTTGTGTGTTTTACTTCAGGGCAATCCCAATTGTATACCTTGTCTTGCCTATTTTTAGTATGCTACAGTTGTAATCTCACACAGTTCCTGCACAACAGCAAGATGCAAGTGTCACACTTCAGTGAGTAGGTATGAAAATAACACCCTTTGCTGTTTGTAATTGAATGGCATTTGTCAGAATATGCAGCAAAGTAGGCGATGAATTGGACAATATTGAGATTGAACCTTATTATGTTACATTTTAGAGTGAAACCTCTCAATTTACATATATGTACATATCATGGTTAATCAGCCCTGAGAAAGACTAATAAGACTAAAAGTGAAACCTAATTTGTCTGTCACAGTTACTTGGTTTCTCCACTTTTTCATTTTAGTTAAGTGTACTACTGATGTCAAACATAACCATTACATTCTGCAGTGTTCTTTTGAATTATGTAGAGGTTTCATTTGTAAAGTATGATTTGTTGAACAGAGAAGTGTGACTGGTGGATGTCTGTGCAGGATGAGAGTAAGATATTGTTGAGATGTATCTTAGTACAGTTGAAGGTGAAACATGTACAAAAGTAGTCATTGTGAGACTACCTTAAACTGCTTATTTTTTACATACACATAATTTACATGTTGCCATCTCATCAATTCGAAAACAGCCAGTTTGACCATTCTTGTGAAGGTCCTGCTGCATTGTGCGTTCCTATAATGTATGTCATTGGGGTCCAGTGACTGCTTTGTAGGTTAGGTGAGGAAGGAGATCCCACCCAAAGACTGTGTTGAAAATAGCTGTAATCTTTTGCCAATGGACAAAAGTCAAGAAGCTGCAGATGTCTGTGTTGAGGAGTTTCAAATTATGATTTTGTAGAATTTATATTTGTTATAGAAAATGGGCTAGTGTATCTGAAAACTTTAGCTGTAGAATCAATTTAACTTTTAGCATTACAGATTTGGCCCTGTGAGAAATTTGCAAGAGATGGAGTTTTTCAGCTCTCGCATAACTAGTCATTAGTTCATACTTGTTAATGTTCATTTGTAATGACAACATACATTGACACTTCCTTCAACACTGAAATAACTAATCACTAAGATAACCTTGTGAGTTTTTTTAATACCAGTGTATATTGAAAGTGGGAATTACATATTGGAGCTTTGTAATTTGTATGCTTAACCAGATACTATTAGGATAAGCAAATTGAAGATGACATGGATGAGACATGTAGGGAAATAAGAAATACATGAAAAATTTAGTTAGAAAGTGTGAATGGAAGAGACAACTTAGGAGACCTGTATGTAGATGAGAGGCTAATATTAAAATGTGGAACTGTGGACTGCTTTTGAGTGGCTCAGTACAGGGACCAGTGGCAGGCTCTTATGAACATTATAATGAACCATTTGTTTTCATTAAAGGCAGAAAATACCTAGACAAGTGGAGAACCATCAGTTTCTCAAGAACTATTCTCAGTGGAGTTGTGTCAGGCATAAAGAAAATGTTAATAGTGATGCTTTTGACAGCTGTGACTGGTATTATTTATTTATTTATTTTATTTTATTTTTTTTTGTAGCTGCTGATGAAAGCCACCTTTTCTGGCTTACAGTTTGTACACAGTAACCTGGTTCTTCGTTCCATCTGCATTAAACGAGGTAAATCTTCCTGGAATTAGTCTGGTGCTGTGATGAGAACAAGTTTCTGATACAGTGTCCTTGGGGTCTCAAGTGTCAAAGAACATGTTGACATATAGAATGGCTTAATGAACCAGCTGCTAAAAAGTATGTGGTGGATGGTGCAGGATTCTTATACAAGAAATACGCAGTATTTCCACGCAGCTTATTTATTAACTTTCCAGTAATATATACAGGATCTCGAGAGATCGTTAAGTTGCCGCACGTGCAAGTGCGCTTGTATGTGGAGCCTCGTAGCGGGAGCGGAGAGAAGCTCGCCGGTGATGCGCTGGTCGGCTGCGGTCGGAGACGTGGCGGGCAGAGATGGTCCGCCCGTGTGGTGTAAGTTATAGCGCCGGTCGGCCGCAGGCTTGGTGTATCCACCGCTCTACTCCCTTGGTGTCTGCTGACGGTCTACTCCTTTGTCGACTAGCTCACTCCTTTGATGATGCCTGTGTGGCGACCGATCGTTGGATGAAGTTTGGGTGTTTCTGGCCCTATATTTATACCGGTCAGAGTTGAGCTGCCTGCGTTGTGATTGGCTGCTCGCTGCAGGTTGGTCCCGCCCAGTTGCGGGCGGATTTTCCCAGTAGAAGCGAGGGCCATTTAGTGTGTGGTCCTCCTGTGATTTCGCGGGAAGCCGAGAGACAAGTGCACCGCGACCGTGCTGCTGCGGGCAGTGGAGAAACTGGTGCATGAAGCGAAGAGTGCACCGTGCTCTCTTGTGGGAATCGGCGAGTTCCCACATCACCCCCCCGCGGAGATGGCTGCTCACGGCTCGTAGCGAGACGGGAAACGGACGCGGCGACCAAAGCGTGTGGTCTTCTCTGCTGGCGGCGGTGGTGCGCTCGGTTCGACCGCTGGCTGGGTCGCTCGTGCTGGCGGAGGGCTGGCGGTGCTGGGTTCGTGTTTTGCCTCATCCATCATGTAGGCCGGCTTGAGTCTGTCGGCCGACACGGTTATGGATTTCCCGTGCATCGCTATTTTGAAGGTTTTGTCCGTACGGCCAAGAACCTTGTATGGACCGCTGTATGGGGGCTCCAAGGCTCGGCGTAGGGCGTCCTGCCGCAGAAATACGTGCGTGGAGTCCATAAGGTCCTTGTGGACGAATGTAGTAGGGGAGGCGTGTCGTGCTGCCGGAGCCGGGCGGAGCTGATCCAGGAATCGGCGGAGCTGCTGTATGAGCTCTGTGGGCTCCATGCTGTCGGTAGATGGAGTTAGCAACTCGCCGGGAATCCGCAGTGGCTCGCCGTAGACGAGCTCAGCTACGGAAGCTTGCAGGTCTTCCTTGAATGCTGTGAGCACTCCGAGTAGAACCAGTGGTAGAGCAGCAGTCCACTGCTCGTCTGCTCGGCACATGATAGCTGCTTTCAGCGTTCTGTGAAACCGTTCCACTAGGCCATTGGCGGCAGGATGATGGGCCGTCGTCCGGGACAACTGGATGCCACACAGCTTCGCCAGGGAGCGGAAGAGGTGTGACTCGAATTGGCGCCCCTGGTCCGTTGTGATTGTTTGTGGGCAACCGAAGCGTGCTATCCAGCCGGACAGCAATGCGTGCGCCACGGTGTCCGCCGTGATGTCCTGTATAGGGATGGCTTCCGGCCAGCGCGTGAAACGATCCACTGCTGTCAGGCAGTACTTGAAGCCTCCTGATGTCGGCAAGGGACCCACGAGATCGATGTGGATATGCAGGAACCGGGCTGCCGGAAGCGTAAAGTTGCCCAAGGGTGTGACCGTATGCCTCGTGATCTTGGAGCGCTGACAGGACTGGCAGGCTCGTGCCCAAGTGCGGCAGTCTTTCTGCATTGCAGGCCACACGAAACGCTGTGACACAAGTTTGGCAGTTGCTTTGATCCCGGGATGACCAAGGCCGTGCAGGGAGTCGAACACCTGGCGTCGAAGTGGTGCCGGAACGTACGGTCGCGGCTTGCCGGCGGAGGTGTCACAGTACAGCGTGACGGTGGTGCCGGGGACGTGCGTTCTCTCGAGCCGGAGAGCTGTATCCCTTTCGAGGAGGGTGCGCAGCTCTTCGTCTTTCTCCTGCGACGTGGCCAGTACATCAGGAGTTACAGGCGTGGTGATGGCTTCTACATGGGAAAGGGCGTCAGCGACGACGTTGTCCTTGCCGGATATGTGCCGTATGTCTGTTGTGAACTGGGAGATGTAGTCCAAGTGGTTGAACTGCCGTGGCGAGCACTTGTCCCTCTTTTTATTAAATGCGTATACGAGGGGTTTGTGATCTGTGAAGATGATAAAGTGCCGAGCTTCCAACATGTGGCGGAAATGTTTCACGGCCTCATATATCGCCAGGAGCTCCCTGTCGTAAGCGCTATACTTTTGCTGCGCCGGACTTAGTTTTCTGGAGAAAAATGCGAGAGGTTGCCAGGCATTCAGCATGCGTTGTTGCAGCACGGCACCCATGGCGGTGATAGAGGCGTCTGTAACCAAAGCGAGTGTTGCTGTGGAGTCTGGGTGTGCCAACATGGCGGCGCGTGACAGACTCGCCTTGCACTCGTCGAAAGCTGTCTTGAGCTCTGGTGTCCAACTAATGGGATGCGAACCCTTGACCCGAGGGCCCGCGAGGACGTCGTGTAGCGGTGCCTGGGTAGTTGCGGCGTGCGGTAGGAAGCGCCGGTAGAAATTTAACATCCCCAAGAATCTGTGGAGTTCACGGACTGTCTTGGGGGGCGGACAAGTTTGCAGATCTGCGGCTCGTTCTTCCAGTGGGCGAGAACCTTCGCCGGAGACTTTGTAACCTAGGAAGGTTACTTCAGCAGCTCGGAAGACGCATTTAGCGGGGTTGACTAGGATCCCGTAAGCCGTGAGCTGTTGGAAGAGCTTCCGAAGGTGGTGGTCGTGTTCCTCCGGTGTGTTGGAGTACACGAGAATATCGTCAAGGTACGCAAAGCAGAAGTTGAAGTCCCGCAAGATGTCGTCCATGAAGCGCTGGAATGTCTGGGCAGCGATGCGGAGGCCAAACGACATGAACGGAAACTCGAATAAGCCAGATGGCGTGATGATTGCAGTCTTCTCAATGTCGTCAGGGTGCACGGGAATTTGGTGATATGCCCGTACCAGGTCGATCTTCGAGAAGATTGTACAGCCCGCCAGGTGGTGTGCGTAGTCGTGAATGTGCCTGACGGGGTAACAGTCAGGGATAGTCCGGGCGTTGAGGGCTCGGTAATCCCCGCAAGGTCGCCAACCGTTGTCTTTCTTGGGAACTAGGTGGAGCGCTGAAGACCAGGACCCTTCGGAGCGGCGTGCGGTGCCGTCCCGCAACATGGCGTCGAATTCTCTTTTGGCGACGGTTAGCCTATCAGGAGCCAGGCGACGTGGTCGACTAGTAACCGGGGGGCCTGGTGTAGTCCTGATGTGGTGGACAGTGTTGTGTCGTACCTCGCGATGGATTCCAGTGGGGCGTGTGAGCGCAGGGAATTGGGCGAGGAGGTCGTTCAGTGGTGCACTGCTGCCTATCGTTTTTACGCTCGGGATGGATGTAGGAGCGGCGTGGCCGGGTGTGGATAGGGACTGTGGTTCCGTCGAGGAGGCGGCTATTGCGGCAGTCGACTAGGAGACCAAAATGGGCGAGGAGATCCGCACCGATGATGGGTATCTGGACGTCAGCCACCACGAAGCGCCAGGTGAAGTCTCGGCGTAACCCCAAATTGAGGCTGAGGGAGATCCATCCGTAGGTGGGGATGGTGGTTCCGTTGGCCGCAAAGAGGTCGTAGTTGACTCTCTCTTTGCGCCCCGGAAGGAGCTTGCGTGGGAACACGCAGAGGTCCGAGCCGGTGTCGACCAGGAATGACTGCTTCGTGGCGCGATCTAAGACGAATAGGCGGCCGGTACTGTTGTTGCAGACGTTTGCCACCCTCAACGGCTGCTGGTGCAGTTTTCCTGCTGCGGGCGGAAAGAGCATGGCGGTGTACATTTTTGCGCCTTATCTCCGAATTTCCGGTGGTACCAGCACTGCCCATTCTCTGTGGGATCCCGGCCCCTAGTTGGTAGGTTGCCGGTGTCACGCCGGTGCCTGGAGTGTGAGCGGCGACGAGTGCGGTCCATTGTAAGGGCCGCTACCTGGCGCTCCAGTCGCTGGAGTAAGCTGGCATCGGTTGGCGAGGAGACGGAGGCAGTGGTGGGTCGTGGCGCAACCTCGCATATGCGATCTGCGAGTTGCGAAGCTGAATCCAAACTGCCCTCGGACTGGCCGGCGAGTATCACCTGGATGTGTGGTGGAAGGCGGTTGGTCCAGATGCTTCGTAAGAAATCATCTGGCACCTCCGGTGCGAGGCTCTTTAGGTGCCGTAGAAACTGGGATGGTTTGCGGTCTCCCATCTCTTCGTGCATGAGGAGTTGGCGGACGCGTTGTTCGCGTGATGTTGACAGACGTTGTATCAACTCTGTCTTTAGTTTCTGGTAGGGCTGGTCCGCCGGTGGTGATGTGAGGACGTCTTCCACCTCCGCAGCATGTCTGTGGTCGAGCTGGGAGATTATGTAGTTAAACTTCGTTCGCTCGCTTGTGACGGCTGCGAGTTCAAATTGTGCCTCGGCTTGTGCGAACCAGAGTGCGGGTCGGTCAGGCCAGAATGGTGGCAGCCGTAGTGCTGTTCTGTATAATGGTGCTCCGGAACTGTCGGGAGATTCCTGCATATTACTGGTTTTCTTCGTACGTTGTCTTCGTCGGGGTCACCAATGTGGTGGATGGTGCAGGATTCTTATACAAGAAATACGCAGTATTTCCACGTAGCTTATTTATTAACTTTCCAGTAATATATACAGGATCTCGAGAGATCGTTAAGTTGCCGCACGTGCAAGTGCGCTTGTATGTGGAGCCTCGTAGCGGGAGCGGAGAGAAGCTCGCCGGTGATGCGCTGGTCGGCTGCGGTCGGAGACGTGGCGGGCAGAGATGGTCCGCCCGTGTGGTGTAAGTTATAGCGCCGGTCGGCCGCAGGCTTGGTGTAAACACCGCTCTACTCCCTTGGTGTCTGCTGACGGTCTACTCCTTTGTCGACTAGCTCACTCCTTTGATGATGCCTGTGTGGCGACCGATCGTTGGATGAAGTTTGGGAACCAACCAACCAGCCAAAGTGCTAACTAAGGGCGACGTCCCTTGGTCTGTTTAGCCATACCTGCGTTTTACCGCATTGCTGGACTCAATAACAGACTCTTAATTTTGAACTGGGGATTTTGCTTACGCTAACAAATTTAGGGTCTCGATTAAGTCGGGACCAGGCACACCAAACGCTACAGCTCTAAGAGCGTATAGTTTTTTCCAAGTGGGGGTATACTTTGGTTGGATGGCTCTCTGGGATTTGAACCCAGATTGGCATTTTAACAAATAATTTCGCAAATGATCCAAAACCTACACACGGAAAATTTAGTCCTACCGGGGGGGGGGGGGGTGCGGGCCGTGCCCCGACTTTGTGTTATACCCTGGCATTCACCTTACAACTGAGGAAAATCACGGAAAACCTCAGTCAGGGTATTCGGAATGCGCCTAATTTTAGGTGCAGTGTCTGTTGGACACTAAGGGCCTCGACACATTCACTGACCCATCCCCGTAGCTTGCGCTAGACGGCCTGGGTCAGCCCTCGGTCAGCGCAGATATCTGCCGAGTTGCTGGGTTAAGGGGTTCCCCACACCAGCTAACCTAGAGTCGAAGCTCTCGGTTAGGACTCTGATGTGATCAGCAAAGAGAGGAACTCCCAAATCCTCGTGAATTTGCACGCTACTCATGTACCAAGGTGCACCAGTAGCAATGCGAAGGCATTTGGATTGAATAACCTGCAGCTTTCTGAGGTGGGTGCAGGCAGCCGACCTCCAAATGGGGCACGCATAGTCCATCATGGGCCGAATGAGCTGCTTATACAGCAGAACCCCGTTCCTGATGGACAGGCCGCTTCTCCTGTGAAGGAGAGTGCTAAGCAGACCCAATCGTTGGGCTGCTTTCTTCTTGACCTGGACGATGTGGGGCGACCAGGTCATCCGTGTATCAAGGATCACTCCCAGATAACGGGCGGTGTCTACCCACTGGATTGGCTCTCCTAAGAAATGCACCGGTCGGGGCTTGGAGGACCTCCACCCTGCCTTAGCAAAGAGCATAGCATTGCTCTTTGAGACATTGATGGCGATCCTCCACGCCTTCAACCATCTCTTTAGATCACTGAGGTATTCTTCAAGGTAGCTAACAAGCAGAGCCGGGCTGCGGGACGTGGCAATGATTGCCGTGTCATCCGCGTACAATGCCAGCTCGACGTGGCGGGAGGAGACGGGCATGTCATTGACATACAGACTGAACAAGACAGGAGAGATTAGTCCCCCTGTGCTACGCCAGCCCGCATGCTTGGAAGGACGCTTCGAACGTCCTATTGTAAAGGTAGGAGGATATGGTTTTGACCAGATAGGAGGGGAAGTTAAGGGCCGTAAGCTTGAAAAGGAGACCGTCCACCCAAACAGTGTCAAAAGCCTTAGCCACGTCGAGAAAGACTGCGCCTGTTAGCCGCTTCTCACCAAAGTTCCTGGTCACCCTTTCGACAAGGCGGGCTAGCTGGAGAGAGGTGCTATGTTTGGGTCTGAATCCAAACTGCTCGTCTCGCAGAAGCCCGCGCCCGCTTACTTCACTTAAGATCCTACTAAGTAGGATCTTCTCGAACAACTTGCCGATGGTGTCCAGAAGACTTATGGGACGATAGGAAGAGGGAAGCGCTGGGTCCTTCCCAGGTTTCAGTATGGAGACAATGAGGGCATGTTTCCACACCGATGGGAAGTACTGCGCTAGGAGAGCAGCGTTGAATATGGCAACAAGGAGAGAGACAGCTCGCTGCGGAAGGTGCTTCAGTGCCCTGTTCGGTATACTGTTTGGGCCCGGAGCCTTGCTGGCCTTGAGACCCGGATAGCATCCTGAACCTCCACGGGGTTGGTTAACTTGGGCTCGCTTGCAGGTCCATAAGAGTATGCTTGCAGCGCCTCGCCAACCATCTCAATAACTGCCGGATCCGATGGGTCGTTTACCGGCTGAAACTGAGCCTCAAGACTGTCCGCCAGGGCTTCGGCTTTCTCAGAGTCTGAGAGAGCAAGCCCGCCCTGCGTGACCAGGGGTGGAGAGGGAGTGGGCACTCTCATCACCCGCTTTGTCATCTTCCACAGCGATTGGTCCTCGGGATCTAGGCTTTCCAGTGTGGCACCCCACTGCTCATTCCGCCACTCGTTTAGCTGGTGGGTCACCGACCGCTGGAGGCGGTTGACCTCAGCTTTTAGAGCAGGGTCCCTCGTGGTTTGCCACTCCCTCCTCAACCGGTTTTTCAGGCGTATTTCATCCTGTATACGTGCCGGTATTGGGGGCCGCGGGTCGGCACGAAGGCGTCTCCTAGGGGCTGACGCTGCTAGTGCCTCAGTGATGGCGCTGGACACCTCCTTCACACACGTGTCGATTTCCACCCCGCTACGGAGTTTCGGGGTTGGCGGAAGGCTGTCCTCCAGGCAGGCCTGGAATTTGACCCAGTCGGTCCGTCTGAAGTCCGGGCGGTCCGGTAGGTTAAGAAAGGATGATCGACATTTAGTGTCGATCAGTACAGGCAAGTGATCTGAGCTAAGTGCAGAGCACGTAGTCAGATGCACTGGGATGATTAGGTTTTTAGTGATTACTATGTCTAGGACATAAGGAGTAGAAGAGGGATTGTATGGGATAGTGGTGGGTGTTTCCGGCCCATAAATCAAACACGAATGATCGTTGGCGTAATCACGAAGGTGCCTGCCCCTTGTCGTGATTAGCCTCGAGTTCCAGTCCACGTGCTTGGCGTTCAGGTCCCCCGCCATGAGGACGGGAAGCCCTCTGCTCAGGCACGCAGACAAATCCGCTTCGATTAGGGCCGGCAAGGCGAAAGGTAAGCCGCCAGGATTTTCAGTGGTCCACTTGCCAACATAACATGTATGGCAGTTGCCTCCAACTGGGTCAGGCCGGGGATGGGTATAGCGTAGTGATCTATACCCCGGCGGACCAGTATAGCTGTACCGCCGCCCTCTGTAGGCCGGTCTGTACGGTGGCAAACATAGTTTGCGAGCCGAAAAACTTGCCCTGATCTGAGATGGGTTTCAGTCAGGAGGCATATGTCAACGCCGTGTTTACCAAGGAAGTGATCCAGCTCCATCTTTCTGCCGCGCACGCCATCGGCGTTCCAGCAGGCCACCCGTAGTGCCCTCACACTGTGAGCCTTAGGGTGTGCTACCATATTCAGCTACAAAAAGGATAACAATTTTCAGGACAGCCCGCGAACGTGCTGCGCCTGAAGGGAGGGAGGGTACCGCTGTGAGGAGCCGCCGTGTCAGCTCTACACACGCGTGTACAGGAAGGTTGTCGAGCAGATCAGAGATCTCCTCGATTGGAGACGGGTTAGGAGATGGGATGGGGGTAGGATTAGGCTTGTTAGGTTGAGGCGATCGTTTACCAGTCATCGCCTGCTTCTTTGTTGGGGCCTGTTGAGGGGCCGCAACGGCAGGTTGGGTAGCCTGAACCCTTTTCCTGCTTGAGGTCGCTTTGCCCTGTTGAGGGGCCGCGGCTGGTTTAGGGGTGGGTGTAGGTTGCGGAGGGGTGGTGGGTTTTACTACCCGCCCCCCTCGCACCACATGAGACCACTCAGGGCCTAAACTCTTCTGTTCAGCAGAAGGCTCGGCGCGGGTCACTTGCGCTGAAGCCGAGCGACCGGTTGCACCGTTCATGTGGACGCGAGGTGCTGGCGTCCGCTTTGTAAGCGCGGCCTTGGCCTCCTTCCACTTTGCACAGCCCCGGTAGTTTGCCGTGTGGTTGCCCCCGCAGCTGCAGCATTTAAGCTGCTGCTTAGGGGTAGAGCACTCCCCGGAGGGGTGCGGCTCACCACAGGCAACACACCGGGGTGCGTATCCGCAGTTACGCTGCGTGTGGCCGAAGCGTTGGCAGCGCTTACATTGAAGCGGGGCCTTAGGGGCTACATATGTCTCTACAGAGACTCTCAGGCCGCAGAGTTCTGAAAGGGATCGCACCTTCTGCACCTCTGGGCCTCTAGCCACCGACACCACGAAGTGTGGAGTGGGGGGCCGATCGCAAGCGGTGTCCTGGTTTCGGCGCCCTGAGCGGAGCTGCATGACGCCCTGGACACGGATTCCCAGGGCCTCCAGCTCCTCCCGGACGACGCTCTCAGGCATCTGTCTGCCGAGGTTCTTCAACAACAGTCGTACACAACGATCCTCTGGGAGAGAGAAAGTGTGAAATGTCACTCCCTTGCTCCCGTCAAGGGATCGGAGGGCACTGACTGTGGCTCTGAACCCATCGGCAGTACCCGGTACGATCATTAATTTATCATCCTTCATCTGGGCGGACAGGCTGCTAGGGCACTTGGACCGTAGCCACGCGAGAAATCCGCGCGTGTCGTTGACACCTGAAACAAAGACAGGGGTTTTGTTGGGCCGCTCACCTGCGGGAACGGCCCCAGCCTCAGTGGCGCCAGCTGGCATGCTGCCCAGAGGCCCGGACATGTCGACAGACATGCGCCTGGTGGCTGCCTCAGAAGAGGTAGCAGGTTCGGAGGAGTCCGAACCAGTGGCTTTGGGCTTGGGCTGCCCACTCGGCTGACGGGGTTTGGAATTCCCGGCTACTACCGCAGCGTATGCTGCCTTACCTGCCGCGACGTCTAGCTGCCGGCTGGTGGATGGTGTAGGGGCAACGCAGGTGCCCTGTTGGTCGGGCGCTGGGCGCCTAGCGGCCGGGGTGGTTAGGCCGTCTGAGCACGAAAACTCAGCTTTCCTCTTGGCCGCGATGGGCAGCGGCGGTGCCATGGTCCTGGCTCCGGTGGTGGTGGTGGTGGTGGTGGTGGCGGCATGACGCTTGGATGGCGTCACGCGAGACGTTCTGACCGTGCAGCAAGCAGCGGCCTTACTAGCCTTGTTGACGGCAAGGGCCGTCCTCAGCTTTCGCAAGAGGACTGGGTTCCCCTGCACCGATGCTATAGCCCTCATAAGGGCAGCTTCCTCCTGCTTCAGCATTACGCCTACAGCAGGGGGGCACCGTGCTCCTGACGCTGCGCCGACTTCCTAGTGGACTAGGGGCAGCACGCTAAAGACCACTCCTTCCTCAGTCGCTTCTCGTTGCAGTGACTATTGCTTCTTCGCTAGGTTCGGCTCTCAGGACGTCCTCATGAAGTTTGGGTGTTTCTGGCCCTATATTTATACCGGTCAGAGTTGAGCTGCCTGCGTTGTGATTGGCTGCTCGCTGCAGGTTGGTCCCGCCCAGTTGCGGGCGGATTTTCCCAGTAGAAGCGAGGGCCATTTAGTGTGTGGTCCTCCTGTGATTTCGCGGGAAGCCGAGAGACAAGTGCACCGCGACCGTGCTGCTGCGGGCAGTGGAGAAACTGGTGCATGAAGCGAAGAGTGCACCGTGCTCTCTTGTGGGAATCGGCGAGTTCCCACAAGTATATTTCCAGAAAGTGCAGTTCTGTAATTATGGTAATTGAACAGATTGTAATGGGAAATTTTTTTAATAGTTTACTGTCATCAGAACTAATTGTGGGTGATAGGCATCTATAATTGGTAGAGACTGAATGTTTTAGTAAAGTAGTTAGGACTCTTGCTTAATTTCCGGGTTCCAAGTTCATTTGTCAGCCCAGGAACCGGGTATTGTGATTGAGGTTTTTCATGGTATTACTCAGACCTTTCGGGCAAATTCTGAACTAGTATCTGAAATTAAGCCATGTTTCCTACTCTCCTTTTAAATTCATTATTCACTAATCATCCTGTTATTTGATGTTACATAACCTGAGGTCTTGAAAATGTTGGTAAAAGAGCCATAAATAAATATAATACATCGAATATTGTGCATTTCTAATTTATGTGGCATCATGTCTAAAAGGGGTTAAACTGACCACCTGATTGAGCAGGTAGACAAAACAGTTTTTACTGTACCATGTAGGATTTTTACATACACCCTGAAGAACAAATGCAAAAAGCTGAAAGTAAAGAAACACATGGATACTTAAAACTTTCTTTTCTCCATAGGATGAAAATGTTAAAAAAAAGGTAGAATGGTATAAGAGGGTTGGAGGCATGGCTTCACACATTCTTAACCTTGGTACTAAATGAAGGTGAGTTAGAACATGAAAGTGCCATGTAATTTGAGAAACATTCTCATAGCAGGAGAACGTAGTTTTGAGGGAGAGCAGCGTTTCTTGCAAAAGCTTTTAATTTGCTACATCTTCAAAGGATTTATTAGCTGTCTTGATGTGGTTTTGTCCTGAATTTTGGTGACAGGACATGAAAACAAATGCACTGCATGTATTTCTAAACCAACCTTGTTACTAGCAACTAATAAAGCCCCTGCCCTTTTCTTTATCCTATTCGTGTGTTTGCCCAATAAATTAGTGTCTTTATTTAGCTGATGTGTCTCATTCAATTTCAGCCCCTCTAGTTTTCTGAGACCTTTCTAATTCCATATGCTAAAGCTGTGATCATAAAGCATGTTCTTGTTTCATACCAGCTTCTGTAGAAAACTTATCAGACATTTACATATGCAGACTGTAGATTTCATTTAACACATTTTAATTAGTCTAGTTTCATGGGTGTATTACACTCGTTGAGAATATTGTGAAAAATTTCATCGTGAAGAATTATATGCTTTCTTGAAGTTTATGAATATGTGATGTACTGCCCTATTTTTTCCCCCAGTATCTGATCTATGCACAACATGTGATCAGTATTACATACATCAAAATCCATATTGGTGATCCCAGTAAATTTGTCTCCTGTGGAGTTTACCTTGAGAAAAGACTGTTAGATGAAGCTTTGTGTGTAGTTGATAATAGTGACATGCCTTGATAATTTTCTACAATCAGTTCCGTCACTGCTGTTATTCTTATAAACATAAACAGGTGCACAGCTTATACAATTCTTCCTTACTCCAGATAGAAACAATGAGTGTATAGATATCAGAATGCATTGTTTCACCTGTTCGTTGTATCATTTTTACTGGTATTGGATCTATATCTGCAAGTGTATGCCTCTTCGAATTTTCAACAGCACTTTCAACCACAGAGGAACTTGATCAAGGTACTAGTGGCTCAGATGTATGTATTTCAGTCTAACATCATTAAAACCTTGTACATTCAATCTGACAAATTATTTGCGTTAGTACTGTAGTAGTAGTAGTTTATTCTTGTTCCATCCATCCTCATAGGTCACAAGTACCAAGGATACAGAAATTGTCATTCAATTACACAATCATATACAGCATAAAACAATATCAGTTACAAAACCTTGTCAAAATTAAAATGTAAAAAATATAGACAAAATATACAATACAGCCATTTATACAAAGTCACTTATCCTACCATATACTACAATATAAATCTATTTTTCATTATAATTGAAATATTCTTTTAATGTATAAAATGAATTTGAATAAAGGAATCTCTTTAGAAGTGTTTTAAATTTATTCAAATTAGCAGATGTATCTTTTATATATGATGGTAAATTATTATAAATTTTTGTACCTATATTAATTATACCTTTTTGATATAATGATAGTAAGGTAGTTGGTTGATGTAAGTTTCTTATCTGTCTAGTGTTTATATTGTGAACCTCAGAATTCCTTATAAATTCATTCTGGTTGTTAATAACAAAACATACTACAGAAAAAATATACTGTGATATGAGTGTATGAATCTTAAGGTTTTTAAATAAACTTTTTAAACCTATCATAGTCAAGAAAAATATTATCAATGGTAGTACTAGAATTGTTACAGATTCTAGTTGGAAACTTCACTGTATCAAATAAATTATATGATCGTAGTAATGAATTTAACTGTTGTTTTTACATATTATCTGTAAGATAATTTATGTTAAAATCTCCACAAATGATAAAATAACTTTTAGAGTTGAATAAAAATTTTATTATATCCTCAAATTTCTTTAAAAATTGAGAAAAAACGTTTCCAACTGGTGCTTTGTAGATACTTATGATGTACATATTATAAGTGTCAAAAGGTAATTTAATTACTGCAGCTTCAATGTCAAATTCAACACAGAATCTGCTAATATTGATATCTTCAAACTATATGCCTTTCTGAACAAATATACATGTGCCACCTTTCTTATGATAATTTCTACAGTAACTGGCTCCTAATATGTAATTCTCAATATTTATGTTACTTAATTTAGATAATTGAAGGTGATGTTCCGAGATACAAACAATATGTGGACGATCCTGATATAGTGATACCAGTAATTAATTAATTTTATTTGTCAGACCACATATATTTTGATGAAATATCCTAAGACCCTTAGTTGTCAGTTTCTTAGTCCTATCCAGATCTTCAATTTTATTCCTATTATTCAAATTCTTTCTTACATTCTCCATAAAAAATCTTTACTTAAGGTTTTTGGTACTTTTTTCCTTGAGGAAGATCTAGTCATCATAGACCCTAGTATACTACTATTCTTTTCTTCCACATCTCTATTAAAAGAATCATTCTCTTTGTACCTTATATCTTCATTACTTCTAGTAACCTTGAGTACTTCCGTTTTCTTGGAACATATCATATTGAGTTGATTTCCTTCCCAATTTAAACTAATAGGAGATCTTTCTTTTGACTGAAACAGATTTTCAGTAACTGCTGCAATCTGTTTCGTTAAAACCTCCTTACCAAGACCATTGAGGTGCAAACCATGCTTTGTATAATATTGTCTGTTACACTCTGTTTCAAGAACTGTGGTATGATTCTTTGTTTTCATATATTTACCTAGTTTTTGATTAAATTTCTTAACTTCAAGATTAACATGTGAAGATGCTAACATATCATATCTATGAGGAGTTAAAAGAATCACATTAGTTTGCTTATTCTTATTTACAAATTGCGTAATGTGCCTAAGTTCCTTATTTGAGTTATTATTATCCATATCATTTGTTCTCCCAATAAAAATCAACACATCCTTTTTGGATAATTTATCTCATCTTGATTAGTGGTATTTACTATTGATGCAATACTACTGTTTGGTTTTGTGAAACCTATGACATCATATTTGTCTGTTAACTTTTCTTTCAACCTTGGAGCTATGCTACAGGCGTGACTGTCCCCTAAAATGATCACTTTATGCTCACTTTTCATAATAGATAAATTACTGTCACACAACATTAGACTCTTCATATTTCCTCTTGTGGACGCAGTGGTCTTTTTCACTTCCATGTCACAATTAGAAGAAGTGTGAACGTTTATAATGGTCTGAATGGGCATAGTAGATGTTTTCTGGTCGCTCTTATATTCTTGTGAGGTCAACACTCCATATTCTGGTCCAATACATTTGTTTTTCACTCCTACCACTATTTCTGACCACGTAGGTGGTCGAACCTTATTTTTCTGAACTTTCATTTTCATATCCGACACTTCTTGAGTAAGTTTTGATACTAAGGCATTCATAACCTCTTTTACATGTGGACGCATTGCCATATAACTTAATTCATGTAACTTATCTATATCAAGTTGCAAATCCAAAATACTATCATCATTTCTAGTTATTAAATTCCTTGTATTGTTCCTTAGTTTCAAAACTCGTTCTTGTACATGTTAAATTCCCTGTTATAGCACTCTTACATTCTTCCACTACCCATGTCATATCTGCCATGTGATTATGCTATTATATTTATCTGTTCACGTATCTATTTGCATCTCATGTATCTACACTGAGGAAATGGATTGACTTGCAGCATAAATGTTTTGAAAAAAAAATTAAAAGTATGAATATGGAACTTACACTGTTTTGCAAACAGTGTGTAGGTCATATAGGGAGGGCAGTCATTGACACACAAAGACGAACAGCGTGTATATTATTCTATTTTATATTGTGTTGATAAATATTCATTCCACTGAACATTACTTGTTGAAATATTGACAAGCTCGGAAAATTACATAACCACCATTTTGGTCTAATTCTGTTCCTGGAAACAAACAACAAAAAGTACCAGACTTGTAACCCAGTTGCCTACGCATGTCATCAACGCCAGAGTTAATCTCGTTCTTCCTTTGTAATGCATCAAACTGTAGGAATAATGAATGTACTGAATCTGATTACTTGTATTCCTGATAAATTTTATTAAAATTTTATTTTATTTTGCAAGAATATGTTACACTAGTTTGAACTGAAAAACTATACTTTGTAGTGGGGGATCTTAACAAAACGTCACCAAGGAAGTGTTTGCTTGATGAGTGCATATGGCTAGCTGATGGTAGCAGAGTGCATTTAGATTTCCATGTGGGATACTGGCAGGATTTCTATTTCTAGAAGGGACGACACGGTATCCACATAGCACTGGGCAACAAATTTTAACTTTTCTTCGGTTACGAGCATCAAATCCACTTTCCTTTATATAATTGGGTATGCTGAACAAGAAAATAGGCCTTAAAATGATGAGTTAGCTACAGTTTCCAAGATTTGTGAAATTTTATAATAACATGTAGCATATTTAACACAATAATACTTACTATTCACTGCTGTCCGTCATCACTTCGGCTAAAGGCGTCTTTTCTTAGCCTGTCTTTTGTATACAAGTTCTGGAGAGTCTCTAACTACTGTCCAGCAATAATCTGCTAACATAACTGGACTCCATTTCCCTGATAACGATTTTCGATTTCCGCAATGGTCTGGTGAAAGCGTTCACCGTGTTCGTCGCTGACCGCACCGCAGTTTTCAGGGAAGAAATCCAGGTGAGAATGCAGAAAGTGAATCTTTAACGACATATTGCAGCCCAATTTCTGATACGCAACCAACAGGTCCTCCACTATTTCCTTGTAATTGTCAGCCTTGGTGTTTCCGAGGAAGTTATTAGCAACCAACCGGAAAGCATTCCAAGCACACTGCTCGTCACCAGTGATAAGCCGGTCAAATTGTTCATCTCTGAAGATGTCTCGGATTTGTGGACCGACGAAAACACCTTCTTTGACTTTTGCATCACTCATCCTCGGAAATTTATCACGAAGGTACTTGAATGCTTGGCCGTCTCGATCCATTGCCTTGACGAAATTCTTCATTAGGCCAAGCTTAACGTGCAGCGGTGGCAACAGAATCTTGCTTGGTTCCACTAAAGACGGATGTAGTACATTCTTTGAACCTGGCTCCAGACGTTGTCTTAAAGGCCAGTCCCTGACCACATAGTGCGAGGCCCTTGCTCGGCTGTCCCATTCACAGATGAAACAACAGAATTTTGTGTATCCTTGCTGCAGTCCGAGTAAGATGGCAACAACCTTTAAGTCACAACAAAGCTGCCATTTATATTTATCATAGTTTATGCACTCCAACAGTTGCTTCATGTTGCTGTATGTTTCTTTCATGTGAACTGCATGACCGATTGGAATCGATGGCAAAATGTTGCCATTATGCAATAATACTGCTTTCAAACTCAACTGTGAGGAGTCTATGAAAAGTCTCCATTCATCAGGGTTATGATTGATGTTCAGAGCTGACATCAGACCATCAATGTCATGGCAGGTGACGAGATTACTTTTCATTGAAAAGAATGAAACAAAGTCTTTATGACGTGAACGAAATGTAGACACGCAGACGCCCTCACCAAGTAGATTCCACTGCTGCAATCTTGAGCCCAAGAGTTCAGCTTTACCTTTCGACAAATCTAGATCTCGCACAAGGTCGTTCAATTCGTTCTGTGTTATTCTGTGTGGCTCAGTACATGCTTCATCAGATATAAAATCTGGATCGCTAGAACTTGAGACATTTGTATTACTGCATTCCTCATCTTCATCATCATCTTCGATTTCAAATGAGTCAGGCGGTTCTGGAATAGGTAGATCGTCTCCATGGAGCACCGGTAGTATAGCAGATGGTATATATGGGTAGCTCAGTTTACACTTTTTCTTCTTCGACGTTCCATGTTCCAGTGGAGGAACCATGCAGAAATAGCAGTCAGTAATGTGGTTTGTTGGCTCACGCCACACCATGGGTACAGCAAAAGGCATAGAACGCTTCTTGTGACTTAACCAGCCGCAAAGATTTGCCGAACAAGAGTTGCAGCATATGTGTGGAGCCCAGCTCTTGTCCTGATCCCCAACTTTACAACCGAAGTATAGATGGTACGCCTTTTTCACAATTGGAGTTAGAGCACGCTTTTGTGAAGCAAATGTCACTTTCCCACAAACATAACAAAAACTATCTGAACGGTTCACACATTTACGAGGCATCTTAGTTTTCTTCGCGTTAAAAAACAAGATATTGTAACCGAGCACGGATGCAGCGAGAAAGCACACTGAAACTCTAAATACCACGTGGCACACCGTGGAAAAGGCGCGGGAATCCCGACGATTAGCTAGAGCGACCCGACGCGATCCGACGATGACCGACACCAAGTCACTGCAGTTGCGCTACGCCAGAACCGGCTCAATATATAGGCCGATATAATTTTGTGAATATGCAAGTACACAATCTTAGTGTAAGTATAAGCCTATAGCATAAATTACGGTTAGGAATGGAAATGTAGACCCATTTCAGTCTTTCGTGTATAAACAAAATGTAAGGAAAATAATAAAAATCGGTCACATTAATAAAGGCCTGTTACTTAAAAACAAGAGCTAACAAACAATTTTAAGCATCATATTCGTTCTCAGCGACCTCAAATTAGTTAAGATTAACTAGTTTCAACTCCGTAACATTTTCACTGTTGACCAGTGTAGTCAGTCAATATATTCTTGAATAAAAGTGTGTTGGTACAACGAGTGTGTGTACGTAAGTACAAGTTGCTTGGTTGCCAGTTATGTCTGGGTTGCGTGTGGAAACCTGAATTTACTGGCACCATATATCCAATTATTCCAGCGCTGTTTTAATAATCCCTTATAGGTTGGCGCCCCAGGTAGCTGCCTGGCTGGCCCGTCCCTTAGTCAGGCATTGACGTTATGATAAAAATCAATCTTGAATGAAAGAATGGCAGATAAAATGAAAGGATTAAAAGACACAAAACTTGAGGAACAGAGCAAGGGAAAAAAACATAGCAACTAAAAAATACAGTGGGACAGTAACCAAGAGAAAAAAAATAAGAATTATTTTCGTATTGATCCAGAAACTGACAGAGTTATTACCTTACCAGCAAAGGGCACCCATAAATTCATACATCAGAATTTCCCATTCAAATCAACATGAGACATTAACAGGGGTGTAGCTGGGGCTGGAGGGGGGCGAATTGTGCGGCCGCCCCAGGCGGCAGAGTCCAAGGGGTGGCAAAATGGGCATAAAAATGTGCATTTTAAATGAAAACAAAAATTATTTTGTTCTCAAAAAAAATTTAAATTACTGAGCCAAATAAAAGGCAATTAAATAAATAATAGTGATATTTTTAAAGTTCATAATTTATGTTAGGGACAGCCATTGTGATCACTCACCTTAGGTGCCAGAAAACCTAGTTATGCCACTGGACATTAATACAGGAATCATATCTGCTATTGGTTGTCTAACCCAGACAAAGTCATTTTTACTTTAATTACACAGATGGCGTAGTTAACCGCCGTGACACAAAACGAGACTCCGGCCGTTGAGTCGTGGGCGTTTCGTTATCAGGCGTGTCGTGATCTCCTTCCTCCGCGACTGGTATGCTGATTCCGTCGTTAGCCGACGATTTGCGGAGAAGTCCTATTCTCCACACCAACACAAGGGTCACGGTCGCTGCTACCAGTACAGCGACTACTGCTGATGCGATCAGTATTGCATCACGCTGATTTTTGATCTCCTTCTGTCGCGTCTGCAGCTGTGTAATCAGCTGTTTTGCTGGAATCATCGCTCGATCTCCGTCCGAGTTCAGGGCGTCCCATGACTCCAAAATTTCCCTTACTGCGTCAGGTTGCTCCTGTAACACTTGGTGTTCGTGGTTCAAAAACAACGTCTTTAATTTTGGTAGGAGCACTGGGTTTTGCTCCACCGTATAACTGGATTGAAAGCTTCTCAAGGCTTTCAATGTCATCTTTTCGTGTGCCCAATCACATCCTTCTGGCTGTACCACCCAACCAGCGTCCTTCAGTATAACTTCCCTAGTCGTCGGGGCGGTTTCACACCTTGCCTCAAAGGTATAGGTTCGGTCCACTGAGTATACCCATAGGCCATGGTTGGTCTTTACTCGTCTTATCAACGAATTAAATTTTTGTCCTACTATAAATCTTTCACAGTACTTTAAAATTTGCTCGTCTTTACCATAATATAATCCGCTCAAGCATGAATCGTGACTGCGATCCATCCTTGGTGAGGTAATCTCACAAAAGTTTACATGTCCAAATTTACAATGGCTTTGGTACCCTGGCTCTAATTCATAGTAAGTCCTATGGTCCGCCGAAACCGCGAACCATTTATCAGTATGACCCATTTGGACGTACCTTCTAATTCGTGTGAATAGGTAAGTAATGGAATTATATTATACACGGAAAATGTACTCTGTATCTCTTTTAATGTTATCTGTATCAGTAATCTAATCAATCCATCATAAGTTACTGCATAAACTGACATGGTAGAATAAAATACGTACATAAATTCTGACTTTACTGGGCGCAAAAATTTAAGTCCTGGAGGCAGGTGTATGGAAATTTGTTGTAAAACCTCCGTCAACCTATCTACAGGTTACCGCTAACCGGTTCAAAGCTGCCAGCTCCAAGTCCATAGCCAATTCGGTGACATCTGTAAATACCCTATAAGTGAACATCTATCTCTCTTGCACCTAAAACAAACAAATCACCCTTTAATTTTCTCTCGTTCTACTAGGCCATCCTAGTTCTCTATTCCCTGTAGTTAATATGTTTGCGAGGACGCAAATCATATCTGTCCCCTAACCCTTCTTTATGAATCGAGGCGAGCTCTTCGTCTGGTTCTTGTTCGCTCCTAGAGGTCTTGTCAAGTCTCGGGGGTGTCACCCGGTCCCATTTATGTTCTCGGACCCATTCTAAGTCGGTGTCCTCGTCTGAGTCACTGTCACTGTTCTCCCCCTTTATTTGCGTGTTCCTGTGCCGTTCCTTCTCTCGCGCTTTTTGGTCGCGTATGTGTTCTGAGGTAGCCCTACATCTCTTCAATTGTCCTACATTCAGGTTCATTATCCTCCCTCGGGGTCCTTCAACCTTATATACTTCGTCTGACAATTTTTCTATCACCTTATATGGTCCTAACCATTTCTCGCCTAGTTTTTTCCCTTTAACCATCTTCTTCCAATAAACTAAGTCTCCTTGTTTATATCCAGTTTTTTTTCGCCTTCCGATCATGGTATTGTCGCTGGGTTTCCCTTCCGTCACTAATTTTCTTTCTAACTTCCTTATACATCTTCCTCATTTTTGAAGCTAAATCATCTACAAATTCCTTAGCATTAGTGAGCTCGCGCTTGTCTTTAAGATAGGCTGACAACTCCTTGTCTCCCGGTCCTATCGTCTCTCTTCAGTGTGTCATATAGAATGGAGAGTATCCTACGGTGCTGTGGGGTTGCGATCTGTAAGCCCATAACACTAGATCAACATATTTTTCCCAATCATCCCTTCGTCCATTTATTTCACAAGCTAACCCATTATTCAGCACTCGGTAAAAGTTTTCAGTCTGTCCGTTACCTTCCGGATGGTACGGGCTGGTAAATACCTTTTTCACCCCAATAATAAACATATTTCCTTCATAAGCTCGGACGTAAAATTTCGTCCGCGGTCGCTTAGGACTATATTATATACTCCATGTCTCGCAAAAATTTTGTTCACTAAAATTCGAGCAATGGTCGAGGCTTCTTGGTCCTTCAATAGTATGGCTTCCGGCCATTTAGTAAAATGATCGATACACGTAAGCAGGTATCGATATCCTTCCCTCGATGTCTCGTATGGTCCAGTAATATCTATTGATAGTACATTCCTTGGTTTTTGCTTCGGGCATCTGGCCTAATGGAGTTACATTCTTACGACCTGGTTTCATACGGGCGCATTTGTCACATTTCCGAACGTAATCTTCTACATCTTGATGCAAACTAGTCCAATAATATTTCGTCCGTAGCCACTGTTACGTCTTTCTAATTCCTGCATGTGCTGCACAGCGGGAATCATGATGTTGTCTGATTATTCTCGTGACCAAACCCTTCGGAATAATCAATCTCAATTGTCCGCGTGGTCCCCTTTTGTAAAGAAGTTCGTCCTGGTCTTCTATGTACTCTGATAAAGTGTTTAATTTACTCCTAATTTCCCTAGAAAAAGTATCCGCGTCTTGTTCTGCCTTTATAATGGCTCTGTCTATTTGTCCTTCCTCCCTTGTGCGAACTGCTGCTACGTGCCGCGACAGGACATCTGGTACAATATGCTGTTTTCCTGGTCGGTGTATAACCTTATACTGGAATTCAGACAATCTTAGGGCCCATCTAGTTAGTTTGGCGCTTGGTTCTTTCAGTATTAGCATCCACCTGAGTGCTCTATGGTCAGTCACCAAGGTGAACGGCCTGCCAAACAAATAGCATCTGTACTGTTTGGTCCCATAAATTACAGCTAATAATTCCTTTTCTGTTACCGACAGTTTCTTCTCTGCGGCGTTCAACTGTCTGCTGGCAAAGCTAATGGGTCTTTCGACGTTGCCTTGAATCTGAGTCAAGACCGCCGAGATCCCTATATCACTAGCGTCAGTGTGAAGTCGAATTTAGTGCTTCGGATCCATACTAGGATAGGCTAAAACAACATCTGAATTAATGGCGTCCTTTAATTTCTGTAATGCATCTTCCTGGGACCCTTCCCAAACAAATTTCTGGTTTTTCCTTGTCAAATTAGTTAAAGGTCGTGCCAGTTCCGCGTATCTAGGTATAAATTGTCTGTAGTACCCACTAAGTCCTAAAAATAACCTTACGTCTCTTACCGTCCTTGGTCTGGGAAATGTGCGTATAGCTGTTAGCTTCTTTTCCGAAGGCATTACTCCCTCTCTGGTTACCAAAAATCCTAAATATTCTACCTGATCTTGTGCAAAATGACACTTTGCTAAATTCAGGGTGAATTTAGCTTTCCTCAATCTTTCCAAACACCTTTCTTAATCGGTCCGCATGTTCTTCTATGGTTTTGGAAAATATTAATATGTCGTCCATAAATATCAAACACATAGTTTACCCCAAACCCAGTAATACGTTATTTATTACCCTAGTAAACGTGCTGGGCGCTCCGGCCAATCCGAAAGCTAAACGCTCGTACTGGTAACTACCAAACGGCGTTACAGTTTTATGTCCGTCCTGTTTCCTAACGGGTATGTGGTAGTAGGCATCTTCCATGTCTACTAAAGTGAAATATTTATTTCCACTTATTCGATCTATATTTTCTTGCACTAGGGGCATGGGATGGACGGGTATTTGAGTTACCGCATTTAATCCGCGAAAGTCGGCACAAAACCGATATTGTGGTTGCTGGTTAAATGACTTTTTCGTCATAAGTATCACCGGGGCTGACCAATCAACTATCGCCTCCGTGATCACTCCTCTCTCCTTCATCTCATCTAATTGCCTATGCATCTCTTCCCTGAGTGCATATGGACACCTGTATTATTGCCTCTTAACAGGTTTGGCATCGCCGGTCCTAATTTCGTGTTCACCAAAAGTCGTACACGGAATCTTACCGTCTGTGGGCTTCTTAAATAAGTCCTGATATTCCATTATGACTGGTTCAAGTCCTTCCCTTTCCGTTCGGCTCAGATGCGTTAATTTCTCTCTTAAAATCTCGGGCACCTTCGCATTCTGTTGCCCAACCCTTTCCCTCAGTTGTGTATTACATAAACACTCTGACCGTACCTTAGCGGTCTTTCCTTGTTCGATTTCTAAAATTTCCTCATACGAACTAGCAACTGTAACAAGCGTCCCTGCTTGTATCGTAATATCTTCTGCGCTCGTGTTTACCATTGGAACTATTGCACTGGCATAACTCTTGCCGAGGTTACCGGTCTTTTCCCTGACTTGTCTAACATTTCCTGCCGATCTGGCTTTGCGAGTCGTGTTACCTCGCTATATAGTAAGCATTCTCTGTTGCGCGTACGTACGTCGCTCTGCGTTTCATCACGCTCCGCTATCCTTCGCTTTGGCCTCTCCTGGCTGCGAAATTCCTTATTATCGTACACCCGGGATAACGCACGTCCCATATAAACTCCAGGGATTAACATCCCTGTGCTTTCCAAAATAATTGTCGGTGGCATATTCCCTGTTTCCATCCTAACCTTTCCCTTCGTTTCTAAGTTTACCTTGGCGATTTCCGTTGTTCGCGCCGGAATCGTAATGCTGGAAGACATAATTCCATATATCTCCTCTCGCGGTTCCCCCCTCTGTTCTACTCTAGAATTCGAATCTCGAGGTTTACCATCGTACTTATCACCCGATAGAGGTTTGGTTTCTACAGTCTTAGCTGTCTTACCGTCGTGCTCTATCTTAACCCAAAAATTATTTCCTTCCTCGTAACATTCCCTACTTGTTAAGAGGATAGTTTTCCTTGCCGATCCTAATCTGGCTTCGTCCCACATCTATCATGGCCTTTAAAGCCTTGGGACTATCTAGTCCCATCATCCCATGAGATTTAGTGGCTATCCTAGCTACTAAAAAAGTGTGTTAATATGTTCTGGTCCCAAGCTGAAATCGCAGGCATCTTAGTCCCTTTATTTTGAGCTCGCTTCCAGTTACACCCCTCACCACATATTGAGATCCATCGCTCAACCCAGATCCAACTCCCGGTTGAATCAAAGAAACACTTGCTCCTGTGTCTACCAGGAATTCAAAATTTTCCTCCCCAATTTTTACTGTCAGAAACAGTTCCTCGCTGGTTCCATTTGTAACGGTTGGGACTACTATTTCTGTGGTTCTCATCGACCTTCGTACGGGGTCTCCAAAGGTCTCATTTAGTTTGGGGACTGCTTAGTCGTTTTTACTTCCCCTTTCTCTTTAGTCCGCATAGTCGGCATCTCCCTCTTGTTGCAATCCCTTGGTATGTGTCCTAGTTTCCCGCATACCCAACATTGTATCGGATTTCCCTTACTACTTGCTTTCCCAACTTCAAACTTCGCTTCCTTGCGGTAATTATTCCTTGGGTAACCCTCCCTGTTTACCGTGCAATCTTTCCTAACGTGTCCTCTCTTGTTACATCCGTAACACACGATTGTCCTAGTGTCCGACCTGTAAATTCTTTCCTTTTAGATCGCCTTCCAGTTTTATCGCATTGTACACTGTCGTTGCTATGTTTAAGGCCTGTTCAAGATTTTCGGGCATTCGGAATCTTAATTCCCTCCCCACCGGTCCTGAACATCCGTGAATAAATGCTGACAGAAGTCTATAGCGTCCCTCTTCTGCCAGTAAAGCGCATTCGGCGGGAGTCGAACCCTTGCGAATGGACTTCGCACTAATGGTTCTGAGACGGTTCAGAAACCGAGCTGGTGTCTCCGTCTTTTCTTGTCTCGCCTCATGCAACAGTGTGTAATGGTACTGTAAGGATAATCTGTCTGAGAATCTTTGTGTCAGTAACTCCTTTAGTCTATTGTACGTCAATTCTTGTCGTTCTGACTGGTCAAGTCCCTTTATGAACAATGCTGCTTCGTCGGTCAGTTTTGATGTAGCAATGGCTACTAAATCATGCTCTGCCCAATTACTAATTCGTCCGTATTGTTCATTTTGGTCAAAAAAATCTTGTATCGATTTCTTACTTGTCTTAGGTCCTCCATATTCCCTTATACTAGCTACCAGAGACAAGACTTTACTTCGGCCTAAACTTAAATTCTGCATCAGTTCTTCTAAAGTTCTCATTTTTGCCTCCATTTTGTTTTAATATACCTTTCCACCAAATAATAAAACAAGCTCTCTATCTCTTCTTTACGGCAATAAAATACTGTTTTTGTACATTAATGCTTAGTTGGCTTTTTACCTAAACTGCTGACTACTAACTTTAATGTCTCAGCAAGTTTACTCAATACAAACAGCTCCAACATAAAAAAAATTGCCAACTAATTTATCGCGACGCTGTCACCAAATTTTACGCCAACTAATGATCGCGACGCTTTCACCAAATTTTACGCCAACTAATGATCACGACGCTGCCACCAAATTGTTGTGCCGCAACGCCCGACCTTCCGACTCCCAACTATTTTCGGAAAGTCGTACGCTGAGACACAATGTGCGTAAGAACCAGGCGTCAGGACTTAGAGTCCAGAAACCCGATCCGGTAGCGTGCCACCATCTCTCGTAATAAATAAATAATAATTACTGCGGAGACCGCGAGAGATCAGCCTCTGCAGCTCAAATTTACCAGGCTCGGAAACATGGGTGTCAAGAGATAACGAGAGCGCCAATTTGGTTTTTCAAGTATATTACTAAAAAGGTTACATCAGTTAATTCTTAATGGGCGAGGCGTACCAAAGCAATTAATCAACTTCCAAAAAAATGCATTTGCTGACCGAACCACCATGTACCTTAGGCAACTCAGAATGGCTTCGTCCTACCTTGAAGGCTCAGAATCGTGAAGAGGTAGACCAGCTGCACTGTAGTGGTCGCCATGACCATGTCGTACCGTCGTCTCACGGAGTTCTCTGCCGTCGATCAGTCAGAATCGGACCCAGTCTCGGACCAAGAGTGTCCGTCATTTCCCCAGGGTTTTTATACCCAATTATTTCATGTTTTTCTAAACAATTTGTATATAGAAAGAACCTTCAATATCGTCATAACTGCTGACTGTCGAGGTTAAATAACCTTGGTCTAGCGTTACAAAAGTCTCTTTCCAATTAACAAAACGCTTACACATCGTTACTCCATCGGTTCTTCACGTTCCAGACTTAACAACGTCAGCATATTTCCTGCCTCCTGTGTTCTACATTATGACTTTTATATACAAATATCATAAATCTCACAACAAGCAGTGTTGCTACATTACATGGACACCAAATTACTGGGGTTTTAAAACAATTTATGTTATATTTGATAACATAAAAGTTTTCAAATTAAATTGAAAATTTTAAATGTGATGTCAACAATGGTATTTTTAAATATTTCCCAAACCCACAAAAAACATGACTGATAATGAAATTCATGACAATCCAGACATTCTGACCCTTGAAATGTAATTTTCAAACCACTAATTCAAGTATCAAATCATTCTCTTCGAGATATACTTCATTCAGGTCATTTGAAGAAACTCGAAAAATTAATAAAATCTGCAATTTAACATCAGAGAAACTGAAATTGGGATGGTTGCAATGGATTGATTTGAACAATTCTGAGATGCATTTGATTTGCAGAGCAGCTTAATTTAGAGCCAAAAGTTTATCTATTTAAGAGCTGAACTATAACATATTGAAAGAAATCACTCGGATCAAAACTCAAAATTTTAGAAATTGGACTTCTGAAAGTCTGGAATTCCATTCCTGAAATTTTGACTGTTTAAAAAATGTAGCAAAGGCAGTTTTATCAGTATTTTTGTCTATATATTCATGGATGTGGTAATTAACTTTATCAACTCTAACTGTAAGAGTAGTCTTGATGAAGAATTTGCTGCTGCTTGCATATAGCTCTCAAAACAACCACGTACAAACCTGGTGTAAAATATCTGTCATTCTTGGTGGAGCAGCAAAAGTCTCACTGACAATAAAATATGTTTACTTGCTTCTCCTTGCTTTCTTGTGTATTATAATGTGAATCAAGATAAGATTTATCATTTTTACTCTATTCCTGGTACAATGGCATTTCTTTTGTTGCTTATAAGATATTACTTCTAATAATTTTTTTACGTTGCACAATTCAAAGCGTCACACACAATTTTTACTAATTATATAAAAAGCCTTCCTAAAACACCTGCATTGATTTTAGTCTCACTCTGTTACAAATTCTGATTCGTAAAGCAAAACAAATGCAAATAAATATGTGTAAAAGTATAAAGAAAACAAAAATTAACAATCTTTTGAGTTTCTTACTAACTTATTATTGGTCCCTTATTATTGTCATAAAGTCATTAATTTTGTCCCTTGTGAAGTAAAACTAACTTTTTAAAACTGTCTCATTTAAAATAATTCAGAAGCATTATTGTTTGCCTAAACAGCCGTCCTAGGAATGCCTCCAAGTATTTGTTCTCTTTCTCTGTCTGTAATAATTTTTACAATAACAATAATAATATGCATGATAATAATATTTAAGTTAATGTATTTATCGGGTTAGTCTTTTGAAATTGTAGTAGTAACATTCTTAGCTGCTCTCTTAGTGTCATCCATATTGCATTCCTTGAGGATCATCTTAGTATAAGATATAATATACTATTTATAATGTATATTAATTAGTGATGAATGATGATGGCAGACTCCTAGACCTTATTTACTGCTCAAAATCCCCATGGATATGCGAAAGACTTACTCCAAAAATGATCTGTAGTTTGGGCACCCACCCTCAAAAAGGTTTGCTAGCCCTTTCTTAGTCCAAAAACTTTATAAAGAATATTGGTTTGAAGAGGCGCCAAATTATTAGCCTGTCTAGGGTGCACATGTCTCAGGTCAGGCCTGCATGAATTGCAGCATAATTTGCAATTCATAAATATCTATGCTATGTATATGGCACAGGAAATAGATATGTCACATTATCCATTTCCTGTTGACCTCCATGCATACACATTATTAATGTGTATGCATGGAGGTCCATGTCAGCACAGACAGTATATATCATGTGTGACCCGGGAACTTGTGCTTGAGCAACGCCAAGGAACTGTCTTAGGAGCTTCAGGGCAAATATTTGGAAGTGAAATGTATTGATGTCAGGTAACTATATGTTACAGAGGTAATGTTATACTGTTAATTCAGATATGTTCAGCTTATTCAGATGCATTTATGGTGGATTCATCAGAAAGTAAATAATGCAATAATATTAAAATGGATGTTAATGCAATAGGGTTCTCTTGTAGTTGGTGTGTGTAATATATCCTACTTTCTCAACTTTGTTGTTCTAAGTAGCTGTACATTTATGTTTTTAGACTAATACCGTATTACTTATTTGTCACTTTCACACACTATAAAATTATTAATATTACGGATGTGTTTTGACTTGAACAGCCATCTTCAGTATAATCTTCAGTACCTTATAAACATTAATTTTGCATTCTAATCTACCTAATGTAATTCACTTCATGTGAGTGAGTGAGTGAGTCACACCCTGGTTGCCATGGCAACCATGTTATCAGGTTGTGTGTTCTCTGTGAGGTATGCATTTTAGGTGAAGAAACTGTTTTGCTATTGAGGCAAACTGTTGACTGTGAAATATGGGCTCAGGCTAAAGAAACAGTTGAGCATTGAATATAGTACAGCATAGCACAAACAAATTGCAACACCCTGATAGATGAATTGGATTGGCCTATAAATAAATAAAAAAGTGGTGACAGAGGCCATGGAGTAGCATGTGAATATTACAGCAGCCTGTTATACAACACACATGTGGCTAGCATGACATGCTTATGGTAGTGTTAGTGAAAGTCAGCATACAGGTAAGTTCTATTAATAATCCTAGATTTGTCATCACAATGACGCTATTTTCATCTCAACAGTAAGCATCACATAGACTATAATTACTTTTATGTTATAAATGTAGCATAATTCTCTATCATATTTTGATGTGCATACTTAGTTGTGCAAGTGACTGAAAATGAAGATGGCTGTTCAAGTTGAAATACATCTGTACACGCATTTATATAGTGGATAGAAATGTTGACAAAATAAATCATGTAGCATTTACTTTCAGCTGGTATTAATGTTCCCAGCATTCTTGGTTATGGTCTATTAATCACTTCTAATATCAATGTAAGTCTAGCAAGTATTCTGTAATTTGTAATTCTTTTGTTTGAAGAAGTAACCTATTCTTGTTTTATGCTCTACTTTCAAAATACAACTCTTGTGTTTACTGTATGACATAGCAGTGCTACCAGCCATGCCTGTCTCTAACAATGCAAGACTGCTGCCTGGACTGTCCTCCCTCATGAAGATGTCGTTATCTCAGGACTTGCAGGCTATTTTCCTGAATCTGAAAATGTCTACCAACTACGCGATAATCTGTTTAACAAAGTGAATATGGTGACAGTAGATGATCGGCGCTGGAAATTTGGTCAGTAATTACTGTGCCGTATGATATTCAATATCCTTTTTTCTTTCAGGTGTTAATTACGTCATTCTCTTTTCTGAGATTGAAAGGATTGAACTCAGAATAATGCACAAGCAGTAGTGGAGATTATCACTAAGCGTTATATCTTAAGGCAGCATGATGTACATTTTCTGTAGGAAGCCTTCTGCACTATAGGAAGTAACAAACTACTGTCCCTGTTTTTAGGTTCTTTTTCTTTCCCAACTTTAGTTGGTATAGAGACAAGGGTATGGGCTGTATGCTGAGGATTTGTGCTTTGATTTTCGCAAAGGAAAGAGTTTTTTCTCTTCTCCAAAGTGTCCAGACTGGCTCTGGGGTTCACACAGTCTCTTATTCAGTAGGTGTCAGGACTATTTCCCCATGACCACTTCCTCCTACACTTCATTATATCCATCATTCATGGCCAGCCCATTACACTCTCATCGGTACTAAGTAATTCTGAATAAAGGAGAGTAATAGTATAATTGTAGAGTTCCCATGGTAGTCAGAGTTTGCATTAATACTATGTGCATTACAGACCTTGACAAAAACTTGGGCTTTGGGTCACCATGCCATATAGAAATTTTTTGTGGCATCTCTCTTATTCCAGAGTAATTATTTTCTGTCAATGCTACTCTAAAACCATCAAATTCCAACACTGGTATTAGGAAGCCAAGGATTTTATTATTTTCAAGAATGGCCCAAACTTGTTTTGACCTGACTTGGTTGTCTTCATGCGGTTACTTCTAAAACACACATAACTACCAAACATTGACATTCATACATACAAGACTGCACATATTGTGCACAAGCTGCATGTATGGTTCATGTAAATAACTGTAGAAAGGATTCAGGTCTTTTGGGATGTGATACTTTGTCATTGGGTGGGTGGTTTCTGACATTTTGAAGGAATGTAGTACCTTCATCTTCCTTGTACTGCCTGACCCTTGAAGATGAAGACAGTGCCTTCCTCAAAATGTCAGGAACTGTTTACCCACCCACACAGTGTCACATCCCAGAATCCTCAGCAACACCTCTGTGAGAATGTCAAATCTTGTACAATTGTAGACACACAGAACACTGGGTATTTAAAATATATTGACCAAACATACTTTCTTTAAAAGAAGAGTATCAAGCTGAAGTTCTTATGAACTCATATTATAATATTTCCTTTGAATTTTTGTAGGGGGTGTATTCTGATTTTTCATAATTCCATGCTGCCTCTTTGTATTATCACGGATAAGTGATGAAACATTCATAACCACATATATAGTGACTCAACTGCTACATAGCAAGTTGAATTCACATCAGTACACTTTGCTAAGTGAATGGGAACTGACCTACAACCTCGTACATAATTTTATCTTTGGCAGTACAACAGTATGGAGTGAAATGTAAAAATAATCTAGTGTAAATTTATGTCTGTTTTTACATATTTGGAAACCCCAACTCAGCAATGACTGCCTCACAGAACTGCTGATCTCTGATGGCAAACAATATGACCACTCAGATCTTTGTTTAACTGTAATTTGCAGTCGTGTATATTATGAATTGTGTGTGAACATTTTGATTGCAATGCCATTTGGTGGCTCATAGTTGAGCTTCTATGTTGACTAAATGGTGCAGACCAATCTCAGTCATCAAGTACACACCCAAAAGGCAAAAATGTCTGGTTCCTAATTTTCTTGGACTAGTTTCTACTCCAAAGATAAATTTTTCATGGCCCAGTATACATTTTAACTTGACACATACCATATAGTTGTAGCATATTCTTGAGTTGATACTACTACTCCCTCTGCTGCTGGTGCCACTGTTGCAAGTGCTGCAGCTGCCAATGCCACATTGCCACCAGTGCGGACACTGCTGCCACTATTGCTTCTCCTCCTCCTCTTCATAGTCTAGGTGTACTAAGTGTTTCAGCTTGACATGTCAAAACCAGCCACATGTTAATGCAACACAGAATGCATGACAAGATAACTTCATCAAACTTTCAAATATGTCTTAACACAATATATGTATACATAACACACATTTTACTGCCAGGTACAGTGGATAATTTAATTTGTCTTTGTCTACTCAACACACTTTGCACACATACCTGTCGGTTGTTTCTTCCTCATTATAGTAACAATTACTGTATGAAATTTGAATGTATGTTACAGTATATTATTGCCATTATAGATCACCCAAAAGTTCCCAAGCAGGCAGGCAAGGTGCCCAATGTTTCTAAGTTTGATGCACCATTTTTTGGCATTAACTACAAACAGGCGCACATCATGGACCCACAGTGTCGTCTGTTGATGGAGAGAACATATGAAGCCATCGTGGATGCAGGTTGGCAACTTCAGACATCATCTCTGTTGTAACTGTGACACATATATCTTATGCCGAGTGTTCATTTAACTTATTAATTTTAATTTGTATCACTCTGATAATCATCGCAGTGTTATTCTGCTCTGATACATGCACATTACTTCTGACACTGCACTCAATCTTTAAATGCCTATTTATATGTTCTTTATGGGTCAGGACTTCGGGATTTAAAAAAAAAAATGTATTCTGTATGATCTTAGAAATAAATGTAAATTTTATGGTGCCATATGAGACTTGAGGTGAATAATAAGACTGTAGTCTTTTGGAATGTGATGCTGTATAGTGTGGTAGTTAGCTGCCAACCATTTAGACAAACCTGCCTCCTTCATTTTCAAGGTGTGGAATGCACCTTAAAGATGCAGTTAGTACGAGTATGTTCCCCTGAATCAGTGTCATCCACCTGTCAGACAGCAGTGTGCATAACCCAGATGACCACAATATGGCTGAAATTGAGGATGTCTGAGAACATATTACAGAAAAGGACTTTATTTGAATGTGAGAGATATGAAATTAGCTGGTCACTGCTGAAGCCTGTCTTTGTAGCATGCCTTAAAGAATGTTTATATTGATAATATTGACTATTGTTTGTCTCAAGGTATCAACCCTCAACTCCTCAAGGGACAGAGGACTGGAGTTTTTGTGGGTGCAACTCTCAGTGATACAGAGAAAATGTGGTTGTTCGACAACCCACAAGAAAGTGGATATTGTCTGACAGGTTGTCTTCAATCTATGTATGCCAACCAAATTTCCTACTGGCTTGGTGTCACTGGTGAGTTTGTTTTGATTGCCAACAACACAGTTATATTTTTTTGACCCTACCTAAGGGCCTCCATAATTTACAGAAATTCACAAAAAAGAGCAGTGCTTATTACCGTTAGTGCCTGTCTGTGTGTCTGTACATCTCAGGCCAAAGGTAAGCTAACCTGGCTGACATGTCATTTTCATTAGTCCCTTAAAATGACAGAATAGTACCTTAAGTCATTGACACTTTCTTTGAGTGACACACTTCATGGTCTTTGCACCCTGTTTAACGTGAAACGTAGCTAGAAATGTAGGATAGCTCTGGCTGTTGACTTTGCCCATGAATGAAGCTTGTTACTGATGCACAGTGGGTTAAATGAAGCATCACTTTTTACCATCCTCCAATTCGTTATTTTTAATCACTGTTGCTCAGTATTATACAGTGAAACTTGCTTAAGACGTCTTCAGTTAAGAAGTTTTCTCACCAAAGACGTCAGGATAAAAAAGCTCCAAAATTGTACCATATGATTAATATACAAATTCCCTTTTTAATGCTTCCTCACTTAAGAAGCATGAAAACTTAATGGCGAAACCAACTCTTCACCCTTAATACATTTTCCAAATCAAAATCTTAAATAATTTCCCCAAGTTTCCATTCAATCAGGCTCTTTCCAACATACGGCATTGAAATGACGCTGTCAGCTCATATAGGTTAGTCTCCAAGGTCATTTCCGCACGTGAGTGTCACACAGTAGAATGATGCAATCTCATGGTTTACGGGTGTAGAATTCCATTCACGTATTTCTTCCATGACACAGAGACTGCAATCAGTGTGCTCTTGCTAACACAAAATTAACTCACAGCAAGTTGTGTTTTGCATTTGATATGTTTAAACAATGTTACTGATTTGAAAATTTGAGGCAGAATGACCATGTGACAAACATGGTGCCTGAGTGTCCTCCAGTTTGCAATCAGCCAAGCCCCCTATCGATTACAGAAAATTCTGCAAGCATTCTGATCGTAGATTTCTGTGCCTTCTTGTTGCATGCAATGAGACATTTTTACAATATCTACTAGCGTCATCACTATCCCAACCCCTGCCTGTCTGGTACACTTTGCCTCACTCATATTGCAGCAGACTGATTTGCACTGTCCTGTAACAGAGAGCATTATGACTGTAACTGTTTTGTACTTTAATTTCAATAATTCTAAGTATTCCGTGCACAAAGTTTATACACTCGTACATTTTGTGTTCACTTCACAAAGTAAATGTGTGCGAGTTTTCATCCTGTAGATCAGTGGTTCCCAAAATTTTGGTCCACTGCCCCCTTGGTTCCATATACACACCCACAGCACCCCCCTACCTTTTTTAAAAAACATAAATGCACTTTGTTTCCACTTTTATTTTATATTTAAAAAATAATTTAAATAAAATTATAAGAGTTAAACTTAATATTTTATGTGTTAATTAATAAATTAGAATTTATTATATTTTTCATGATTAACAATAATTCATCTAGCAATAGTTTATTAAAAAAATATGTGCTTGAATAAGATTCATAAATTAAAACACTAAGAAATTTAGTTCATTTTTATTTTTAAAACAAAAATTACTTTCTTTGAATTTTATTATAAAAATAAATGCACTACTTGTCTACTAGCGCCCCCCTATGATAATAACAGCGCTCCCTTCCACCTCTCGTACCTACTAGCGCCCACCTCGGTAATCCCACCACCCCTAAGGGGGCGGTACCGCCCACTTTGGGAACCACTGCTGTAGATCAATTAATTAACTGAACACATTATCAATGTGGCTACTCCCACTCGTCAAAAACCACTGTTGGGCTAGCAAGACGTTACCACAATGTGTGTTTAACATCGGTTGTTGGATACATAAAATGTCAAATATCTGTGGATGCCTCTACATAGGGTGTGGTTTTTAATCCAGAACTTTTTGTGGTTGTTTCATTTCAGTGCTAATAGTGAACTCACTGCTTCATTGAATTGAGTTAAAAGGTGTATTAACGTTATCGTGATGTAGAGGATATAGAGGAATAATTAAGCACTTTGCATTGCAGGTCCCAGTTATGCTGTTGATACAGCATGTTCATCCAGTTCCTATGCTTTTGAACAGGCTTTTCGGAGTATCCGTAATGGATATTGTGACTCTGCTGTTGTGGGTGGCTGCAGACTCTCTCTTCATCCATGCATGTCTCTTCATTCTGCATACCTTGGTGTGTTGAGCACTCAAGGTGTTAACAGGACCTTTGATAATGATGGTAAGCACAGCTTAGTATTGAGATTCAATATATAGTTACTGTATCTGGCTATAAATTATTTACTGCCTATTCTGATAATCCATAACACTTGCCACTCTACTGTAACCATATCAAACCACTCTGGAGAAATAATTTCAGTCCAGAAACTGTTTGATTATATCACGTACAAGACAAAATCTTAGGTCTTGTCACTTAACCACCAGAACAGTAGTTTTGTCATCCCATACTGACTCATGGCTGGGCACAGTTGGGTTGAGTATGCAGGAGCGGTTTACTGCTGGCTGTCTGCACCAGGAGCAAATTGTCATCTGACAGCAGCACCTGTGGCATTTAAATCATCCCAAAAACAATTAGTTTGTTAGGCCCTAATACCCACTCAAAACAGCAATGCATTATGGGTGGGTGGCCCAGAGTTTCAGAAACATTTATTTACGTGCATCTTTTATGCTGTGTGTAAGAAATTTTTGGATAAAAGAATTTAATATTTTTACACTGCATTCTAAAGTATCTGCATTGGCTGATATTACATTAGGTGTGGATGACCTTTATGTACTTACAAACTATGAAAGAATCAATTCTTTAGAGCAGTGTTTTTCAAAAAGTCATAGGATGGTACACCAAAAAAATTTGGAATCTTTTTTTGTCAATAAGTTAATTTTAGTAATGGTTACTTTATTTGTGGTGGTAGCTAGTCGGTTGGTTGCTTGAGCAAGAAATAACCTAGTAACTTCCACTCACTTTCTATTCATATTTTTTCAACTACACAGGATCTCGGAATGTGATATTGCTCGTAAAGCGTTTACTGCGCACACAAAATGCGCTGGCGCGAGGTACCGAACAGAGAGGTCGACCGCTTACTTGGTGATCTGAGCGCCGGTGGCGAGCGATCTCACTGACTGTGTCAGCCACAGATTGTGTCAGCTGCGGGCAGTAGAGGGCACAGATTATCTAGTAGGTAGAGGGACAGCAGTGGTACCGCTGGTGGTTCGTGAGTCGTGAGCTGCTTGCTGTACGTAGTTTGCACGTCAGTGAAGCGAATGAATGCTGGTTGCCAACCAACCGAAGAGCTAACGTCCCTTCGTCTGTTTAACCATTCCTGCGTTTTAAAGCATTGCTGGGCTCAATAACAGGTACCTTATACAATAACTTCGAATTGCGCTTACGATAACATTTCATAGTTTCAGTATGCTAAATGCTACAGCTCTAGGAGCGTATAGTCTTCTTAAGTAAGGGGGTATATTTTGGCTGGATGGCTCCCCTGGGGTTTGAACCCAGAGTGGCGTTTTCGCTACAATAGTCGTGCGTCTACAAGCTGGCACAGGTGTGAAACTGCCTTTACCGGGGGGAGTGCGGGCCGTGCCCAGACTTTGTATTATAGCCTGGCATTCACCTTACAACTGAGGAAAACTCACTGAAACACCTCAGTCAGGGTAGTCGAAAAGCGCCTAGGTAATCAGTACTGGGCACGATTCGGTATCCACTTGGCCACCGTTTAGCGGCCTCGACTTGTCTGCTAACCTCAGCCCCCGCAGCTCGCGGACCAGGCAACGTGGTTCAGCCCTTGGTCAGCGTAAATATCTGCTGAGTTGTTGAACGAAGGGTTTCCCCACACCAGGGAATTTTGAGTCGTAACTCTCGATCAGAGCTCTGATGGGTTTGGCAAAAAAGGAACTCCCAAATCATCGTGAATTTGCACGTTACTGATGTACCGAGGTGCACCAATAGCAATGCGAAGGCACCCGGTTTGACTAACCTTCAGCTTCCTGAGGTGGCTGCAGAAGGCGGACCTCCAAATGGGGCACGCATAGTCCATCATGGGCCGAATGATCTGTTTATATAGCAGAACTCCGTTCGTGATGGAGAGACCGCTTCTCCTGTGTAGGAGAGAGCTAAGCACACCCAGTCTTTGGGCAGCTTCCTTCATGACCTGTACGATATAAGGCGACCAGGTCATCCGTGTATCGAGAATCACTCCCAGATTACGGGCTGTATCGACCCATTGGATTGGCTCCCCTAGGAGCTGCACCAGTCGATGCTTGGGGACTCGCCACCCGGCCTTCGCGAAGAGCCTAGCTTTACTCTTGGAGATGTTGATGGCGATCCTCCATTCTCTCAGCCACCGCTCTAAGACGCTGAGGTATGCTTCTAAGTAGCTAACAAGCAGTGATGGCTTGCGGGACGTGGCAATGATTGCCGTGTAATCCAGCTCGACGTGGCGGGATGGGACCGGCTGGTCATTGACATACAGACTGAACAAGACAGGAGAGACTAGTCCCCCCTGCGCCAAGCCAGCCTGCATGCCACGACGGTAGGTGTGGCCGTTTGAAAGTACACCTCGAACGTCCTGTTGTGAAGGTAAGAGAATATGGTTTTAACCAGGTAGGAGGGGAAGTTGACGGTCCTTACCTTAACGAGGAGACAATAGACACAAACGGTGTCGAAGGCCTTAGCCACGTCGAGGAAAACTACGCCTGTTAGCCGCTTCTCGCCAAAGTTTCTGGTCACCCTTTCGACAGGGCGGGCTAGCTGAAGAGAGTTGCTGTGCTTGGTCCTGAATCCAAACTGCTCATCTCGCAGAAGCACGCGCCCCCTTACTTCACTAAAGATCCTACTAAGTATTATATTCTCAAAGAACTTGCCAATGGTGTCCAGAAGATTTATGGGACGATACGACGAGAGTAGCGCTGGGTCCTTCCCAGGTTTCAAAATGGAGATAATGCGGTCGTGCTTCCCTACTGCTGGTAAGAACTGCGCAAGAAGAGCCGCGTTCAATATCGTGACGAGAAGGGATATAGCTCGCTGCGGAAGGTGATTCACAGCCCTGTTCGGAATACCGTTTGGGCCCGGAGCCTTGCCCACCTTGCGTCACTTGATGACATCCTGCACCTCCACGGGGTTTGTTAACTTGGGCTCGCTTGCAGGAGAAAAGAGTATGCTTGCAGCGCCTCGTCAACCATCTCAATAACTGCCGGATCTGACGGGTCGTTTACCGGCTGAAAATAAGCCTCAAGACTGTCCGCCAGGGCTTCGGATTTCTCAGAATCTCAGAGAGCAAATCCTCCCGGTGTGTCCAGGAGTGGTGACGGAGTGGGCACTCTCATCACCCGCTTCGTCATCTTCCACAGCGACTGGTCCTCGGGATCGAGGCTCTCCAGTATGTCACTCCAATGGTCATTTCGCTACTTGGTTAGCTGGTGGGTGACCGAACGCTGAAGGCAATGGGCATCAGCTTTTAGAGCAGGGTCCCTAGTGATTTGCCACTGTCCCCTCAACCGGTTTTTTAGGCGTGTATCATCCTGAATACGTGCCGGTATTAGTGGCCGTGGTTCGTCACGGGGGTTACTCTTGGGGGCCAACGCCGCTAGCGCCTCAGCAATGGCACTGGAAACGTCCTCTACACACGTGTCCATTTTCACCCCGTTTCGTAATTTGGGGGTCGACCGAAGTCTGTCTTCCAGGCAGGCCTCGAATTTGACCCAGTCGGTGCGTCTGAAATAGGGGTGGTCCGGGATATTAAGAAAGGATGATCGACATCTCGTGTCGATCAGTACAGGTAAGTTATCTGAGCTCAGTGCTGAGCACGTTGTCAGATATACTGGGGGGGCTAGGTTTATGTTTAATACGATGTCTAGGACATCGGGTATAGCGGAGGAGTCATATGGGATAGTGGTGGGAATGTCCGGCCTATAAATCACACTGGAATGTTCGTTGGCATAATCACGCAGGCGCCTTCCCTTGTCGTGATTAGCCCTGAATTCCAGTCCACGTGCTTTCATTTAGGTCCCCCGCCAACAGGACGGGAAACACTCCACTCAGGCAGGAGGACAGGTCCGCTGTGATTAGAGGCCGGGAGAGCGAAATGTAAACCGCTATGACTTTCATCGGTCTGCTAGCCAACATTATATGTATGGCAGTTGCCTACAACTGGGTGAAGCCGGGGACGGGTATAGCGTAATGGTCTATACCCCGGCGGACCAGTATTGCTGTCATGCCGCCCTCTGTAGGCCGCTCTGTACGGTGGCAAACATAATTTGCGAGCCGAAAGACTTCTCCTGTTCTGAGATGTGTTTCAGTCAGGATGCATATATCGACCCGTGCTTACCGAGGAAGTGATTCAGCTGCAGCTTCCTTCCGCGAACGTTATCAGCGTTCCAGCATGCCAGCCGCAGTGCTCTCGCACTGTGTGCCCTAGACTGTGTAGTCATACTCGGCTACGAAGAGGACAACAATTTTCAGGACAGCCCGCGTGCGCGCTGCCCCGGAAGGAAGGGTGGGTACCTATGTGAGGAGCCGCCGTGTCAGCTCCATTCACGCGTTCACAGGGAGGTTTCGAGGAGATCGGAGATCTCTTCTATCGGTGTCTAGTTTGTGGGTGAAATGGAAGCGGGTTATAGGCTTCTTAGGCGGAGGCGATGACTTACTAGTCTTCGCCTTTTTCTTCATTGGGGCCTGCTGAGGGGCGTCAATGGCAGGTTGGGCAGTATTGCCCTCTTTTGAGCATTCGGTCGCTTTGTCCTGAGTAGGAGCCGCGACCGGCCCGGGAGTGGTTTTGTGATGGGGATGAGGTGGTGGTGGGCGTCCCTACTCTACCCCCTCTCATGACATGGGACCACCCGGATCCTAAGCTCTTCTGCTCTGCAGAAGGTCCAGCGTGGGCCGCTTGCAATGAAGCAGAGTGGCTGGTTGTACTGTTGCGCAGAGTTGGCGTCTGCTTAGCAATCTGCGGCCCTCGCCTGCTTCCACTTAACACAGCCCCGGTAGTTGGCTATGTAGTTTTCCCCGCAGCTGCAGCATTTGAGCTGCTGCCTTGGGGTAGAGCATTCGCCTGAAGGGCGAGGCTCACCACAAGCAACACACCGAGGCGTATACCCGCAGTTATTCTGCGTGTGTCAGAATCGCTGGCAACGCTTGCGTTGTAGTGAGGCCTTTGGGGCCATATAGATCTCTACAGAGACTCGCAGGCCTCAGAGTTCAGAAAGGAATCTCACCTTCTGAACCTCTGGGCCCCTCGCCACCGACACCATAAAATGTGGAGTCGGAGGTCGATCGTGAGTGTCGTCCTTATCACGGCGCCCAGAGCAGAGCTGCATGACGCCCTGGACACGGATGCCCAGAGCCTCCAGCTCCTCCCGGACGACGCTTTCAGTCATTTGCCTGCCGAGGTTTTTGACCAGCAGGCGTACACAATGGTCCTCTGGGAGAGAGAAAGTGTGAAAGCTCTCATCCTTGCTTCCATCAAGGGATCGGAGGGCACTGACTGTAGCTCCGAAGCCGTCGGTAATTCCCGGCACGATCATCAGTCTATCGCCCTTCATTATGGGCGATTAATTCTTTTTCGCTATACAAAAGTCCAGGAATGGATGGCATATACCCGGCTCTGTTACAACAGGGACGGGAGATTGTCTTTCCATACCTGATTAGAATATTTCGTGCCTGCCTGGCTATGGGCTATGTTCCAGCCATTTGGCGCCAGGTTAAGGTAGTGTTTATACCTAAACCCGGGAGGAATTCTTATACTGGGCCTAGGGACTTTAGACCTATCAGCCTCACATCGTTCTTACTCAAGATGATGGAGAGGCTGGTAGATAGACATATAAGGGATGGAGCTTTGGCTTTGAGGCCATTGCATACCAACCAGCATGCTTACCAAGCTGGGAAATCTGTTGAGACGACCCTTCATCAGCTCGTGGTGCGGGTTGAGAAGGTGTTGGACCAACGGGAGCTAGCATTGGGTGTTTTTCTGGATATAGAAGGAGCTTTTAATTATACCTCCTACGACTCCATGTGTAACGCTCTGGATAAGCATGGAGTCAGCTCCACTATTATCCGGTGGATTAAGGCTACCCTAGAAGGCCGTGTGGCCACGGCGACTCTTAATGACATGTTCATTAGGGTCGCGGTATCTAGGGGATGCCCACAAGGAGGTGTGTTATCACCGCTCCTGTGGTGCCTTGTTGTCGATGATTTGATAGCAGGGCTCAGTGGGGACGGTGTATACTGGCAGGGATATGCCGATGACATTTGTCTGTTGGCAATGGGGAAATTCCTGAACACTGTGTCAGAGCTCATGCAAGGGGCTCTTCATACAGTAGAGAAATGGTGCGGCAGAGTTAGTCTGTCAGTTAGCCCTGATAAGACCGACATGGTCGTTTTTACAAGGAGAAGGAAACTTGACGGTTTCTTTGAACCCCTCTTCTTTGGAGTTACACTGCACCGTTCTAGGGCGGTCAAATATCTGGTAGTAATTCTAGATTCTCGGCTGTCCTGGCGGGAGCATGTGAATACCAAGGTGAAGAAGGCACATAACTTGTTATGGGCCTGCAGGAGGGCCTTTGGTAAGACGTGGGGCCTACAACCCAAAGTGGTCTATTGGCTATACGTTTCTATCATACGGCCGTCCATCACCTTTGCATCTCTAGTCTGGTGGCCTGGCTGTCAAACAGCTAGTGCCAAGAAACAGCTGAGTAGAATCCAGAGATCAGCTTGTCTGGGAATAACAGGGGCTATGCGCACTACACCGACGAGTGCCTTGGAGGTACTCACTTGCCTTCCACCACTTGATCTGGTGGTTCAAAGTGAGGCGAGATTAGCTGAGCATAGAATTGGAGTCTGGGGTGTTGGTCTTACTTGCACCCCAATGGCGGACATAGCAGTACATTAATACGGCTTCAGAAATCGGATCCCATATTTAGTATGGGGAACGATATCATGAGGCCGATATATAATTTTGAGATTAGGTACAAGGTTAACATGTTGAATAGAGAGGAGTGGACAAAGGGAACTGGATCCCCGCCTGTAATAAAGGGGTTCGTCTGGTATACAGATGGGTCCAGGACACAGGGGGGGGGGGAGATCGGGGCCGGAGTCTATGGGCAGTCCTCGGGGAGGAGGCTCAGTATCTCTCTAGGAAAACATGTAACAGTTTTCCAGGCTGAGATATATGCTATCCTGGCCTGTGTTTATGAGATACAAGCTTATGTTGGACTAGAGAAATACATTAGTATCTACTCTGATAGTCAAGCAGCTTTGAAGGCCATACAGGCTGCTAAAACAACGTCCCCATTGGTACGGCAGTGCCAAAGGGCGTTGAATGATAATTCCACCCATTACTCCGTGGAACTCTTTTGGGTTCCCGGACATACTGGAATACGTGGAAATGAAATCACCGACGAGCTCGCAAAGGGAGGTTCTGGAAACAATTTTATGGGACCAGAGCCGGCCCTAGGAGTCTCGAGGCAAAGTATAAGGAAGAAAATTCAGTGCTGGCTAGGCAAACAGCACTTGACAATGTGGCAGGGATTAGCTGGCACTCAAAGACAGGCTCGAGAGTTGATCTCGGGCCCTTGTATTGCCGCTAAGACCAAACTGCTGTCCTTTAGTAGGACACAATCCAGAGTGGTTACTGGCCTACTTACTGGACATAACACTCTGAGAAGACACCTTCACATAATGGGACTGAGTGACAGCCCCCTGTGTAGGAAATGCAGAGCAGAGGAAGAAACCTCAGCTCATGTTCTGTGTGAATGTGAAGCTCTGGCGACACATAGACACATTTACCTGAGTTCTTTCTTTTTACACCCTGAAGATATCAAAGAACTAGGTCTAGGGGCGATCTGGACCTTTATTATAAGGACAGGGCTCCTGACTTAGATTTGGCTAAGGGGCACAAAGGGCCTGTTAAAGGCCTACGTGCATCGGGACCATAAAGGGCCCGACCCATACTTCTATTCTATTCTATTCTATCGCCCTTCATTTGGGCCGACATACTGCTGGGAAATAAGCCCTTAACCATGAGAGAAATCCACGTGTGTCAGTGACTCCTTTCACAAAGATAGGAGTCTTATTGGGTTGCTCCCCTGCGGGAACGGCCTGGGCCGAAGTGTTGCCAGCTGGCATGCTACTCAGAGGCCCGGACATGTCTTCGAAAGACATGCGCCTATTGGCTGCTTCGGGGGAGGCAGCAGGTTCGGAAGAATCCGAACCAGTAGCTATGGGCTTGGGCTGCCCACCTGGCTGTTGGGGGTTTGCTAGTCCGGCGACAACTGCGGCATAAGCTGGCTTACCTTCGGAGTCGTTGAGGTGCCGTCTGCTCTCGGCAGTCAGTTCGCTGGAAGTGACCAGCGTCTCTGACCCGACTAGCGGACAGGGTGCTGGGCATTGTACATGGATCAGAGTGTTAAACTAAGACTGGACCAAGAATAGACAAGAAGTGTGAAGATTCGAAGTGGAGTTCGAATGGATGCTGTTTGTCACTGATTCTATTCAACTTGTGCAGCGAATACCTTACCAAGGGTTTGGAGACTTCAAAATAGGAGGAAAAGTAATTCGCACTGTGAAAAATTGCAGATGACCTTGTGCTACTGGCTAGGGAAGAAAAGGTGCTACAGGGCATGATTGATAGACTAATTGAAATTGGAAGATGCTATGGAATGGAAATGAATGTGGAAAAACTAAGGTAATGAGACTCTCAAGGCAACCATCGCCAGTACAGATTAAGATAGATAAAAAACAACTGGACCATGTGGAATATTTCAACTATTTGGGTAGCAAGATAAGAAATGATGCGCGACGTACATGTGAAATTAAATCCAGGATTGCCTTGGCAAAAGCAACATTCAACCAGAAGAAGGTTCTTTTTTACCAACAAAGTGTACTTAAATTTAAGGAAGAATTAGTAAAGTGCTAAATTTGGAGCATAGCTTTGTATGGTGCTGAAACGTGGACACTTTGGGTAGTAGATCAGAGGTACCTTAGCAGTTTTGAAATATGGTGCTGGGGAAGGATGGAGAACATCAGTTGGACCGATCGTGTGAGAAATGAAGAAGTATTACAGAGAGTCAAGGAGGACAGGAATATCCTACATAAAATAAAAGCAAGGAAGGCTAACTGGATTTGTCACATCTTGTGTAGGAACTGCCGTCTAAAACACGTTACTGAAGGAAAGATAGAAGGGACAGGAACACGAGAAAGAAAGTGTAACAACTATTAAATGACCTGAAGGGAACGAGGAGATACTGGAAATGGAAAGAGGAAGCACTAGATCGCACCCTGTGGAGAACTCACTTTGGAAGAGGCAATGGACCTGTCTTAAGACAGACTACAGAATGAATGAAGAGCAATTCAGGATGGACCAATTTTGAATTAGGAAGAAACGAGGTTAAAATTCAATTGGAATGCACAGAAATGACATCAGCTAGTGTTGCCACATTTACAAAACCAAACGAACCACCTGCACAAAAACAAAAAACCAGTAAAATAAATCAAATGAAGTATGATGAGAGAATTTTCTTGTACAACAGATGGATTGCAACCTCTCTGTGTCATTTGTGATTTGATGCTTTCAAGCCCTTTAGTGAACCTTTTTTTACTCTGGAGACACTTTAGTTCATACCGTAAATCAATGAAAGAAAAGTCAAAGGAGTTCTTCAGTGCCAAGAGACGAAATTTATCAGCACAACAGGCAACACTTGCAAAAATTTGAATGTTTCATTGAAATGTCTTGAGGCATTACATGCTATTTCCCTGCTTTCACTGGAATGTAAAACACACACCATGTTTTTGAGGAGCTTGTGATATCCTATGCAATAGAAATTGCACCTGCGATGTTCAACAACAAAGTTGCTTCACAAATTAAAGCAATCCTTTGCTCTGAAGATGCTATGCAGAATTGTAGAAATGTGGCTGATCAAGTTGTGGAGAAAATAGTGCAAATAAAACAATTTGCTCTTCAGTTGGAAGGTGCAGGTATTTCAAATGAAGCTCATTAGTGGTGTGTATGTAAGTTCCAGGTGATATAAAATTTTGGAACTTATTTTTTTTTTTTTAAGTCTCTAAAGGTAAATTCAGCTGGAAGAGTAATATTTGAAGTAATAAATGGTTTTTTTAGTGAACAAAAAATCAAGTGGCAGTGGTGTGAATCTGTATATACAGATGGCGCAGCACTGATGACAGGTAGGCTTTCAGACTTCATTTCATGGGTGAAAAATAAAACAGTTCAGTTACTTTCAATCACTATATCATTCATAGACAAGCTCTGGCTTCAAAGAAACTAAACCCAATATTACATGAAACTCTTACTGAGGCAGTCAAAGTAATCAATTTTATCACAACCCAACCATTGAGTGCTAAATTTTTTCATCAACTTTGTGCAGAAATGGATTGTGAACATACAGTCATTCTGTTTCGTACTGAAATTCTATGGCTGTCTCACGGAGTTGTGCTAAAAAGACTCTTTGAACTTGGATATGCAGTTTATCTGTTTTCGAAGAATATGACTCCGCTATCATCACACTTTGAAGATGATGCCTGGCTTTGTTGGCTTGCCTGTCTTACAGATACAATTTCAAAGTTTAATGACTTAAGCTTAAATCTTCAAGGAAATGGAAGTAACATATGTTAAATCGAAGATGAAGTGTGTGTGTTTCATAGGAAGCTGTTTCTTTGGCAAGGACTAGTGAAAACTGGAATTTTGGAAGCATTTCCTACACTTATGGATGTCATTGACAAAAGTAATACAAACAAACCTCCTTCTGGAACTCATTCCAACACTATGCAATACTTGGAGACCATGTCAGAGTAGTTTCTTTCATACCTCCCATTCTTGACAGAAGAACCAGGCAGTGGAAGTGAGTATATTTTTTCACCATTTAGTACGGACTGTATCTCTAAAACTAAGGTCACGGTCTATTTTCAAGAAAATTTGATTGATATGATGAGAGACCGCCAGTTTCAGACCATTTCCAAGGAAAAACCCTCTTTGGAATTCTAGTGTGAAATCAAGGACTATCCTTTCCTTGGACAAAGTGTAGTTATGGGTTTGCTACCATTTGGATCAACATGCTTGTGTGAAAAAATTTTTCTGCCATGGCATTAATGAAGATCAGACAGAGAAACTGCCGGCAGCTGGAATCAGACTTGATACTCACTGTCAGTACTGTGCCACCTAGAATCAAGTAGCTGATGTCATCAAAACAGTCTCACATCTGTCATTAACATGGAAGTGGTATGAAAATATTTTAGGTCTATTTCATACTTTTATTACTTATTTTATTTTGATGATTTAGTATTACATTCAAGTGCTGTACAATGAATGTCAACTGTACAAAACGTTAAATTAGATAAGTTGAAATTGCAAAATTTGAGGTTTCCACAGCGTTGTTGTTTCACTGGTTAGCAGGTTTGAAGACTTCAAACCCGCCAACCAGCGAATTGTCCTAGAAGACCAGGATCCTCAAAACGGACATTGTCTCTTATTAATATTTTCAGTACCTAGTTGTATGCACACATGTTTTTTGTGATAGTGTTAAATGCAGAAAAAAAGTTTGAAAAGCACTGCTTCATAGTCAAAGTACAGAGAAACTTTGTCCCATAAGCTTTCTTATAATTATGATTACATGTATTCATGTATTAACTTGCTGCTTATATCATTTTCATAGCTGATGGCTATGTGCGGAGTGAGGCCATCTGTGTTGTGTTCCTGCAGAAGGCTCGTGATGCAAAGCGAGTCTATGCTACAGTGGTGAATGCCAAGACTAATGTCGATGGCTACAAGAATGAGGGAATATTACACCCCTCTGGAGAAATGCACAAAGTGTTGCTGGAACAGTGCTATCATGAGTGTGGTGCTGATACCAACTTACTAGAATATGTTGAAGCACACGGAACTGGGACAAAAGTATGTTTTGGTCAGGGATAACATAGCTCACTTTCCTGTATTTAATGAATCACATATTAATAAACTAGGCATCAGAGGCTCTGAGTTCTGTACCTTGTCAGATCTTTTTTGCACATTGAGGTCCTTTAACTCTGGGAGGCATTAGACTTGATCTTTACTCTCTGTGTTCCTGTTACTGGGAGCAGCGAAGAGTGTTGTTTTGTAGCTGTGATACTGACATGTCAAAAAAAGAATGCTGCTCTCTCTCAGTAATAACTCACTTGTGATTAGAAGAATCATACAAATGCTAAGCCTGATGTATGCTTTTATGCTATGTATCAAAATGTGTTTATGTTAAGCTGGAAGTTTTGTTCCAGTGGTAATTGTAATTTTAAACCTTTCAGAATTCTGACCACAAAATCTTTATTTTTCTCAGTATCAATATGACCTTATCTTCCAAATAAGTGGTCATACATTTCCATATGTGCTTCCCTACACAGAGTGATTCATATAGAATGCCCGGGTCATTGAGGCCTACAATTTTGTAACACATGCATGGAATGAAATGAAACTAAGGTGCCACTCACAGGAATTCACGGTGAACTGGATGAACAGGCAGTGCTTCTGAAGCAAGTTCCATCTGCTTTCAATCATTCATTAAAGATTTACAGACAAAAACGACCTGGGCATTCCGTATGAATCACTCTGTATATACTGTACAATTTCAAATGATAGACAACAAAATTATATCATAAATAACCACAAGATAGCAGAGGATGCACAATCTGTTGCTGGCTTTTTACATGTTAAGTCTTGAACCGTGATATTGTTCATGTATTTTCATGATTCTTTGTGAGTCTGGGTATACTTACCCAGCATTGTGCTATCAGTGCTTAGATATATGAAATACTTTCACAGAAATTGTTAGAATGTAAGAGTATAATTCCATGGTTTTCCTGAAAATATGGTCAAGTAAGAGACATGAATCATGAAATTTTCCTTAAGAGACAAGTCTTCTTGGATATGGTGTTGTGTTATCACAACCCAGAAGTCTCACATCTTGGGCACCACTGCTGTGAGAATGTAAAATCTTGAAGTTTTCCTTATTTAAACAGTCAAATAAAACTGAATTACATTACTAACACACAGTATTTCTGCATTTCATGACACAGTTAAATTCTGACATAAGTACATTACTGCATAGTCATGTACAGTTGTTTCTTCTTGTGCTGACAAGTGATGTGCAGTCACTTAACTCTCTTTTCCATGTTATAACAGGATTGTTTCTGTTGTGAGATGAACAGCTGTTCCAATTGCAGGTTGGTGATGCTGAAGAACTGAAAGCGATAACCCTAGCATTCTGTAAAGATAGGAAGACGCCACTTCTGATAGGGTCAGTCAAGTCCAACATGGGGCACCCTGAACCAGCATCAGGTCTTTGTGGTGTCACCAAAGTGATCATTGCCATGGAGACTGGCTTCATCCCTCCAAATCTGCACTACAAGAACCCTAGTGAGGGTGTGGAGTCACTTGTAAACGGACAGTTGAAGGTGAATGTTTATATCACACCAGAATGCCTTCAAAGCATCTTTATACTCTCATACACATAATGAAATAATGCTGTGTCTTAATTTATTTAACCCATTTTATTGCTGTGCATTGAAGTGTTCTGGTACACACAAAATCTTGCTGTTCCTCATAGAAATGTTGTGCCATTTTCTGTATCAATAACTGTATATTCTGAGCAATTCTATAAAGATGCAAGACTTCACAGTAAGAACTTGTTGCATGTACTTATAGATAGGCCAACAGGAACTATCAGTTTAGTGGTTCGAATGGGTACATAGCTACTTCATAATCTTACATATTTAACATGCTTGTGAAAATTGAACTGCAGTTTTTACATTGTACAATGTAGTTACTGCCAGAAATATTAGGTCTTCTGTCATTTTCAAGCAACAAGTTTACTGTAATCAAGTATTTTATGACAGTTTTGGACATAATTGTTATTGTATTTATCACCCTTGAAATAGAATACTCCATTAGGTTTGAGGTTCTCACAGCAGTGAGTACTGAGATCATGGGCCTGTGAAATATGACCCCATGAAGTCAGTAGATGGGTACCAGCATTTCAGAGGAACTTGCTCTCTCCAACTTCAGGTGTCCTTAACTGAAGCCCTAGTTTTAATCCACAGTGGCATCTGGTTGTACAGTTGAGACACTGCAGATGCAGGCAATACTAGGCTGCACCAAACACTGTAGTTCCAAATTAGCAGGGACTGTTCTCTATCCTGTTGTTTTGAATAGCAGAAAACTGCCTATTAGGCCTCAATATAGAAACCACATTTCTTTATTCTGAACAACCAGAACTTAAGAAAGTTTTTTCTCCACAAATAGACATCAAGTGTTTCTTTTTGTAGGTGGTGACTGAGAAGGTTCCTTGGACTGGCAGTCTTGCAGGTATTAATTCACTTGGATTTGGAGGAACAAATGCCCACATTGTACTACAGCACAATCGAAAGAACAAAGTAAATGGTGGTGCTCCTGCTGACCTTATTCCTCGACTTGTAATTGCATCTGGACGCACAGAGGAGGCAGTCAATGTCATCCTGAAAGATGTAAGTATCCTTGTATTTACTGCATCATGTTGGAGTTAATATACAATAGCATATGCATCATTAGGTTTCTGAATGCCGATTACGGAGATGGAGTAGTTGGTCTCTGAAACATGAGTTGATTTGAAAAACTTGATGCAGCTGTCAGCCTAAAAAGATTTTATTCAGATTTGTCACCCTGAAAGCTTCAAGATATGCAGGTAATATAGTTAATGGTAATAATCTGAAATAGTACTTTTGAGAGTTCCCTTTCTTGGACATCTTGGACATCCTGAAATATCAGTAACAAACTGCCAATTGATGCCGTGCAACATCCCAGAAGAGAGAAATTATTAACTACAGCACAGCAAAAGCCTAAAATTCCCATACCTTCTGCCAGCATTCACATACTTCATATATTAGACCTCATAACGTCCTGTACACTTTATGGTTATTAAGATGCTCTGTAGTAATTGAAATTCAGTGCTATGTTTCTGTTGAATCTACATGCAGTTTGAGAGCCGCCCAGTTGATGCAGAATTTGTGCGCCTGATACATGATCTGCAGTCAACAGAAATTATTGGCCACAAGTATCGTGGGTACACCCTTCTTCCACAGGATGGCAGGGACATGAGGAGTATTAAAGTAAGTGTGCAGTTGAGTGCTGTGATATGGTAATATGGGAAACCCCTTTTGGTATTGCTGACAGTAATTGTAAAAGTAATGCAAGCAGCAATATATTATCCCATTAAAATAATAAAGACAGCACTAAAAAGTACAGAGGAAAACAAATAAAAAATAACTTACTTTGCCAAAAAAAATGAAATTCACAGTTAATGATTGGATAAAATCAAAGAGCACAGATAACCACCAATGTCAGAAAGTGAAATGATGCAGAGGCTTTAATATAAATAATAGTATAATATCTGGAGTACCATTTTATATTGTACATATACAGCAAAATTCCATTAATCTTATGTCTTATAATTCAGAGATCCTTATAATCTGGCACTTGAGGAGAGTAGTCCCAAGACCGGAAGTTTTGCTTTTTACCAGAAAAAAGCTTCATCAGTGAAACATGCAGATCTCAGGGACATGTTCAAAAAGGGCTCTAAGATTGTCTGTACATCAACTGTTGTGATATATCCTGACCCCTTGTCTCCTACTCCATCAAGTTCTTAACAGCTATGAAGACTCCAGAAATCAAAAAGCAGGAATAGAAAGGAAAAGAAACCAGATAGCAGATGGAGGAAGAGAATTGGGGGGGGGGGGGGGGGGGGGGAAGAGCAGCTAGAACCGGAGGAAAGAAGGAGAATGATAGAAACAGATGCAGCTAAAGGAAAAGCAGCACTGGGAAATGGGAGAACGTGGAACAGGAAGAGGGACTGTTATTTTTAAATGAACTCTTTTACAAATAATTTAATCAACTCCTGAAGGTGGCTGTTTACATCTGAAACATGAAGCAGGATATAATGAAAATGAAATGTCTAGTTGCACTGACAGTACTTGTGTTTATCTGTATTCCAGGAAAGAAATTTATCCACACACTAGTATATTAGATATCTCAGACTACTTATAAGGCAGAGATTTGTATATTGTGTGGTGGTAGTTTCTTGAAATTTATATCATGTTTTGTGTAATGACATGCTATCGCAGCCAGCTAATTTTCTAATATTCAGGAGACATTGGATACTCTTGTTAAGTATAATATGAAATTTTTATTACCAGAGTCAGCATGTTATCAATATCCATTAACATTTTGAAGACATAACCTCAATCATTATTTATTTTCAGTACTATCCCGGAAGCAAGAGGCCAGTCTGGTTTGTGTTTACTGGTGTAGGTTCCCAGTGGCCAGGTATGGGGAAATCCCTCCTTAAATTCCCTGTTTTTATGTCTGCCATTGAGAAGTGCCAAGAAGCTCTGAAGCCTTATGGTGTGGATGTGATCAATATCATAACATCTGATGATCCCAGAATCTTTAATAACATCGTGAATTGCTTTGTGGGCATTGCAGCTTGCCAGGTATGTATTCTGAAGCAAGTGATTAATCTTGCTTCACAATTGTCTAAAATATTGTGGCAGAAATTGTAAAACGTTCCTTCAGATCACTGTTTGTGAATGTCAAGTCCATGTATCCGGAGAAGTCTAGGTTGGCTGACATGTCTGATTGCATGTGTTTAACCTTCTTCAATGAATGACTTTACACAAACTTGTTACCACCTAATTTTAAGATTCCTATTGAATATGGGTGTGTCTTATCTACCAATGATAGTAGGTGCAGTTGGAGTCTGGTAGATACAGTAAAGAAAAGGAAGTCCCACTGTCATTTAATTAAATTCTTGAACTACTTCTTTGTTAATGAATATGGTACATTGTATCTTATATAATTTCTTTCATTCATTATTCTCCAGCACTTCCTTTCTAGTCTGTTCTATACGCAACTGCACATGGTTAGTACAGCATGAACAGCCTCTTTCCACCACTTATTTGCTACTTTATTACTATTTACTGCATAAAGTGATCAGTATATGATGACCTGTTAGTAAATAACAGAACGTTAGTCAACATATAGTCATGTGAATTTTCTTATAAATGAGCAGTTTATTTTTCAGTACATTTTGTTTCTTTTATAAATTCCTCCAAAAAATACAAACAACAGTTTAAGCCATGTTTGTCTGATGTAGATAGGGTTGGTAGACATCATGCAGGCAGTGGGAATTGAGCCTGAGGGCATTGTAGGCCTGTCACTGGGAGATTTGGGCTGCAGTTATATCAATGGCTGCTTCTCTGCTGAGCAGGTGGTACTAGCAGCCTATTACTGTGGTCTTGCAGGCCTAGAATCAGAGTTCATCAAGGGCTCAATGGCTGCAGTTGGTAAGTCTTCATGTTTCAGGCACATTGTACAGTGTAATCACAATTAAAATACTTTTATATTGTGTTAGGGTTCATAATGTTGAAGACTGTTTTTATAAGAATTACTTTTAATAACAGACATTGTGTTTAGAATTATATAAAGTTTGCCATTGATTCATACAGATGTTGATAATTTTATGGCAATTATTATGTTCTTGCACACTGGAATTGTATTCCATATTCTATTTTGTGTTGCTGTATGTTGTGCTGTGTGTGTGTTTTTGTTGTATTGTAAACTAGGACGATTTCCACATCCACATGAGTTTGTACTCCCGGTAGCATTAATGGAAAATGAATAAAATGAAATGAAATGAAATGTGTCTGCCAGCAGTAATAACTGCAATAATTTGATTGTACAGTATTCAGTTGAAAAATTGACCCAGGATTTTGATGCTTTAAATTGCATTTGAGAGATTGTGGTACATGGTCATGACACAAGCTGTCATGATTGAGGTTTTTTATAGTTTTTGTCAGCCCCTCCAGGCAAATACTAGGATAGTACCTAAAATTAGACTACATCTGCTTTCTTCCACATCCTTTCCAAGTAATTATTCACAAATTTCCCTACCATTCAATGTTATATAGTCTGGAGTTTCTGTCATTAAGTACAGAAAGAAAGAAAGAAAGAAAGAAAGAAAGAAAGAAAAGAGTGAAAATTTAGTTTATGCTTATAATGTGTCATTTACCATGGATTGAAAATATAAAAGAAAAATTAATTGTTGCAATCAATGTGATAAAGTATTTTCATGATACATGGTAGTGTTGGGGGACTTTTATCTAAAATTCAAATATTCTGTAACGATTTCTGAAGAATCTTGAAAATGTTTACATAAATGCTGTATGATATGAGTTTTGGCCTGCTAGACACCTATCATCTTGCAATGGGTCAATCCACTATCCACTGATTCTTAACCAAATGCCTACACAGAGCTTCATAAACCTAGGCCACACTGACCTGTAATGTCATAAAATAAATACAGTAGAATCAAACTTGTTGCAATGGAACCAACCCATTCTGTTCTTATCAGTGATCCTGTTTTGCAGGTCTGGGAGCTCGGCAGGCCAAGAAATTGTGCCCACCTGACATTGAGGTGGCATACCTTATTGGGCGTAACTTCTGCATTTTGTCAGGACCAGCTGAGTCTATGAAGAAATTTATGGAAACACTGCAGGAGCAGGGTCTGTTTGCCATGGAGATGAACTGTGGCAACATTGCATATCACAGCAAGTACATAGCATCAGTTGGGCCTCTCCTACTCAAGTACCTGAAGCAGGTAAAGTATGTTTGCTAGCTGCAAAATCTGATGATACATGTATGTATTTAGAATTTACATATTGAAGGTGATATTTAGAGAAGATATGAACTGGCTGTTAAAGGGATGGTGTTAGCAGTCTTTCACATTGGAGCTGATTCGTATGATTGTTATTACCTTTAACCAGTTACTGGATGCAACTGTGTGAGGCTTTTGTCCAGTGGCATGCCTTTGTATACATGGTTATGAACCTTTAGGTTCTATGAACATGGAGTTTATTGACCAAGTAACTCTCAGTATCCACTAAAAACCTTCATCATTGTAGGTATACAGATACATAGGTGAGTGGCTAATTTGCTTTTTGATTTATTAGTTACATAGAGAGTTAGACCAATAATTATTTACTTATACAATGAAATAATTAGTTTCAAGGAGTTCAGTATAGACAAACTCACTACACCAATGTTGTAAACACAACAAAACACTTTATTTTAATTTAATATTTCTCCTGCATGTTGCAGCTTACATACCCTTATCAAGGATAACCGTATAAAAGCACTCATGGGCATACCTAAATATTTCAGTGTTTATAAATTTATGCATTCACATCATACATTTGAGTTGAAGTGTACGTTGAATTAAAAAGCTGGTTATTACCACACAGTGCTTTATTAATATGCAAAAGCATATACACAAGGCACAATTTTTATCAAACATTCCATTACATTACCCTACATAAGTACAAAAGCATTATCAAACAGTAGGTTAGATCATTTGACATAAATATTATTCTTATACAACTCGCGGTTATGTCTGGAGAGTTATTTCTGCTGTGATTATGTTCCACATCCATATTAACAAGACATTGTAGTACATTATGTAATTTGGTTTCACAGAGTTTTCTGTTGACACTGGAGTTCTTCTCCTACAGCCAGCTAATAAGTTTGAGTTAGTATCTTGGATTCTATTATGCATTGATTAAGACTATTATTTTGGACACTGTCCACTGTCCCAGTTTCTAGATCCACGAAATTTGATAAATTGTCTCTCGTTCTGTAATAAAGTGGTTTACAAAATAATAGTTGCCACTAATATGTTACACTTCTGTCAAAGAACTTTGAACTTAATCTGTCATTCATGTTGGTACCTGTGCAGGTGATCCCTGACCCAAAGCCTTGGCCCCATTGCTGGGTGAGCTGTGCAGTGCCACAGAGTGAATGGAACACTCCACCAGTGACCCAACTCTCAGCTGAGTACCTCACAAACAACCTGCTGAATGTGGTGCATTTTGAGGACGCATCTCGGCTTATCCCAGTTAATGCCATTGCTATTGAGATTGCTCCACATGGTCTCTTGCAGACCATCCTGGAAAATTCCCTCAACAAGGGCATTACCAACATTGCCCTTACACAATGTGATCACCCTGAGTGCACTGAGTGGCTCCTCACAACTTTGGGCAAGTGAGTATATTCTCAGTATTTGGGAATTATGTCATTAATGATCATCAATAGTGATTATATATAATATAAATACTAATGACCAGATTTTCAGAATATGTCCAATGGATTTGATAGGAAAGATAGTTTAGAAAATGAAAGTGTGTATTATAAGCACATTCATATGAATATATTTGCACATTTACTGATTTCTTCTTCAGTTTTAATGAGCATCACATTGAAAACAACATGTTGTGTGAGGCATTATTCATATCAGAAATTGCCAGTACTCACGTTATAGATACACATTATAATCAGTATTGAGGTTTTGGAGTAACCCACTGCCTGTCTTCAGAATAGAAGAATGCATCTGCTAACCTGAAGATGGAGTCAGTGAGTTCTTCTACAACATCCATATGTTTCTACCAAATGCCATGATGTCACATAATTTGTATTTATTGACATATAACTAAAATCTGTTTGGACTCTTGAGTAACTGTAACTTGTCCTTTCAAATTCTGGTCAAAATTAAATTTGGTGAATACATTTTAAAGGTCAGTTAGTGGCATTTTATACATACAATTTTTCATCCATTTTTGCTTTTCTTCTTATTTATTGCTATGTGTGTTTGTAGTAACATACTTGGTCTACATGTTATAGAAAACTTACTTTGTGTGAAATGTTAATAATTTGGGAAATGCATCAACTGAGTAACAAGTTTGGCATGTTCACTGTTTTTTGTTTAATTACCTTAAAAGCCATAGAACATTTCTGAAAAAAAAATTATCTAGCATAAATGCATATTCCATGTTTCTCTAAAACTTCTGTTTGAAATGCTTTTGTCGCAATAAATATTTAGCAAGTTACATTTCAGTTACTTGCAAAAATATGCGTAGATTTTCATGACAGGTGCCTATTACTGTTCTCCCATTTTAACCAAAATAGAAGGTGTTGACAAGGTCCAATACAACTGTCCATTGCAGAATCTCATTAAAATCACAGAAAGTACTGCATGATAATTTTCACTGTGACAGATTGTATCAGCTGGGTTTACAGCCACAGCTGGCAAACTTGTATCCACTGGTACAATACCCAGTAAGCAGAGGAACCCCAATGATCTCACCCCTGGTCCGGTGGGAGCACTCAGAAGACTGGTATGTCATGTACCCCACAACAGAGGTAACTGCACTTTTTGATTAGTACTGAATTCAGAAGCTCTCAGCCTTAGACACAAAATACTGCTATATTTTATTAACTGCATGGAGCAGAATGCTGCTTGAGAAGCTAATACTTCATGAGTTGGTAAATAAATTCTGTACATTTGATGGAACCCAATGTTTCATTAGTGTGTTCACAAGAGCCTGTAACTGTTGCCTATACTGAGGTGCATAAATGCAGTTCATTTTGCTATATCTGACTTTAACACAAAATATTATTCATGACATGTGCTTTTCTCACGTTGGTGACTATGGAGGATATCATGCTGTGTACTCTGGCATGTAACAATATTTCAGGCAAAAGCTTTCCTTTCTTTAAACAATTCATATGAGTGCAATACATTTTTTATTATATATGAGTGTCGAGTTTATATGTTATACAGTTTTGTAACTAAAGAACCTATAATGATTCTGGTCGTGTAAAGAGAATTCATCACAAAGTGATTACCATTTGTTTTCAGTGCTGAAGCAAAACCTTGAGAGACATAGATTTGAAGATGATCATGAGTTGAAAACAGTTGTGGCATGATGGATGATAACAAAGAACATGGACTTCTATTAACAGGGAACAGGAAACCTCATCCCACGATATGACATATGCCTCCTTTATGGCAGGGGGCTATAAAAGTGTAGTGTGTTAGTAGTACAGTTAAATCTGAGCTTCCCTTCTTAGGATTGAAAATAAATAAACTAAAATGAATGCATTGTAAACTTATTTTGTGACAGATCCTCATTCTGGAGAAAGCCGGTGTTAACAACCGGCTCGGTTAATAAGAGTTTGAACAATGTCGCAGGTCAGACTAAATTTCTTCACAGGCCAAATCTTTCCCACCTCTGTTCTCTAGTAAAGTACACAAATATATACCCTTATAGTGTATTTTTCCCGTTTGTTATGTGTATCTGAATGCGGATTCTTTACTCAGAGTTACATGTCCCAGATCCCTGAATCTTTTTGACATCATTTCACTGTCACTACTTTTTTGAGGTTAAGTTTTTGGACTGTTCTTTCAACTTGTTTCATACTATTACAGCCCAAAGTAAAATCTGGTGAACGATCAGTCACTATCTGCTTACAAGATGAATCAATGGAATATTTATCTGGACATACAATTGATGGCAGAAATCTGTTTCCTGCTGCAGGCTACCTTGTGAGTTCGATCAATTTATCGTTAACTTGTTTGCTATTTGCATGATTTTTTAACCTTCTGTGTGCAACATTGTGTGTCAAGACATCATAGATATTCAGATTTGAGGTGAATATTTGACCTTAGCATAGATACAACAGGTTCTTCTGAGATACTGATGAGCATCTATGGCACTACATGCTTTTGTAATTCAGAAGATCTCTTTCATGAAGCAGAGTTTTTGAGAAACAAATACTGTGCTTGCTCAACTAATGAAAAATTTCACACTTTTAATAGAAACCAAGGTTTTTTTGTTGTGTTTATAGAAGTCTGACACTGGTCTCCCTATTCTGACCTAAGTATGAGTAGATCCAGTCAGTACCTTCCTATTCTCTTTCTATGAGATTTATTTTGATACTGTCCTCCTGTGAACATGTAGGTCTTCCAACAGGCCTTGTTCCTTCCATTTAAAATCTATATGCTCTTTACTTTGGTACCATGAATGCTACATGTCCTGCCCCTTTCATCCCCCTTCATTTCATTGTTCTAATTATACAGTTTACAGCAAGGAGTACAGATTATGCAGCTCCCCAGTATGCAGTTGTTTCCAACCTTCTCCCTCAGAATCTAAATGTCAAAAGATGTTTATTACATCCTACATAATTAAATCACTAAAAGGAGTTTTGAGTCCAAATATGTTAAGAAGTATTTACTTTGGAAAGTTTCAATCGCTATTGAGATATGGAATAATATTTTTTTTTGGGGGGTGGGGAAGTAATAGTATAAAGGTATTTAGAATGCAAAAGAGGGTGCTGCGAATAATTAGTGGACTTGGCAAACAAGAATCATGTAGGCAAATATTTAAGGATTATAGAATCCTCACGGTCACTTCATTGTATATCCTTGAGGTGTTATGTTACATTAAAAAGTATAAAGCAGATTTGATGTAAAATATGGATATTCATAGTTATAACACAAGAAGAAACTTGGATTTTCATGTCCAATTTTGCAGAACAGCATTACTTAAGAAAAGTGTGGTAAATATGGGGATTGAATTGTATAGCAAGGTGCCATACAGAATAAAAAACTCGGAGAGTTTTTTGGTTTTCAAAAAAGAAATGAAATCTTTTTTACTGGAACACTCCTTTTATACAATAAATGAATTTGTTTGTTTTGATTAAATTGGAGGTTGTATGTAGAGATCATAAATTTTAACGGTATAGGGTTTGATCAAAATATTTGTTTTGGATCCCATTGCTATATATGAGCTGTAAATATTAGCCTGTGTCTACTTATTTACTTAAAGTAATATATTGTAAAGTGTTTTCGTATCATTGTACTGTTTGTACTTATTCATCACTTTTATTATTTTAACAAATGTATGTAGTATGCTTGTAACTTTGTAGATTGCTGACTGACTTGTCCAAGTGTTACTATGTAGCAAACGGATGAAAATAAATACAATACAATACAATACAATACAATACAATACTAGCACAGCATGCCTTAACAGCTTTAGGGTGTATGCTGTATCCATATGAAAGTGGAGTTTCTGTCAACATCTTGTGTTTGCCTGCGACACTTTAATTTATTTCCATCTGTTGAAAAGATGTGGAGATGAAATGTGTGGTCACACATACAGATGTCACAATTTATCAGGTATTAAACTGTTGTAACATTCCTATTGTGTATACAGAAATGCATTTCTAAACAATTACAAATGTGTCTAATTCATGTTTGTTCTGTCTAATTCATGTTTGTTCTGTCTTGCCCTTGCATCTTGTCAGTCAGGCACTCTACTAATCTGACAACTGACTTATGCAGGAACTTGTGTGGAAATCAGTTGGGCTGATGGTTGGACAAACCTACACTGATGTTCCTGTTGTTTTTGAGGATGTACTTTTTCACAGGGCTACCACCATACCCAAGGAAGGTATGTATAACAGCACAGTTCATTTCTGTTAGTGTTTAAATAAATATGTGTGTGTGCGGGCGTGCGTGGGTGTGTGTGTGTGTGAGTGCGTGCGTGAGGGGGGGGGGGGCAGAGTCAGACAGTAAAGTGAATTTATTAAATTACTTCATGTCCAATAATCTGTGACAAATGCAAAGTGTATAATTTCTCACCATAGTCAGCCCTCCTTTTTCAATGCATATTGTGTAGCAGTTCACAAGCCTCCTGATCCTATCAACAAAGAAAGTTTTCATTTATGGTAAAAGGCACATATGCACTGCATCCTTAGCTTCATCATTACTGGCAAATCTTCATCTACACAAGTCTTCTTTTAGTGGTCCAAACATGTGATAATCCAGTGGACCTAGGTCTGGATTATATGGGGGGTGTGGGAGAAGTTCAAATTTCAGCTGCCTGAATGCTTCAATGGTAACTGCCGTGGAATGCAGACGCACGTTATTGTGGAGCAAAAGAACCCCTTGGACAGCAAACCTCTTTGCATGTTACGAATCACCAGCTACAGCTTTGATTTCAAAATTTCAGTTTGTAGTGCAGCAGTAATAGTGCCTTGCTCAAGGTAATGGTCCAGTATCGGCCCATTACAGTCCCCAAACAAGGGTAGCATTACTTTACCTGCAGAGGCTTGGGATTTGAATGTGTTTTGTCTTTGGAGATGTGGGGTATTTTCACGCCATACTCTGTCGTTTAGAGTATGGTTCATAATGATGGACCCATGTTTTGTCACCCGTGACAATTAGTTGCAGCAGGTCCTCTCCTTCTTTGCTGTGTCTATGCAAGATACCCTCAGATATCCATAAATGGGTCATTTTATTTTCCTCCGTTAGCTGTCATTGTACCCATCTTACACAAAATTTGTGGTAGCTGAGGTCATCGTGGACAAAGGCAAATGCTGATCCATAACTAATGCCCACAGTTAATGCAATTTCACTTGCAGTTATATGTCTGTTTTCTTCATTCAGCACATCCACTTCAGCACAGTGGTCATCTGTTCATTATGTCAAAGGCCAGCCTGATTGTTCTTCTTCATCAACAGTTGTCCTCCTACGTTTAAATCTGCCCATCCATTCATATACATTCTTCTGTGCTATGCAATGTTCACCATATTATGCTAACATTCTCCTACAAATTTCAGATGTTTTAATGCTTTTTGGCCACAAAAAATGGACCACAGCTCACTGTTCTACAACAGTGCAATTCGAAAGCGGTGCCACCATCTTTAAAGAAGATTTGTAAACAAACACAACAGTAATTAATCCTGACACTGACTTGTCATGACAATGCCTTGTATGTAGTTATTGAGACAACCGCTAGGTTTCAGAGCACATCTGTGTGCTATGTTAGAGTTTTGGTATCAGAACCAGTGCATAAGTCCAATACATCAGTACATATAGACATCTAATCTCTTGTTTTATGATGTCATATGGCTGTCCTTGATATGCAGTGGATTTAGTACCAGAAAAGTGCAACATATTGAAATGGCATATATGGGAGAATTTTTTCTATAGGAACTTTGTGTTAGACATTTTGCAGTAAACTTGACATTGCTTGTGTTGAGAACCATGTAATATACTACAGACTGGAGTGGAGAAGATGAGAAGAAGTATGAGGGGTAAAGGTGTAAGAATGGTGCAAGTGTGAAATAAAAATTTGCCCTTTTCTACACCAAGCTGAAAAAATGCAACGATACTTACGTGGACAGTTTTTATGTTTACATTTTCTATAAAATACAACATGGGATCAGGTTATAAAGACAGTGGTACCAGCAATATGTTTAATTCAATTTTTATACTTTTCTAAACATTTTTTAAGTATTTGCAACAGAAAGAATGACTGTATTACACATGGAATGGAAATATTTTGTAAACATAAAAGGACTGTGTACATCTTCAGCATGGAGAGTGATGTTCCAAAATTGAAAACATTTTACATGAAGTATTGTAAAATGCTAAATAAAGTTATAAGAGGAGCTAAAAGATAACATTACAGCAGACTTATAGCAAAATCCAATAATAAAATAAAAGCAAAACAGAACATTGTAAATAAAGAGACAGGAAAAGTATGTTCAAGTGAACAGATGCCCTCACTTATTATGATGTATCCAGAAAATGTGATTCATATCTTCAATAATTTTTTTTCTAACAGTTACCAAAGATTTAAATTTACATCAAGTGGGGCAAGAAGATGCTGTATTGTTTTTAAAAGAATTCTTTCCTGGTAATTTCCATGGTCTTACAATTATCCTAACCACTGAAACTGAGATAGAAAACATAATACTTTTCATCAAATCGAAAATCTCTCCTGGTTGTCTTGAAATAACAATGGAAACTTCGAAAACTTGCACATCTCAAACTAGGTGCCCATGTAGCTGTATTTGTAATCCCTCATTATATACACATATTTTCTCTGACCCTCTAAACTTCTCCAGGGTAATAGTACTGTACAAAAGAGGATGCCAAATTTGTGTGATTTATTATAGGCCTATTTCTTTCTTAATGGTTTTTCTAAAGTACTTGGGAAGGTTATGCACAACAGGTAAGCTAACATTTACCTATTAATTACATATTGGTCTAAAAATAAATTATCACATTTTTTAATACTTAGGTGTTTCTTTACAGGAAACTTGCAGTTTACTGTTGCAGTTCAGAAAGCAAGTGGGAAGTTTGAGGTAGTGGAGGACAATGCATCAATTGTGAGTGGTTTGGTGCGGGTGCCTACAGATGTCTCCCATGAAATGGTGACACTGGATACACCAAAGAGACTCATTAATGATACCCTGCTTGAACTTTCATCACAGGACATCTATAAGGAATTGCGACTGTGTGGATATGAGTACCAAGGGCTGTTCCGTAGTCTCGTTTGTGCAGACTTATGTGGTGAGTGCCACTAAATACAGCAGGAGTATTTTTAATCTGTCACATTGCCTGTGGTCTGTGTGTTATTATCAATGGTGATAGCTGACAAGTGAGTTAACTAATGTTATCCTGTGCCATGGTCATATAATATAGAAGTCCACAGGCAGCCAAACAAACCTAGGAGTTTTCTGTACTTATTGCATACTTTAAAATTGTCTCCAGAAGAGATGGGTTGAGCATATAGCATGGATGATATAGAAGGCAACTATATACAGAATTTCTTGGGAAAACGTGTAGCAAGTGGACCATTCATAAGACATAAGCATAGGTGGGAAGATAAAATTTAAACGGATTTTCAAGAAGCATGGGAAAGTACGGACTAGGGGTCTGGTCTATGATATTTCGTTGTTTCTGCTGTATGTACAGACACAGGAGAAAATTCTGTTTTAATGCTCATAATTCTGGCAGGAATACTATTTTCATTGTTGCTATTCATGTTTTTTCTAAGTACTTCCACTTTGCTACATTTTCAAATACATATATTTGTATTATGAAACTCACAAAAACAAATTTGAAAAATGTATGTACTCCAAACAGGGGTATGCATTATTTCTTCTTCTGTCCTTCTGTGTAGGTCAAAGAGGAAAGGTTTACTGGAGAGACAATTGGGCGACATTCTTGGATGGCTTGCTGCAGATGACATTCCTGGAATCATTGTCTCGAGACCTGTTAATGCCAATCGCCCTCCAGAAACTTACTGTAGACACCAAGCGGCACACTGCTGAAGTCCAGAAACTGGATGTTAATAACAAAGATTTTGGTGAGTTGGTTCCTTTTATTTAGAATGAAATTGTGTGACTTATCTGAAGAATTGAAAGCCACAGGCTTTTTCATGTCTTGTCTCTCTGAACATGGTGCTAACACACAGTGTTAGCTTCAGGGTGTCTCCAGTAAATTATCAAAGGCAGAGAAATAAAAGAAAACAAATTATGGTTTAAAAGGTGAGGTTATGAATTCTTCGTGGTGTGTACATTACTGTGATATGACATTCCATTTTAGATCAGCTTTTATGTCTATAACTCAGCTGTTGGTATATAAACCCAAATGTATCTTGTGTTATAATGCTATACTGTTTGTTCTTATACAAAGTATGTGAGGTTTGTGGTTTGAAGTTATCATGGCAGTGACCCAGAAGATTACTGCCTGCTTGGTTACCGGACTGCAAAGCATCACATCCTAGAAGAAAAATCTTGATAGAATAATAGCTTTACTACTTGGCTTGTATGGGTGCAAAATGTGATCGCTTACGTTGAGGGAATGACATATGTTACAAATGTCAGAAAACAGTGTGCTTAACAAAGTATTTAGACATGAGAAGACTGAAGTAACTGGATAATTTAGGATTTCACATAATCAAGAACACTGAGATTTATACAGGTCACCCTAGTGTTGTTAGTGTAATGAAATCTAGGTGGCTACAATAGGGGAGGTAAGGAGTGAATGCAGAATTTTAGTGGGGAAACTCTTTAAAAGGGGCCACTTGGAAGACTAAGCAAGTAATTTGAGAATAATGTTAGACGAATATTACAGAATTGGTTGTGTGGCTACAAGGTTAATCAAACTGGCTGAGTATCTTATTAAATGGTCGACTTCCATGTTAGAGGTGGTGAGCCATTTTTAACAGGACGGTGGTTGAAACATTATTCTTTCGATTATCACTTTCAGAAACGTAATTTAAGATAATAAGTGACATTTGAGTGGTAATAGTAGATTCAGTAAACTGTAATTCAAAGCTTTTTGGATTACCAAACATTCTTATTCACTGTCACAAAACATATGGGGTCACTCAATTTCTGGACTTTTTCCATTATGTAGTGCTCTGAAAGCACCACAGTATTTTGGAAACTGAATTTGTTTCTACCCTCAGGTGAAAGAGTGGGGAAGCCAGTCTGTCTGATACAAAGAGCCATTCTCAATCTCTGGACCTCAGATGTGCTCATGTTCATGTGCCATACATACAGTCAGAATATAGATACTGACAACTGAAGTGTGCATGTCACAACTTCTTGAGTGTTATTCTTGTAATCAATGCAGCCAATTATGAAGCAGCTTATTTTGTACATATTTTCAAAGGAAATTTAACCTTTCTGGTGCAATAAGCCAACATATCTGCCATGCATTTTATTGCCATTAAGTGCAACAAGCAAATTCACCCCACAACATCAGAAAAAATTATCCTTTTAGTGCAGCTGCTGGAAACATTCCCATGACATTTAAAAATTGGTAGGTGCTGTCATCTTTGAGCAACAGCAAAACTACTGATATAAGAAACAGAAGAGAGTGAGAGAGAGCTGTCAGAGAATGATATAAAGTAACTAATCCTACATTTTGTAATATTGGTATCAGGTTTTGCAGTAAATAACTAAGTAATGCTTTGTAGGCCCATTTGGAAGTAGTATGTGCCATTTACAAAATGCTTTTTATTCAGTATTTCTGCTTCTTTTAATATTCAACAGGTTTCTTCATACATAACAAATACCTGGTGTAAAGTCATGGTACAATTTTGTGTTGTTTAAATCATGTTTTCATGTATATAACTTGGTATTACCAATGTAACCGTTTTTTCCCCACCCACCCACACTTGTCTGATGCAACCTACTAAATGCATATGTGCACAAGATGCCCGTGTGATCTTGGTGTCGCATTAAGCTTTGCAGCCCAGTGGATCAGACACATTTATGCTGTTCTGGTGTACAGTGAAGTGTCCTTTGTTCTCAAGTGCATATACTACCATGGCATATTTTGTCATTAATTAGTATTACTTCTTACTATTGACAGTGCATTTTTAAGTAATCATTCTATTTTTGTCTACAGTGAAAATTTACAGTGAAATTTTCAAGTATTATGTTCTTTGGCACCATTGCCATTGTTGTATTATCAGTGTCTCATCAATTGAACATTCAGATTATGTCAGAACATTGCATGTGGCTATCAAGTGAAATTGATCATCTTTACAAGCAACAGGTGTATTCAAGCTAGTAATTTAAACCGTGACAAATACCTCCTTGCATCATTCTCTTACAGCAATTGTATTATTTATATTTCAAGTGATCAAGGTATATGTTATTACTAAATTGTGTTGAAATTAAATTATATTGAACTAGCCCATTAGTCACTTGGCTATAGTCTAACATAAGGTTAAGACACCACATGGAATTTATGTACATAAACACCTGGGAATATAGCTGCTGAAGATACTGGAAAATCATTCACAAAAAAAAAATTAATTTTAATGTGGTAATCAGCCTGAAAACACAGCAAAAGGGCTATAGTTCGTTGTAAGGTGTGATTAATGTTACAGGTTCTGAGTTCCCTTTCATTTCCTTTTATGTTTCAATAATTTGTGATCTGTTCAAAGTGGGCTACTGTTGTAAGTGTTGATACAATATTTAAATAAAACTTCCAGCTACCACTGACAGAAGGGTCTCAATTTTATAGGTGTGTAACCTTTTCCTTCTAATAATGTGCATATTAGAATAATACTGATTATGCTGACTTGTTGTGACAGTGGTCCCAGTGTGCATGAACAAGGAGCTGAATATTATCCAGTCAGCAGGTGTGGAAGTGCGAGGACTTGAAACAGGTGCCATAGCTCAACAGAAGTTCATGAGAAAGCTTGTGCTTGAGAAATATGTGTTCACACCATATGTAGAACCTGCACATCTGGACTTACACACCACATTAAGGATGTGCACACAAATTGCTTTGGAAAATGACTGTGCTGGCCCTGTGAAGGTGGTGGAGGTGCACAACCAAGGAACCACACCTCTTTCACCTACCATAGCACTGATCCTCGCAGATTACCCACTTACAAAGGCTAAGGTAACAAGAATGCAGAGTCACTGCATTTACAGATGTCTGCCATTCATAGCACCATTCATTGTTTATTAAAAGCTCCAGGAAATCTTAACTCAGAGGTAAAGTATGATATCACGAGAAGAGGAGATTTTAATTTCTTTGGAAATTCTGCCAGAATCTGATAAGCACCTGATTTTGTATCTTTTAAATGTTAAGATTTATACCTTTTCAAATTTAACATAGAACTGAGAGACATGCAAGAATGTACATAATAACACTGAGCATGGTGTATGTGTTATAGCCACACATAACAGTCCTGGCAAAAACCAGTGACCTGTCAGGGATGGACTTCGACAGGACAGGGCTTGAGGTTGAGGAACATGAACTGGAGGAGGAGGCCGGCTGCACTGTAGTTATTGCTTCGAACATGCTACTACATAGAGAGCTGCTGGAGACTGCAGCAAGTACCCTAGCTGATGGGGGCTGCATCCTGGCTCGTGAGAAGATTGATACAGAGACCACACTGAGCAATGGCTTGAGGCTCAATATTGTGTTTGAGAAGACTCTGAAGAATGAGACGTTGCTGTTACTCAGGAAGGTGATGGCATCACTAAGAGTTTTATTTACACTTTGTAAATAGTGTATATCACTCTTCACATTGTGCCGTGACATAGTCTCTACATTCCAAGGAGATCCACCGGACGATACCCTACACCCTTGATCTACCTGTTGTTGGACTGTTCCTTCCTTTCATTTCCTCCCCTACCCTTACTTTTGGTATGCAACCAGAGTTTACCTGGATAGTTGTGTATATCTTCTTTACCACTTGACAATCTGGCTTCGAAGGATGAGCATCTGAATTCTGTTTATGGAGTTGTTGCAGTCCTTGGTAGTGCTATGATCTGAGTGTTTTCTGTATCGACACAGCACTACCAAGTGTTCGTTGAGCTGGCTAGAGCTCCTCTTTAATTTGTCATTGAGATTGTTTGGATTTATTGTGATTATATGTTGTTTCTACTACGCTTTCTGTAAATACTGTTCTCTGTTTCATCTTGTTTGTTATAAATAAATAGGTGCATTTTGATTTGATGTATTTACATTGGGCAGCTTTGAGTGAAGGCTGGCTGCTCCGCCAGAGATATAAACTATCCACGGTAGTAATGCACGTATCACAAGTGGTAGCAGAACATGTTTCTTTTGACCGTTGTCTTACTAGGTAACAGGTGTGACTGGCTTAAGGAATTGTAACATTCTTGGATATTGTTGAATGAAGTAATAAGTTTAGTTTCACTGCTTGTGGCTGATTGGATGCTGAGGTTTATCTCCTTTAGAATATTTAATGAAATTATGGTGGGGTTATTTTATGGTTGATGATGCATAGTGATTGGGACAGGGTGTGATTGTTTGGTAGTAGGAATACAACTGGGTTAGGGCTGGTTGTGCCGCCAGAGATATAACCGATCCACGGTAATAAAATAATAATATAACCATAATAAGAAAGATTATGGCACAACGTTATGACATGTTTCTTAATTAAGCACAGGGACAACTTGAGCTTTACCTTTCGTTACATTATTATTGGTCTGATTGCTAAGTGCTCAAACAGTGTAGCTTATTCTGCAATACCCTTAGCAATTTCAGTTTTTCTGCGTCAATGTAGTTTTGGTAGAGAATGAATAATGTTGTGTAATGCAAAAAAGTGGATGCTTGCCTGGAAAAAAATTACAGATGTGAACGTGTTTAAATATATTAATAGTAAAATCTTTAGAAACATAAAAGACTGAATGCAAATGAATGTACTGAAGCCAGAGGAACTCCAAGAGCTTCAAATTACATAGGGGAATAATTATTGTGCAGTGAAGTGTTGAGGTAAATTACAAATTTCCATCTTTCACATAACAGTGGGCTCAGTTTCACTGTAGCTTAATTGAAACGTAGTTTCTAAATATGATTATATGCTGCAGTTTATGTGTAATCTGCATTGTACCTACAACAAATACACATCACTGCTGTAACTGCAATAGTTTTATATATATGTCATTCACTATATACTGGCCCACTACACCACATTCTTTCCACTTCATTGTGTATAATTATCTTGTCTTTTGATATGACATAACCAACTTAATTTTTATGTTTAAATAAATGGAGGAAGATTGATTTGTTCTGTAAGATGAGTAATACAAAATAATCCTCCCTGTGGCAGGCAGTGACAGTGGAACGTCCGGCTGTGATCCATGTGACTGGTCAGAACTATGAGTGGCTGCCACATGTGCAGACTGCTATTACTAGCAAATTGAAACATCACATCCTCCTTGTGGCTCAGGATGAGCCACTCAGTGGCATTGTGGGTCTTGTCAATTGTATCTGCAAGGAGTCATGCAGGAACTTCATCAGGTCAGAGTCAGGAAAGCATGTGTGAGACCTAAGTATTAATAGTAGGATATTATTAGAGTGGATCTTAGTGAAATGGTATGTGATGTGTGTTATATTTACTTGTCTCAGGATAGACTCCAGCAGTGGACTTTTATGAACACCATAATGAAACTTTGGGTTTCATGAAAAAATGGTGTATTTGTTGACTAGCAAAGTCACAATCCGAATCACAAGAAAGACTCTTGACTAAGTAGTTTGATGTATAGTTCAGAAGTTTAAATTAATTATTTGTATATTGATGTTAAACACAAATAAACATTAACATTTTATTAAATTTCTTGAATGGCTTAAAAAAATTAAAATGATCCTCAAAACATTTGCTTGACTCTTTCAGGTCTCTGCACCTTAAAAATCTAAGTGCAAATATGTAAGCAAGAAAATTCATGTAAAAAAAAAAAAAAGGAAAGGAAAGAAAGAAAGAAACTAAAAATATAAATAAAGTAGTATATTTTATATTTGAGTGTGAAAACTCAATGTAAAAGTTTTCATGTGTATATTTTTCAGGTGTTTTTTTATTCTGGATACTTCAGCACCCCCATTTGATCTGAACTTACCGCTGTACTGGAAGCAGCTAAACAAAGATCTTGTGATGAACATATACAGTGATGGAAGGTGGGGGTCATACCGACACCTTCCCCTGGACAACTCTGCCACTGTCACTGCACCACATGCTTGGGCCAAAATCATGAATCCAGGAGACCTCTCCAGCTTTAAGTGGTTGGAGGGAAATCTGAACCCTGACAGGTGTGGGTCAGCTGTTTGTCCAATAGTGCAGTTGCTTTCATGTTCTGTTATTCATTACTATATAGATGTAGATGACCAGAATAACTAAACATAGTACTTAACATTACACTAAGTGAAGTCAAACTTTACTTTAATATGTTTATTAACTGAACAGTATTTTCCAGATGCACTGGACCAGACGCAAAACCCACTTTTCTTTCTTAAGGCAACAGAAGTAGGCTTATGAAATCACTATGTTGTCTGTGTTCATGAAAAATCTCAACTACCAGTAGGTTAGCCTGTCATGAGTCTCCCTGGTACAGAAACATGTAAGTTGTATATGTTACAGCATTCACACAGAACCAAATGAAGAACTGGTGCATGTTTATTATTCTGCACTGAACTTCAGGGATGTGATGACAGCAACAGGACAGGTGACACTAAAAGGTTCTAAGCGTCGGCTGAATACGGTGAGAAATGACACATTGCATAAAGTTCACATTTGTTGACACCATTGTACCTAGACTGTGGAAAGAAATTCCATGTATTGAGCCTCTCCACATGTTCTTTGGCTGTTACATTTCAACTAAATACTTAACTATATTCCTCCCTATTCATCTAGCCATTTTGTTCTCACAAATGCTGGCAGTAATAATCATATGACACCACTTTTTAGCAATAAATTGGTTGACATATGTCAGAGGAGCTGGAAGCAGAAAGGGGAGCACAGAATACCATCAGGCTCCCCTTCATATGGCTTTTTTCTGTGGCTTCAGTATGGAGCAGTCTGTTCTACCTTCTTTGAGGATCATTGAAGTTTTTTATTCTCTTCCCAATTACTTAAAGACATAACTAAATAAGTACTAATTTACCATGCAATATTGTGTGACTTGCTCTACATATCCTAATATATTTTATGTCTGTTGCAGATGGACATATTGTACATGGCCTGTGCTTCTTGATGTACTTGTTGCTCTGTTTACTCACAAAAACATATTACCAGGCAGTAGATGAAGTCCAGTTTAATCTAATTAACACCATTGCACAGGGTCCCTCTTAAGAAACTCATTATTGCTCATATGCTCCAGAAATTCCACACTTTCCACTTAAACTGTATATTAATTACTGTGTTGAAAACAGTCCACCATTGACCTAGTTCAGTCCAGTGCCCATCCACACATCTTGTTTCTTTAATACTCATATTATGTTAGACTCTTACCTATGTCTAGATCTCACGAAAAGTTTTCTGACTGATATGTTGTATGCATTTCTCATCTCCTTCACGCACAGTCCTTGAATTAATCATCCAAGTAGTGTTGTTGGAAAGAACAAGTTATGAAGCTCCTCATTTTGTAATTTTCTGTATTCTTCCGGTCTTCTTTTACTTCATGTCTTATGTCCAAATATTCTACTCAGCACTGAACTTTCGGAGAGCAAGTTTTACATTATTTTAACTTCTTTTCACTGTAAATCATGTATCTGGTACATTAAAATGTTTTAGTGATGAACAGTTCCTTACACTCACATATATATTGTCATTACGAAGCGTATTCGGAAAGTAAGTACCGTTTGCGAATATTTCCGCCGCAACGCTGAGGTCGTCATTTCGCGCATGCTTCCATAATTCATTTGCTACGTCCACACTTGAGCGTTTTACGTGCGCTAGACGCATGCGCAAAGGCATGCCTCAAATCAGTTGAACGGCGCCGTTGTCTGTGACGCACGCAGTAGCGCACGTGCTTGTAGCAGTAGTGGACGTGCAAATTCGCAACTTCCGTGTAACTTCGTAGTTTTTCGGGAAGGTTTCGTTCTGTTTTTGTAATTATATTGAGCTTGTGTTTTTTGTTCACCATGTCGTCAGAACAAACACTGGCCTTTATTGAAGTTTATAGGTCACATAGTGCCTTATGGGACATTACAGACAAAGATTATACAAACAAATTGAAGAGAATTGATGCTTACGCCGTTTTGGCCACGAAGTATGGCATAACTGTGAAATGTGTGAAAGATGAATGTACTATTTTTTGCCAAATGGTTGCGTCCCAAATCAGGAAGCTTAACCAACGTAATCAAGCAATTGCCAAGAACCGTATTCAGAACTGCCTTTTTGAGTTAGAAATGGAAGAAATGAATACTGCTTCTTCAAATCAAAACAGTACAGTGCAACTACCTGCTGGAATCACTCACTTTTCCAGCTCTTCATCTGCTTCCCGACGTTCACTACAACGTCCTGCAACTTGTTCTGATATGCTATGTCCACACTTGTGCGTATTTCTTGCGCTTAGACGCATGCACCGCTGCGCATGCGTCCAGCGCACGTGATGCATGCGCAAAGGCATGCCTGAAATCAGTTGAACGGCGCCGTTTTCAGTGACGCATGCAGTAACGCACGTACTTCCACCAGTAGTGGATTTGTGTGCAACATTCCGTGCAACTTCACCATGGCGTCAGAACAAACATTATTATTTATTGAAGATGATAGTTCACATAGTGCCTTATGGGACATTACAGACAAAGATTATACAAACAAACTGAAGAGAACTGATGCTTACACCGTTTTGGCCACGAAATATGGCATGACTGTGAAAGGTGTGAAAAACAAAATTAAAAGCCTGCGTTCATATTTTTCGAGGGAACATCAAAAAGTTACAGAAAGAAAGAGCGGTGCAGGAGGAGAAGACAAGACCAACCCCTCTTGGTTCGCGTATAGGTCCATGTTGTTTGTTTTGGACTCTGTAACGTCAAGGACAACGAAGGACTCACAGTACTGTACTGGGATTTGTGAAGAAAACAGTGAAGTGGATACTGATAAATATTGTTTGACAAATGTAATCAATTAATAATAATTATTAAAGTCCTTACCTTGACGTAATCTTGTAAACCTTCAATTATCGCTTTTAGGACCCCAGGAAGCATTGATGAAATGAATTGCTTGGATACTTTAAATAAGTACATCAGAGACGTGAATGAATCACCGGTAGCCAAATATCTAAGAGTGATCGCTAATTTCACTTCAGCTGGTATTGCTTCTCTGAAACGAGTATTTTGTTTTTCGATCTTCGGCTCCACCATTCCCAAAATCATGTAGAAGTTTGTTCTAGACATTCGCGTAAAGTTCTTAAAAAGAACGTTTTCATTTAATTCCAATTCCCTCAATATTCCAAAATTCCGCGTTTTAAAATAATCTTTCATCCATATCGATCGCCGGTATTTTTCGCGTCTTTTTCTCACTCTTTTCAGCACTAACATAGCAGCACTTATACCCGCTAACATAGCAGCATCAGTTACGTCCATTGCAACTTCACGTCTACACTGGTGAAAAATTGGAAACCATTTGACGCGCAGGTGTGGACAGTTGAAGGCATGCGTCCAACGCATTCAACCTACGGCATGCGCTAGACTACTCGGTGTTGAAAAGAGGAATTGAAAGTTGAAAGCGAAGTTGAAGATGAAAGCGCACAAGTGTGGACATAGCCATTGGCAAGCTGCAGGCGCCAATACGAGAAAAGCAGATAGTGTTTACGTATTGTTCTGTGCGTTTAAAATGTTCAAGATGATCGAGTGCCCCGCCGACTGTGAAATACGATCTGTTATCCTTTTTTGAATGCAAGAAATGTGAAACCGGCCGATATTCATCATCAGATATATGAAGTATACGGTGAAAATGCCATGAGTGATGGAATGGTGAGGAAATGGGTTAGAAAGTTCAACGAAGGTCGTGATAACGTGCATGACGAGCCGCGGAGCGGCCGGCCGTCTGTGGTCAGTGATGATTTGGTGCGCGTGGTCGAAGCAAAAGTTTGTGAAGACAGACGGTTCACCATTTCGTCGCTGTCCTTGCATTTCCAGCAAATTTCACCTTTCTCACGCGATACAGTGAGCAAGGTGATGGGTTCTTGAGCCATAGCGTCACAGGTGACCAGACATGGGTGTCCCACTTGACTCCGGAATTTAAGCAGCAGTCCATGGAGTGGAGGCACACCTCATCGCCGAAGAAGCACAAATTCAAGCAGACAATTTCAACCCGCAAGATTATGTGCACAGTTTTTTGGGACAGGCAAGGAGTTTTGCTTGTTGAATTCTTGCCTCAAGGCACAACCATAAACTCAACAGCCTATTGTGAACCATGAAGAAACTTCGTCGCTCGATCCAGGACAAAAGGAGAGACATACTTACTCGCGGGCTTGTGTTGCTTCATGACAATGCTCGGCCGCACACCGCTGCTCAAACTCAAGCCCTCATCAGGTCATTTGGCTGGGAACAATTCGATCACCCCCCCCCCCCCCCCCGTACAGCCCAGACTTAGCGCCAGGTGACTTTCATCTGTTCTGGTGCCAGAAGAAGTTCCTTGCTGGCCAGCGTTTCCTCAACGATGATGACATCAAAGAAGCAGTGAAGAAGTGGCTGTCTTCACAGGCGGCCATGTTCTACGAGGAGGGGATACAGAAACTGGTGCACCATTATGATAAATGCCTTAATAATGGTGGAAACTATGTAGAAAAGTAGTTTAAGGTATTGTGAATGTGATAAAAATAACATATTTTGAAAATGAATTTTAGTTTTTTTTAATAGCCTAACGGTACCTACTTTCTGAATATGCCTCGTATAAAGATGGTAACATAAGACTTAAATTTATTTAGAAATGAATTTCATACATGTGTACTTATTCTACCACTTCCTGGAGCCGGCATAGTGTAGTCAGTATAATGAGCAGGCTATGGGCTGGGCGACTGAGGAATCGTGGTTCAAATCCCAGCAGGATCATGAGTTTTCTCTTCTAAAAGGTCTCAAAATCGGCTCTGGGACCCACGGAGCCTCCTATTCAGGTGGGACCAGGTACTTTAGTGGCTGGTGCATGAAGCTGACCACTTCCCTCTGTCTAGTACCAAGGTTAAGAATGAGTGGAACTATACATCTACTTCCCCAGATGCCTTTATGTCATGCCTAGGGACAACTTTACCTTTACCGCTATTCCTTCTAAATGCAGTAGTGGTTCCTGCTGCACAGGGGAACACATTCAGTAAAATTGATCCCACTGTCAAGATCAGTTAACTAATCACATGTCCCTGTGATGCTGACATCTTGTGGAAAGCCATTAACAAATGGAGCAGATGTACGTAGCTTAAGCTAGTAAGAATCATAATACACTCCACAGCTTTAGTCATCAGACCAGTTCCTGAGCCATCTGTATCCACACAAACTATATGCTGTCTTATTAGATAAGTAACAAAGCACTTTTAGGGTCAAGTGTTCTTACAACAAAATCTGCTCCGAAACTGGAAGATTACCACTTGTCAGCTGTCATGGACTAATATCCACAGTTACTGGTTTTATCATGTGTATTTACAACTCCGAGCATGCTATGAGTGACCCACTTAATATTCCATGTTGAGGGTAAAAGCAGTATGTTTCTTAGAATGTATATGAAGGCATATCCAAAACTTAGTAAACTTACTGCTGGGACTGAGAATGGCAAGTAGTACGGCTTTGTGCCACTAGATGCCATAGTATCACTATCTTCTGAGTCAGGCTAATGAGTTTTGCAACCTTAACCCTCTGTGTTGTTTATCAGTTGGTGTTTATTGTTTTGAATGTTAAGTGTAATCCACAGTTTTCTATTGGCTGTTTTAAGGAACACCACGTTTTCTTTAAGTTTGGATGCAAAACTTGGGAAAAGAGCATCAGAAACGTATGAAATGCTCAGAACAGCTTTTGGTAACAATGCCATGGGGAGAACACAGACTCTCTTTTCAAACATGGTGAAACTTTGGTGTAAGGTAGTGAACTTCGGGTTGCCCCTCCATGGATCACATGGATGGAAACGTGGAGAAAGTTTGCAGAATTGTCAATGAAGACTGACAAAGTACCATTTCAGGGATACTGGTGGGTTAGGTTTCTTGTATAAAACATACCAGCTGATTCTAAGATGGGACTTGAACCTGTGGGGATCTTGGTAAAGTTCGTGCCCTAGTTGCTCACTAGTGTGCAAATCCAGCGCCAATCTTTGGCCACAAAAAAACTTGCTGTGTTTCGCCACCCTCCTTACTCACCTGATTTGGCCCCTTGTGATGTCTTCTTCATTTTGATAATGCAATTGGAGCTACAATTGCATCGTTTACAGGATCTCCCTGAAATTCAGGAACAATCGCTGATTGTCCTACATGAAATTCCACAAAGTCAGTTACAACAGTACTTCCAACAGTGGCAGAAATGCTGGAACCATTGCATAAACTTGGAAGGTAACTGTTTTGAAGGGGACTACAATGACCAGTAACAGTGGTCAGCATATATATATTGTAATTGAATCGGCCTGAAAACTTTGGGATATGCCCTCATACCTCCACTCTTCTGGCCTTATTTATGACTTGTGAAGTTCGATTTTCACAACGAGTGGAGAAAATGACTTTGTAATAATTTGGTTGCATGTAAGTAGTTACAAGTGAATAGTATAGTATTTAGTATATTTATCTATCATCAAAGAATGTTTAATACCAAATAATTTCAGTAAAGTATTAATTTGTTTTGGAAGCTGATTTAAAGAATCGTGTTTGTAGGGCTCTGTTGAAGGGATGGAGTTCTCAGGATGTAATCAGAAGGGACAACGTGTTATGGGTTTGATGGATTCAGGATCTTTGTCTACCATGGTGCTGGCAGACAAGAACATGATGTGGACTATACCTGACCACTGGACTCTCGAGGATGCAGCCACCGTACCTATGGGCTATGGAACAGTGAGTTGTGGTGAAGTTAAATCAAAATTTGGAATCTACAGACATTTGGCTATGCTACCAAAATGGGAAAAGTTATGCCTGAGCATTCTGATATCTGTTTGTTTGTAACTATATTGTGGTTACATTTACCTCTGAATTTGTCAAACACATTTTTACACAATACTGCAAAATGGGCATAAAGTAAGAAGTTCTGTTTCATTTTTGGTACACATGTAATGTCAAATTGAGCAACCATTTCTGTCTTCACTACAGTATTTATAGCAACTCTGATCAGTGCCTCACACATATTCAGCTGGTAGATTGTAGCTGTTTCTTCATGGCCTGTTGATATAAAAGGTTTTCAAATTACAGTAGAACCCTGTTAAGAAGTCTTTCAAGGGACCAGAGGATTAGGGACTCCTTAAGTGGGAAGACTTATTAAGAGGGAAGTTTATTAAAAGCAATAGGATTTCGGGACTTCAAAAATCAGATTTCTTACAGGGGAAAACTTCTTATGTGGGGACTTCTTATCCGGCTTCTACTGTATGATGTTGCTGGGAACTTGAATGTAAAAGTGAGTAGGCCAAGACCATTTCAGAGCAAGTGTGAATGTTATGCTCTCTTCTGGTGAGTCTTGTACTCCTAGCAAGTGGATGGTGATTAGAAAACAGATTTTGTAATACGGTATCAGCGTTGGACATAAGAAACAATAGGTGACATATGTAGTGACAAAAGAAAAATACTGAAAGATTTTTCTTTATGTCAACAACCTGCACAAGACAGAATAACTGAAGAAAATATTTGATCTGTTATTTTGAATATTTCCCATGAAGTATTTCATTAAGTATCTTAAAGTTTTTTTTAATGAGGTGTGAATCTTGCATTCAAGCAGATGTCATTTTGAACATATTTTGTGATTTAATGTAAAAACAATTAATATAATATCAAGTGGTGCCGAGAAGTACTTGTATTTTGCTGTTCCTGGTTTGAAGAAGGACTCACAGTTTCGCAGCAACTGAGCTGACTTTGTTGGGAGAAATTTCTGATGGGCTTATGCAGCATCATGTGATGAAAACCCTGTAGTATAAACAAATCTATGTCTGTTTCTCCCAAGAGGATTTTCAACCATCATGCATTCGTCCACATGGAATAACTTGGCTCCCACTGGACGGATTTTCATGACATTCAATATTTGAGGATTTTTCGAAAATCTGTCGAGAAAATTCAAGTTCAATTAAAAATATGACAAGAATAATGGGTAGGCCTACTTTACATGAAGACGTATGGACATTTATTATAATATCTCGCTGAATTCTTCTTAGAATAGGAAATATTTCAGACGGAAGTTCTAGAGAGAACCGAAACACACATTTTATGTTCAATACTTTTTTTTTTTTTTCTGAAAATCATGCCGTTTATGAGATAATGTGAAAAATATGGTAGAGCCAGACAGGCCACAGGTGACAATACATTTTGCATAGAAAAGATGCACTTTGCATGCTGGATAACTAAGGCAAGAATACAGACACACACTTATAATATTTAATACTTATTGCTTCATAATTGATTAATTCTGTCTGATTTTGAACAAATGTTTTACAGCAACACTTACAAAACTGAGAAACTATGCAACGACTCATATGTCATTACAATCTGTTTAGCCAAATTGTACATTTAAAGAAGGTTATGAGTAAATGAACATTCTTTTGTTTCAACGCAGCTTTTATATATAACGTGAAAAGAGCGCAAATTAGTCGGAATATAATTTATTTAAAAAACTGGTAGGTATAATTTGCATTGTTGCCAGTGATATAAGTTTACCATAAAAGCATTGTTGTGCAACACTCAAGATTTTTATATAGTTGACAGTGACATGTAACTCAACAACCACAACAAAAACACACAGAATGCATTGTTGTGTTTCCACTGCAAAATGGTTACGCGAACACGCCACAATGTTGTGTTACACGTATATTGCCCGTCTTGTTTATTTATAACTGTTTTCTTTCAGTTTTGGCTTAGTTATATCAATTCTGACAAAAAGATTATGTGGTATTAACAATAACTTGCCAAGGTAAAGTCACCTGTGTGCCGCACTGTGGCAGTGTGTCATGATTTGAATGTAGGCCAGTGCACATCCCAGTTCTGTGTGCCAGATCGAGGTGAGGTTTCAGCTTTTTGCAGTGCTGCCTTACACAAGACAGGAATTTGCTTTGCCTATTCAGTAGACAAGCTTCAGAATGATTTTGTGACAAATAATAGAAAGCAGCCTGCCCTTGCCAGGAACTGAACACAGGTCATCTAGTCTGTAACCAGTCACTTTAATATTTCTGTCCTTGAAAGCATCCCCATAAAATTCATTTCAGGTGATAGGAATACTCAGATATTGTTACTAATACAACTCACTACTAATTTGTATTTTCTTATAATATAGAGAAAGTATTATGTTTGTATAAGTAAATACAAATCAAGGTTTTTAAAGAAATTCCGAGTATTTGTTTCTTTTACACGCACAGTATTTACTATTTTACTTACAACTGGGTGTGAGAGAGAACTCGTTTGTCTCAAATATAGTACTCCATCACCAGGTGTTCACTGCCTAATATTTTGAGACCGTGTTATGGCCTCATCTCCAAGGATCAGTGGTCCAACCTACATTGTGCAACAAATATCCAGTAATAGAGTGCAATATCCTAGAAGAACAGAGTTCTTAACTACACCACTTTAAAAGCCTGAAACCTCACACTGGTGTGACACAGTCAAAACAGTCGCTCCAGATTCAGTTTAACATGAGTTTTAGCAGCTTGAGTACGCCAATAAGAATTTAATTGTTAGTGTCACTAATCTTATGTAATTTTGTATATCTATAAACTCTGTTTGGTAGTGCAAATTACTGATAATTTTTTACAGTCTTTTTTTGCAAGATCCTCCAGCTGTCTTCACTTCAGAATGGACTCTTCCTACTCACAAATAAAAATAATTGTCCATCCCTGATGTGATGCCCATATTAAGATGGGTGGATCTGAACTTCCCTCCCTGTATGTATTTTTATGGTGCAATGTGTAGGCCATTCTTAATTTTATCTTTCCTACCTTTATCAGTTGTCCAGAATATATTGGAACAGAGAAATGGATAGCAATTGCTTTGTTTTACCATGGGCAGGCTTACTATGCCCTGGTGATGATTGGACATATGAGGAAGGGCGAGTCAGTGCTGATCCATACAGGCAGTGGCAGTGTTGGCCAGGCAGCTATCAACATTTGTTTGCATGCAGGATGTACAGTGTACACCACTGTTGGTACGGAGGAGAAACGGGACTTCATCAAAATGCAGTTTCCACAGGTATTTGAACAGAACACCAAAGGCAGGACTGCCACCATCATGAATAACATTTTGAACTAAAGCAGAAAGTCAGCTTTGTCCATGTGTACTGCATATCTAGTATCTTTAAAACATAAGTTTGGTAGGCAATACCAGTGACTAATCAGAAATGTAATGCAGCTGTGGTGCTTTCTGTAACAATGCATTAATGCTGCATGAAATTTCATATTTATTCATCTGTAGCATATAACAGTGACTCTCCAAATGAACAGTTTCTCTTTAAAGTTGGTGTCACAAACATATATTCACATATTTACTGTCAGGAATTTAAATTTCATCTATCCTTTAAACGATACCCAATGTAAATCAATCAATTTATATTGACAATGAAAATGTTAAAATGCACTACTGTAATGTAATATTAGCCCATGTTTATTCACTTGTAAATACATGTGGAAGCAAATTTCCAGACACATTTAATTTCTCATGATTACTCAGTTATTTTTTTTTTGAAACGCATAACCTTCAGCCAACAGATTTAAATGCCAAGAGACCAACATATGGTTGTGTAGGTCAGTGAAGGTTAATTATCAAGTGAAAGCAACCTCATACCCAGTTTTCTCCCAGCTAACAGATCGCAATATTGGCTGCTCTCGAGACACACCTTTTGAACAACTTGTCATGTCTGAGACAAATGGTAGAGGGGTGGACCTCGTTCTCAACACCCTGTCTGCAGAAAAGTTACAGGCTTCTGTAAGCTGCCTTGCCCCTCGAGGGCGATTTCTGGAGATTGCCAGACTTGGCCTTGCCAACAACACTATTGGTATGATTCACACTGTTAAATTATTTCTGTTCCTGTTAACATACTCAGACTCATGCTTGGAAACATGAATGTCTGTAATAGGAAATAACATTGGTCAGAATGTCCATGCAGTTTTGACATGTGTACTGTCTTAATGCTGCCCAGACATTGGGATCATGGGTTCAGATCCAACTCTGAGCATGGATATATGTTTGCATTATGACTAAGTGTCAGTTGTATGTCACTGGGGTCATAACCCTTGTGGCCCTCTGCAGTATATAATTTAATCTGTCTCTGGTCATATATCTCTGCTGATACCCGATACCTAATGGCATGGCTCAGTAGATAAGCCTTTGTTCATGCTGTTGGTGTATCTGTATGTCCATTTCAACATTATTTTTTTTTTGCTTTATTGGTACATATTTAATGGTCATGTTTAAAAAAAGGTATGTGCTTCTACTGCTGCTATTTTTGTTCTTTCCATACCATAACCTTTACTTGGGAGGAAATGGTGTATGCTTGTCAGCAAATCATAGAGCTCAAGTTTGGTATTGGAATGGTCCCTTGTTCCCAACTGTACACTGAGTTTCTTGTTTCTAAATATGTTTACCTTCTCCATTGGGAGTGACAGCTTATAATGTTCTGGATGGATGGACGGGTGTGTGTGTGTATGTGTATATATGTATGAATGAATGCATGCATGCACATCTGCATGCTTGCACAGGTGGGTGCATGGGATGTGATGTGTGTGCATTTTATTATTCTGCCACCCCAGGGCTCTTTATGAAACAATTTAAATTTCTAAATGCCATTCTGTGTGTAAGTATGGCATCCACAAGCAAAGTTTTCAGTTACGACAAAGTTTCAGACAGTCTGAATGGTGCAGATGAGTGTCCAGTTAGTGACACTAGTTGTGATAACAGGAAGTCCCACACTGCCAAACAAGGAAGGAAGGAAGGAACAAAAAATGCTTTTCTTCGTAGACTTCTTGATCCTTGAAGATGGGACCGATAGTTTGTCCCGAAACATCAGTACAGAACTACCACTTAACGCTCCATAATATCTCAGAAGAGCGCAGATCTCATCTACATCTTGGAAGAAGCCTGACATCACTAAAAAATATGAGGGTTTGCTGCTTGTAGCGCAGAGTTGGGCTTTGGGCTGTACTTTGAAGCTTATCATACAAATCTTTCTATCTAAGGACATAGAAAATACCTTAGTACAATAATAGCATTAATCATGCTTCCATTGTGGCTTAACTTCTGTTAGTAAAAATGCCTTAGCTGCATAAATAAGTGTGATTCTTTCCTTGAAGATGTGTATAGGTAAGATCCACAGTACTATGGACTCTGGATTCAAGTTCCTTGTGAATAGGATGCTTCTGCACTTGAGGCAAGTAAAATAGTGCATTGCTGTGAAGTTTTAACTTAAATAATGTGAATTTCACATAAACAGGATACTAATGCACCTTGTATAAATATGAGAGTGTGTTGCCATGAAGGTTGAGCTTGCAGTAATGAGAGTTTTTTTATACAGTCTGCTATTGCAACTTGCATGAATACAAAAGTGCAGTGCCATGGAGTTTTAGCTTAGAGTAATGTGAGGTTTGTGTAAACAGGCTGTTAATGCACCTTGTGTAAATACAAGAGTGCACTGCTATGAAGTTTTAGCTTACAGTAATGTGAGTTTTGTTTAAACAGGCTGCTAGTGTACCTTGCTTAAATGTTACAGCACACTGCTGTGAAGTTTGAAATTGTGATAATGTGACTTTGTGGAAAAGAAGCACTAGAACATATTTTATATTGCGGTCTCCTCTGTTAAGAAATTACAGTGCATTTTTAACCAAATTTTATACTCTTCGTTGAATACACTGTTAAGTATCTGCTCTTAAATTATGCACTAACTTGATCTTGTGGCAGTTTTAGCAGTGTGTTACATTTATTGATAAACTGTATAAAACTCATTGGTGAAATATTTGTACTTTAATCTATATATTCTGCAGTTTGCACTGTTAAATTTTTGCATCTTTGGTGACAAATATTTAAGTATCCTCCATCCACACAGTAAGGCTCTCATTAAATATCCTCCATTGATGAAGTGTTAAGTAGAGGCTTTGCAGTGGGTTAACACTCAGTCAAATGAGTCCTACCAAACACACATAGGCAAGCTTCACAAATCCAGGAAATGGGAGGCCCTGACTGAATTTGCCTGTAGCACCATGCAAGAAAAAGAAGAAGAAAAACTATAATAGTGATGTGGTGATGGTGGTGGTGGCGGCAGCGGCAATGACAGTGTCAATAGTGCTGGTAGTGGTAGGAAGGAGATAATAATGTTGTGTTGTAGCCGAACATTATTGGAGCATTTATATACTAGTATTATTGGAGCAGTTCGGCTTTCCCTCCCCACTCTTCTAAATATGGCAGGAAGGACAAGGGACCAGGTGTCCCGCGTCAGTTGGTGTTCAGTAAAGGAATGGACTGGACGGATGGTATTGTGTTAACGTTTATATTGTTATAATGGAATAAAGTTAAAACCTTTGAAAAGAACAGTCCTGTAAATTGATGTATATTAATTTACAAAAAGTAACCAGCAATGATCGGTTACAGTGTTGAACTAAAAACATTTCATGCTGTGTTTTACCAAGAAACTGGAACATCTGGACTCATAAGATCAGCTGATGTTCTACATAATTTTTTTTTTCAATGGCTCCACAGCCCCTTGGGGGCCTAGGCCACCTCGTTTTTCGTGGCTTCATGATCACACACTTTTTAGACACACCACACTCGGTAGGACTCCTCTGGACGAGGGACCAGCTCTTCGCAGAGACCTCTACCTGACAACACACAACACTCACAAGACAGACAACCATGCCCTAGGCGGAATTCGAACCCACAATCCCAATAAGCAAGCGGCTGTAGACCCACGCCTTAGACCGCACGGCTACTGGGATCGGCTCTATATAATTTTATATTCATAAATAAATAAGCAAATGAGATGAAAATGTCACATAATTAGTTTTTTCTTTGACAATATAGTACAGCATATAGTGGTGCTTTATTTCCTAATCTAGAAACAGAACTATTATTATATAACATAATACATTTTAGAGTCAAAGCTCTGCCATCCTGATTCCTTTCAAACATGCAATTTGACATTCTTCCACCAATTTAAGTGTCTATCTGTAGTCGGACACATTTAACAACATATCATGTACTGTGTGCCAATACATTTTATCTGGCGCTGCATATAGCATAGAGTTGCTGGTCTTTGTGACTCAGCTTATCTGACTGAATCCAATTTACAGGAATGAAGGTGTTGCTCAAGGAGACGAGCTTTCACGGGGTCATGATAGACAAAGTGTTCAGTGCATCTGCTGAGTTGAAGAAGCAACTGCATGATATCATGACTGAAGGTATCTTATCAGGGGTTGTGCGCCCCCTGCACCGGACTGTCTTTGCCAACACTGAAGTGGAGCAGGCATTCAGGTACAGTTGTTATGACAGAGAGAATTACTGAGGAACATGCTACCATCATTGTCATCATCACCATCATTAGACCCCCTCTGCAAATGCAGATTTCTGCGGATATATCTATGGTATCCGCAAGAATATATTCACGATGGATAAAAATTTTAGACAGTGTGGATTGTGGATAAGACTGCGGATATGGGCTTAAAACGATGAATATTAATTCCAGTATTTTATTGTTTAGAAGTGCAATTGATGACACTTTCCTGAACAACAATCTCCCAAAATAGGCAAGTAAGCTGCAGATTAAATACTTTGTTTTATTACTGAAATAGTAATGTAGAGTTTACTGACCTTCTAACTACAATAATCTCCCTTCTTGTACAGTACTTGGTGCAGTACTGTCATTAATATATGATAATTGATAACTTTTTAACCTGCAAGGAAGATATAAATTTAAATTTTTAGCCAACACTAATTTATAAAATGAACGGTATTATTTTGATAGCTTTGAAAGATCCTTATGCAAAACAAAATAAATGCTTACATTCTTTCTTAGTTTAAATGTATTATTTCTAACATGTCCCTCCCATCTTGTGAAATGTACAAATCTATATAGTGATGAAAGCTGAGGTTTAAATTTACATTTAAATTATTCCATTATAGAGTAATTACTGTTGTTTTGTGATTTATAACAAATTATAATTATATCCACAGATGTGGATAAGACCTTGCAGATGCATAGAACATAAGGACATTGCAGATGCAGTTACTACTTTATTCATCCATGCATGAATCTAACAATTTTCCTCCCCCCTCCTCCTCCACCTTGCCTCCCTCATCTTCCTCATCATTATCAACGACAACAATGACAACAACAATGACTACTACTACTACTACTACTACTACTACGAGGATGATGATGACAACAACAACATACTGAACATTACACTTGAGTAGGTAACACTCCTGCTTTGTATTTTGGAGACTGTGGATTTAAATATCATCCTTTGGGCTAGCTATTCTTACAGATATTTTGTGGTTTCTGTAAGTCCCTGCAGGCAGATGCTGGTATACATGGGCAAGTCAGAAATGTTTCCTAATATATATTTTAATTAATGCAACAGCGATAGAAAATGTGTAGGGGGATCATTTTTCGACATAGCCCGCCTGTGTTTCAATACACTTAGCCCAGTGGTGAACAAGCTTCTGTGTGCCCTGAGAAAAATATGTTTTTGCTTGAGTGGCAAGACAAACATGCACTGATTCCTTCACTTCTTGGTCACTAACAAACTGATGGCCTCTTAAAAGCGTCTTTGAGTGAAACAAAGAGATGATAGCCCAAAGGGGCTAGGTCAGGCTATACCAAGGGTGTTCCAACACCTCAAGGTGTGGTGCTGGAATGTTTCAACAATTTGGATGCCTGTGCATGTGGACGTGCATTGTCATGCAACAATGAAACACCTTTTGATAGTGATCCTCAGGGTTTGCTTCGAATTTCTGGCTTCACCCTGTCACCCAACATCTCACAATAACAAACACTGTTTATGTTACAATGCTTTCTTGATATTATTTCAGTGTAGGCCGTTGTGAATCCCAAAAGTACAGTGAGCATGACTTTGTCACTGTTGGTTGCATTAACTTTCTTTTTTTACTGGTGATTGCAGATGTTTCCATTGCATACTCTGGCATTTGTTCTCTGTATTGTAGTAGTGGATCTATGTTTCATCCCCAGTGACATTGCATCCCAAAAAGTCATCACCTTGGTTTTGATAGCAAATCAAGAAGTGCTGGCAGATAGCCAAGTGTTCACAGGTGTACTCTACTGTGAGTTGCTTGGGAAACTGTCTTGCAAAAACCACTGGTGAAACCATGCACAACAGACATTGTGAATGATTTCATGGGTGGTATCATGTCTGATCTGCACATGATTTTCCACTTCATCAACAGCTGCCCTCCTGTTATTCAGAATTATGGTGCAGACTCATTCACTGTTCTCATCATCAGTGGATGTGGATGGTTGCCACAGTCATTCTGCATCAGTTGCACTTGTGCTACTGGTTTTAAACTTGTCAGTTCATTCATTCACAACTTTGGTTTAGCAAAGCATTTTTCTCATACTGTGCTGAACGTCTTTGATGGATTTCTGACATTGAGACACACGTCAGCCCACAAAAATTGGATCATTGCATGCTGATTTTCTTTGGTGCATATGCAAATGAAGCAGCTATATTAACACGACTACAGTAACACAACTCTCATTCAAAGTCAGAACAATAACATGGTAACTAAGTGTGTTTGTACTAATAGTTTTGCATGCAATTAGCAGCACTGTCAACTAAATAATATAAGCAAAACATTGTGGGTACTTTCTGACTCACCTACATAGAACCTCAAATCAGGCCATGATAATTTTCTGTCCATCCTTTCCAGTTCATTAGTTACTGATAATCCTATTACTTTATAATGTGAGTACATAGTTTGAGTTACTGATAGTATCATTAAAAATAATGGCTGCAGGGATTAAGCCTCATGACTTGATCAGTCCCAATGCATCATCAACAGATGCCATTTTCAATTAAGATTAGTGGTCCAGTGGTTGACATATTATCCCAGTATACAAAAGATCAATCATCACCATTGGCCATACAATGAAACATTGTAATAGCTTCTCAATGTAATGGCAACAAATTGTCTGAATACCTACAGAAGTAGAAGAGATTCTTGAAACACTGTTTATATCAAATCTACATGAGAGACTAGTCAACATCCAATGTAATGCTATTATAGAATCATTATCTCATCTGACATCTATCAATTGCCAATCCCTGTTGGCTTGTTTATCATACTAACATACCCCACTTAACGAGCCACATGCACACACACACAGCAGAGCAGTGGCAGAAGTAAAGTAGTTGTCAGATAAAATAATGACTCTGTATAAAGAAATTGTACCAATTGCACATGAAGTACTTATTTTCACAGGGCAAAGGTACCAGGTATATATCAAAAATTTACATTAAATTTGTCTGCATATCGCACTGATATACGCAGTAATTATTTTGCAGGTACATGGCAGCTGGCAAACATATGGGCAAAGTGCTGGTGCAGATTCGTCCAGAGGAAAACAGCAATGTGATAGTTCCTGTACCATGGCTGATGCACGCCCATCCACAATATTTCTGCAACCCCAGTTACACGTACATCATTGCAGGTAATGAGTGTTATTTCTATGTACCCCAACAGTAAAATATTGCAAATGTATTGTGCTCTAGAAACATCCATGACCACCACATTTGTGTTCATAAAAATGGTGAAGAAATGTCCAATCATGTAACAAGGAACTGAAATGGTTCATTACCTAACAGCCAATCAAGAAAGTCATTGTACCAGCAAGTCTTAGTTTTATTTATTACTTAGGCATTTGGTTGATTATTTGATATGTGTATTTATTGATGTATTATTTTATAATACTGTGTTGACTAGAAGCACATGTTGCCATTTTTACCCACACTATACATGGCTGTGCCATGGCTCAAGGAGTTTGTCACTGACCTCTTGCCACAGAGGCCTGGGTTTGATCCCAGACTAGTCCATGTGGGATTTGTAGTGGATGAAGTGGCATTGGGACAGGTTTTTCTCAAAGTTTTCCCCTGTCACTGTCATTCCACCACTCCATATCTCATACATCTACCATTTACACTATGTAATCTTAGAAATTGACAGCATCATTAAACAAACACTCCTTTATCTCTCTCTGTCACTCAGAATATGATTGCAGTCATTGTCAATTTCACAGCAGATAGTAGCCAACAATTTACAGCACAAATAACATTCATATAGCATCTAGACCAGCTTTGGGGCCCATCTAGCCTCCCATTCAATGGGCACTAGGGGCTCTTTCCTCATGCATGAAGCAGCCAGGGCATGAGGCCATCCACTGACCTCCATCTAGTGCCAACATTAAAAGTGAATGCAACTATATGTCCGCTCCCCCTATATGCCTTCACAGCATGTACAGGGGCAACTTCACCTTTTATGTAGGAGTTGCGCTCTGTCACGTAAAATGTTCATTTCAGTTGTGTTTATTGCTTCCACTTTGGCATGTTTGTACATAAAAACTTATATGAATATTATCAGTTTTACTTTGTATGCTATACACAGATATACATATGCTTGTTTGTACATCGTGGCTTTATGTGTGAATGGCAGATCTACAAATTTGCAGGAGGAGGCAGCTGTGGGCTATGTTGAGGTAAATTATACCATCATTTGCTGGGAGGTGGTAATAAAACTTCAAGGTAACTGGTGCAGTAATTTTGCTTCATGTGCACCACTACCCAAACACAGTCAAGATGCTTCACAGCTGTATTGCATCTGATTCATATCAATCAGTAATTCCAAAAATAAATGTATCCATAAATACATAATATGTGACACTTTTACAACTGAAGGTGGCTTGGGAGGCTTTGGTCTGGAGCTTGCTGACTGGCTTGTGTTACGAGGTGCTCGTAAACTGGTGCTGTCATCTCGCAGTGGTGTAAGGACTGGTTATCAGAGCTTACGTATCAGATTATGGCACAGCTATGGGGCAACCATAGTAATCTCCCTGGCTGACATCACAACTGAGACTGGTGTAACAGAACTGCTGTCAGACGCAAACCATCTGGGACAAGTCAATGCCATTTTCAACCTAGCTATGGTGAGTGTAAGTCTGAAATTACAACTAACATCTCACTGGAAGAGTTGTTTGGATGCAAACATTACTAATCAACTACTGTATATATTTTACCTATAACATTGTGTATATCTATACATAGATATGTTTTATTCTTCAATTTATATTTTACCATTTACCAACAACAGTATTATATTTTAACTATGTATAACCTTTGTGTAACATGTTTTCCCTGAAGATGGTCAAATGTAATGGCCAAAACATGTAGGAGTAACCTTTATATATGAACTAGTGCAATAAGTTGGAAATATATTCACCTGAAATCTGTGGTCTTCTGGGTAATTACAGGGCGTCGTGTGGTACCGAAACGTCGGTAAACAATTACCACACGACGCCGTGTAATTACCTAGAAGACCACAGATTTCATCAACATCGCGGCGGAAGCCTGAAATCATATACAGTGAAACCTCTATCCATCGTTCCCGTTACCGTCGTTGGCCCGCATGTATCGTCTGCCTTATTTGGTCCCGAAATAAGCCCCATATAAATAACACTATTTTTTCCCGCCTCCATTGTTCCTCGAACTGTCGTTTTCCCGCACCAATAGTTGAAAAATCACGGTCCTGACGCAACATTTTCCCGCACTGATAGTTTTTTTTTTTTAATTTGAAGCGATGGTTTAGTGCGCTGTGCGTGCATTGCTTTCTTAGTGCCACCTGGATGGCTCCATCAAAAAGTATGGAGTGCATTCTGTACTCTTTGCTCTCCATCCTTTTCTTTGGACTAGATGAAGACTTGGCAACTCTGTTGTGGAGCTTTACTTCATTGCAAGTGGTTCTGTGCGTTCTGGTGGGCTTCATAGTTTCATACGTTACCATGGTTTAATCATTTCCATCCTTTATTATCCTTTTCCTATAATATTTTATTTCTGTTATTAATTCATTCCTGTTTTTATTACTTCATTATATTTTATTCCTGCTATTTATTTTGAAATCCGTGGACCATGTCCCAACCTAAAAAGCAAGTGAGAACTCTGCACGAGCGATTCAAAATAGTAGAAGAGGTGGAGAAGAATCCTGGAGAGAAACGTGTCGACATTGCCAAACGACTTGGGTTGGCTCCAAGCACACTAAACTCCATATTCACAAAGAAGGACGAAATCCGAGAGCAGACAGAAAAATGTGGTAACGCCAGTAAGAAGAGGAAAATAGGTAGGGAGTCAACATTCGACGAGTTGGAAAGAGTACTCTTCTCGTGGTACCAGCAGGCAAGGGCGTTGAATATCCCAATTGATGGAACCATTCTTCGTGGAAAGGCGAGATGATTGCAGCGCAGCTGAATATAGAACATTTCACTGCATCCAACGGCTGGATAGCGAGGTTTAAGGACCGGCATGGCCTAGTATACAAGAAGTTAGTCGGAGAAAGTGCGGCAGTGGACAGCGAAAGCACGGAAGCGTGGCTGGAAAGACTGCCATCTTTGTTGGAGAGCTACGAACGTGATATTTACAACGCGGATGAGACGGGGCTCTTCTACAACGTGCTTCCTGATAGAACCTTGGCTCTCAACGGAGAGTCTTGTCATGGAGGGAAAAACTGTAAAGACAGACTTACTGTTTTACTTTGTGTTAACAGTGATGGAACTGACAAACAAGTGCTGATTGTTATCGGAAAAGCTCCGAAACCGCGATGTTTCAAGAATGTAAAAAAATTACCCACGAAGTACCACGCGAACAACAAAGCGTGGATGTCCACAGACATTTTTTCTTCATTTCTGCGTTCATTAGACGCAAGTATGGGTGCACAAAACAGGAACATTCTCCTCTTTGTGGACAATTGTGCCGCACATCCAAAGGATACATCGTTTCTAAGAAATGTAAAAGTCATACGGTACCCAGCAAAGTGTACACGTGTGCTCCAGCCCCTTGATTTAGGGGTAATAAAGTGTTATAAGCAGCTTTATAGAAAATGCCTTGTTCAAACAGCTGTTTGCTTAATGGATGCAGGCAAAGATACGAAAAAGAAGATAAACGTGTTGGAAGCTTTGCACTACACTGTGGCAGCCTTGCAAGAAGTAACCCAGCAGACAATCGAAAATTGTTTTCGGAAAGCTGGTTACGTGCAGGGACAATCTTCAGGCGATAGTGACGTCGTATTGACCAATGATGACGACGATTTCCGCCAAGACTGGGAAAAGTTCAGTGGCATGAACAAAGATAAATTCGAGGACTACGTCTCTGTGGACAGTCACGTGGCAACCTGTGGTGTAGAAACAGTGCAGGAGCTGTGCGTGAGCCTCGTGGCGTCCGGGAGTGTGGAGCGGGAAGAAGGAGAAGAAGAAGCTGGCGAACCCGAAGTTGTGCCGAGCTTTGCTGAGACGCATGAAGCGCTGATGAAAGTAAGATCTTTCTTTTATGCGCACAGCATGAGTGACAGTGCTCGTGAAAGTGTTCTAGGCCTTGAAAAATCGTACTTTGAATTGAGGAGTAAAGTTTGCTCAAAACAAACGTCAATGAAAGATTTTCTCAGCAAGAAGTAATAATTATCATTAAATTGTTCTTATCTATAATTTTTAATGGTTTCCCGGTACTATCATTTCCCGTATGTATCGTTCAAATTTTCCGGTCCCCTGAAAAACGATGGATAGAGGTTTCACTGTATTCACCTGTTTATCTGTTCATTATTTTCAGGTGCTGCACGACAGGATGCTGGAGAATCAAACTGAGGCAGACTTTATCGCTTCTGCAGGACCCAAGGCACTTGCAACACGTCACCTGGACATGCTGTCTCGCCATATGTGCCCATGCCTGCGCCAGTTTGTCGTGTTCTCCAGTGTGGTTTCTGGACATGGTAATGCAGGACAAACCAACTATGGGATGAACAACTCCATCATGGAGCGTATATGTGAGGCCCGCATCAGGGATGGTTTGCCGGGTCTTGCTGTGCAGTGGGGCCCTGTGTGCGATGTAGGGTTAGTGGCACAGACGGAAGAGGAACAGCACAAAATGCAGCTACGTAAGTTGTGCAGATTTTCTGTGTTCAGTTGAGTGCTTTTACTGCTGACAGACATAGTAAGGTGAAGGGTACAGGCCTGATATGAAAATATTCTGGGGTTTAGCATTTGCTTTTCATATGGCTAATAGAATAACCAATTCTTTGTATAGTCACTTTCTATTCAATATCACAGTATGTAGCAGCTAAAACTTTAAGGAAAGAATAACATTGAAAATAAGATATTGTTTCCTCATGTAATCAAAAGAAGAATAAGAACAGGGGTTTGAATCACACAAATTGCAATACTTGCACATCACTTTAACAGTCATACCTAACAAACATGTTGGGCCACAGTGCAGACTAAATTTCGTAATATCTGTGGCTATATTATATTAGGTGTATGGTAGGATACAGGGAACAGAGAAGTGGCGGCTCTACAGAATCTATGGCTGGTACTTATATGTGTTAGTGCTCTGGTATTCAGGGCCAGTTTAAGACATTTCAGGGTCTAATACTAAAAATAAATTTAGGGTCCCTACCTATTCACAGTTGTGAAATGACACTGCTGATCCAGCAATACAAAATCTGAAATACAGTGAATCTTTGTGGGGCTTCCTCAACAGTGGGGCCACATGCAACTGCACAGATTGTGGTAGCTTTACAAAAATCTTCACACATGTGCATGCCCACACATTAATAATCAGTATGGTTTGTAAATCTTCTTTCTTTGACAAAAGTGACAAACAATAATTCTCTGATGCTGCATTCTTATTCATATCAGAAAATGGTGCTCGCACAATTTGACATCAGTATTCAGTTTAAATTTCATTTCTGACCCTAATTATAATAAATCAGAGTTGAATTGTGACTGCGTAATACACAGCTGACAGTTTTAGATCTAATTCTGAGCCTGAAGTGCGTTTCAAAGACTTGATTGTATCTTGAGATCTGCACAGTTCTGGGATTTTATGCAGCATACAATGGTAATTCTGTATTGACATTTCAGGATAACCTATCGGTCCCATTTTCAAGGGTCAAGCAGTATCCTTTGTCAGAAGTAGACTCAAGACAGGGCCATAACACAGACTCTTAGTGGTTATTTGTGGCTGAAAATTTACTATAGTTATTCACATGGTTCACAGATGGCTTCGCTATGCAGAGGATTGCTTCATGTCTTGAAGTGCTTGATGGATTCTTGAGGCAGTCATGCCCTGTAGTTGCATGCATGATTGTGGAAGAAAAACATGCACAAATTGACAGACCTGGGACAATAGTGGATCGTGTCAGCCATATCTTGGGTATGTTGAAAATATTACTGTAGGTGACTGAAGTTAATGGACATGAAACAAGTGTATTTAGTAATACAGGTTCAGTGTGTTAAGGTGATGGCTGTGGTTGTAGTAACAGTCATCACCATCATCAGCATCAGGCTTCTTCCATCTTCACGGGTATTGGCTTCTTCATTTTTTCCTAGGTGGACCTATGTTCCTTCTACCAGTCAGAATCCATCCAGCAGTCCCCCTGAAGAGGATATTTGTTAAGCAAAATGTCCTGAGGCTGACATATGAATGCTGCACAGGCTAAGTCTTGTTCTGATGTTGCCACCTCACTGTCTCTAGAGCGGTAGGGTGTCATTATTCGTGTGATACCCTTTGACCTGTCCAGCAAGAGACCCTGGCAGTAGCTGTCAGGGTTATTATTGTATGCAAACCTCCTCACCCCACTGAGGTGGAGACACCATCAAGTAACAGTATCTACGTTGTTGTTGTTAAATATTTTATTAGTTGAATTACATGTACAAGCTCTCCAGGAATGCAGCTCCTAACTCTGGGTTTTCTGCATTTCACATAACTTAAAATGAGTTTTATTTTCTGAGTCTAGTGTGCAAATAATTCAACCTATCAGTCCTATTCACAAAATCATTCCTGTTCCTCTTCTGACCATGTTCTATTTCCCTTGTCTGGTTTTCCCACTTACATTTAATCTTCTATGACAGGTTACCCAAATTTCTAAATTCTAGTCTTATAACAAGTGACTAGCTTCCTGAATGCCATTCCCTCGATCATCATTTGCCACCTCTTGTTTAAAAGCTCCTCTCCCCTTTTGTATTTTTCACATTTCAATAGTAGGTGTGTTTTGTTGTCTTCCTCCTTGCATGAAGGTCATTTACCCATCCTGAAACCCCCCCCCCCTTCCAATCCTCTCAGTTTCCATATCCCCATCTGAACCATGCTATTCTACTTTTTTTTTTATTGTGCAGCACGACATTTATACTTCTTTTTCCTCTGATATGCTTCAGTTCGCAGTATGAAATTAGCGACCTCTTCTTTCTCATTTCAACTGTCTTCCTCTATCTTTGTACAGTGCAGCATTTGATTTTACTATTCATTATTTGACAAACTGTCTTTACTTCTCTCTCCTACACATTTTGTCATATGTAGGCCAATCCGTTCTTGCCTAATTCCTCTCTTAATCTCCCCACCCATCCCTCTACCATCAATTTGCCCAACTGTCATTGTTAACGCTGTCTCACCAGTTCCTCCAACCCTGTGTGCTTGACCCTAGCCCATTATTTTACTGCAGAACTTAGTGTCTTCCCTCTCTTGCTTTCTCTTACAAGCTTGCTCTCCACTGCCCCATTTGTCACAATCCTGGGAATTCTTAGCACTTTCTTATGGAACTTCCCTGTACCCTGTCCAGGATGTCCCACCTCCCAGCTACTCCCAAAATTGCCACCCCATGCAGCAATCTGGAGTCACATATTTACCTTACCATTTGGCTTTTTCAATGGCATTTATTAATGAGTCTTAGAGTTTGACTGCTCACTCTAATCCTAGCTTTTAATTATAAGTTAAGCAATAGTGCCATGAGCAACCAGCTTATTGTTAAAAAATCTTTACTGAAATCATTAATTTGCTTATTTATTGTGGCAGTCTTGTGCGTGTATACTCCTGTTGTTCTTTTATTTACTGCCAATGAGCTGCACAGTGATTTTTTAATGCAAGAAACTTTGCACAAGGAACACAAGAGTTGCGAACATAGATGGATTGTGGATTATTAAAGACTAATCATGGTCACCTACCAACTTGACCGGACACAGAGAACACTAGATGAAAGGATTTTTTTTGTGATTAAACATGTAGATAATTGATTTAAGGCTCTCTATCCACAGTGTCTTTTCATGTTTTGACAGACAGTCCTGTATACAGGTAGCCCTCGATTTGCGCCGATTCAGAATAACGCCGATTTTGAAACCAGGAGGACAAAAAGTGAAAAAAATATGTTTTAGTATTATTTATAACGTTTTACAATTTTTCTCGTACTGCTTCTTATACTAAATCGTAATTCTTACATCGCTGATTTTGAATAAAAATTATAAATACAGTCATCTCTGCAATTATATATGTTTTGTTAACGCGAATTTGTTCTAATGAGATCGATTAATCAGTAAGCTGCTTGTAAAATGTAAACTTTTGCATATGCTAGTTTGCCCTTATGCGATATCGTTCCCGTGGAGAACGTCATAGATGACGTAAGTAGACTAGCACAAGAGGTGGGCTTGGACGAAGTGACAGATGAAGATGTAACAGAACCTTTGGAAAGCCATGGGCAGCCTCTTTCCAATGAAGACTTAGAAGAATTGGCCGCACAACTGGGCCAAAAGGAAGAGGAGGAAAGACAGGAATAACTTCCTCTACGTGAAATGAAGACAAGCGATCTCCAGCGCATCTTCTCAGACATAGATAAACTCACTGATGAGCTCTGCGAGATTGACCATGACTGGGAGCGGAGTGCTACAGCAAAGATGAGTGTTATGGCATCCATGAAGCCTTATCATGAAATTTTGATAGATAGAAAGAAAGAAGAAATCACGACAGTCCACACTGCACGCTTTCTTTAAAAAACGTGACGATCCTCAACCAGGGACTTCATCAGAGAACTAACGCTGCTTCATTACGCCATTGCCGGTTGTAAGTGTACAAAATATATTTTTTAAATTCCCTTTATTATATTTACATTATTTCAGAGCTTTAAATGCAATGCCATTATATTACTCGTCAATGTTTGGGTGCCGGGAACGCATGTCATTGACTTCCCATTGATTTACATTATAAAATTGTTTCAACATACGCCGATTCCGATTACGCCAGTTCGTCCAGGAACACATCCCAGGGCGTAAATCGAGGGCTACCTGTGCTACAATTGTACCTCAAAATTGGAACTGATTTCTGTGACTTCACATCCTAAGTAATATACATTTAAGCACGAACCAGTATGTGTAGCTACTGAAAGATCAGTATATCATAAAAGTAAGTTTCCATGCAGGTATTCGTGATCTGAAGACGATTAGCCCAAATTCCACATTGACGGAGCTGGGTTTGGACTCCATGACAGCTGTGGAGATTGAGGAGTCCCTTGAGAGAGAGTTTGAAGTATATCTCATGCCACAGGAGATCCGAGGTCTAACATTTGGACATCTCAAAGAGATGGATGCAAAGAGGCTGGAAACTAAGGTGGAAGAACAGCTGTCACAAGACATGAAGGGATGAAGTGTTGGTAAAAGTTGCTTGACTAACCCTGTACCCATCAAATAAATGAATTGTAACTGTCACACACACATGTAAAGTCACATTGAAAACAAAATCTGACAATGATACATCACATGTATTTTCCTTCAGACATATCCATCTGTAAAAAGAGATCATCACAAAATAGAACTAATAACTAAAAAAACTCAAGAAATTAGTTTCTGTAAATAAATACCGTACATGTAAGTTAATACATGTAACCTCAAACAGTCTAGGAAAGAACCCTGATATTGCATAAAAAGTTTTCATGAAACATGAAATTTTTAATGCACAAGAAAATAATTTGTACAGAACCCAAACCTGTACTATACTGTGCCTCTGTCATAATTTACATCTGTTTATCAAACAGAAAAGAAAATACAGTGTATGCTTCATATCTTTTGGGGGTTAATGGGATAAGTATTTCAATTGCTGTGTTAAAATGTCCAGTGGGGAATGTGGAATACTAAATACTGTTAAGTTAATTGTTATTGGAGACTAAATTATTGTGACAGCTACAGATCTTATCTTTGTACTTCAGTTATTTTCTTCGTTATCTATGTCATGGTTATCACTGTGGCAATAATTAAAACCACAGCATAATCCTCATACCTCAAGTGGTAGATAAAGGTGGACTTGCTTGGATTTACTGAACATTTACAGAAATTACATTTCTGTAAATGTTTTTTATAATCAATAACAGTAAGTAAATTAGCACACTATGCTCACATTATTTCTAAAAATATATTTTTATGGAAGCTTAGCATTGAAATAATATAAAAGAAAATAAATAGAATAATAATAAAAACTAAAAAATAAAAATGTATAAGTTACAAAGTAAGAAAAGGAGAAGGTAACCTATGAGGCTTGAACCAGTAACCTTCACACAAGAAGTCACATGCCTTAACCCCTGGACTACATGTCGACTCAGCGGTGACATGGTAGATACAAAATGTCAGTCCAGATTTTCTCTGCAATTTCTGAGTATTGGGTTGTACTGCTGGGTCATTTTGCCTTACAGCAGGAGTTCTTTATCCCCACCAAGTTTAAAAAGAATTAGTGAGGAATCAATCATGCATGCCCCTTGTTAGTACCAAGGTACTGGTGATGGAACTTAATGCTGAAGTGTTTATGCTTTTATAAAAATAGCACAGTGTGTAAACTATATATGGTTCTGTGAGATTAAAGTTGTAAGCTGAAGTAAACACCACAAAAATGTATATAATGAATACTGTGTACCTTTACCTTTTTATTTGTCTGTATCAATAAAAGTGTAAAATTTCATGTTCTTGGTGCATTCACACACGCAATAAATTATTCTGTACAGGTCTCCAAAAATACTACTTAAATCTACTAGTCTTTTAACAAAATTTATTAGTCCATACATGTGTACTGAGACTAAGAACGTACTCATCACCAGTCTCCTTTTATTCAACTATGGTGAATGGGAAAGCACATTTCTGCATCTGCAGCTGTCATTCAACACAAATTACACAGTAATAGATCAAATGCACATTTCATTTGTCTGGTTACCATTCACATTGTTATAGAATTATTGTAACTTTTCACATTACGCGGTGTATGTTACATACATCCTTCCTGAAGACCCTGACAAAAACCTAGATACCTAGCAGTTACTAAATTAGCCTTTGTTAGGATTCTACAACAGGATATATGATAGAGCAAGCAATCTTGATATAAACCACTGCAGGAATAGATTGAAATGATGTCTTTTACCTTTAGGTTATGTTTATGCTTTGTTTATAATTATGACAATTCCAGAGAGATACACAGTCAAGTTAGAATGTCATTAATTGCAGCCAAATATTCAGACATCACAAATTATGGTTGTGATTACCACAATGACTATAGAGCAGCATAGTTCACCCACAGTTTTTACTGTAACATACAAAAAAAATCATCACTGGAAGCAAAAGTATAACTCCTTAAGGCATAAATACTGCAACACTTGCAACATCACATCCTTACTGCACAAGAGGTAAACAAAGCTTAGCTGGTTGTTCCCACTTCACCCATACCATGTGTCTCAGAGTACATTTTCTATCAGGCTTCCCCTGGGTAGTCTGGCCCTGAGGGAAGACTGGATTATTTACAGTCCGAAATTGACTAGACCATGCGGGGATCCAAACCACCAAGGGACTACTGGATGTGGATAAACAGATTGAAGATTCTGAAGTCATAGCTCAGTCATAATCGGCAGGTTTACACTGGTTAGTACCTTGTGCATCATCACTTATGTGAGTGCATGCATGCGCCCACATGCATGTGTGTGTGTGGGGGGGGAGTGAAAACCAGTTTCTTCAACTGATTTTATTTCCACCTTCATGAAAAAGGGAGGCTTATTCTGATGGGTCCTCCATACCTCTCCCAACTCCATATCAATCAGCATCTGAACTTTTCTCATTTGATATTATAGAACTTCTACAGTTGGTACAGTGTTATTATGAATAAACAACATTTCATATATAGATATACGAACCTCTATGTTCTTGCACCCACCGCAGGTACACTGAAGAAATTGTTTGCAGTAAGCAACTTGCTGTTTGTGTCAAACTTATATATAAGTATCTTACATGCTGTTATGCCTATCATTTAGAAAGTGACAGTTAAGCCTAATCCTGCTTGGATGAAGATAGTGATGATTGATATGAAGTAGTTGTTAATCCTCCATTTTATTTGTATTACAAACTGACAAGAACTGGGACTTAAATGTTTAATTCCATTTTTCTTATGTTTCTTGCCTTATAATGAAATTTAATCAGCTACACATACGAGGTCTGTCCAAAAAGTATCCGACCTTGGGCCGGGAAAAAAAAGTTCTGTATGTGGGTAGTTACAATACCTAATCCCCTTCAAAGTTGGCCCCTTGTGACTCCACACACTTAGCCCAGCGGTCCTTCCATCGCTGGAAGCAATTCTGGAAGGCTTGTTTTGGAATGGTGTGCAGCTGCGCCGTCGCGTTCTGTATGATGTCCTCGCGGCTGTCAAAACGGGAGCCTTTTAGCGGTGTCTTCAATCTCGGGAACAGCCAGAAATCACAAGGAGCCATGTCAGGAGAGTAGGGAGCCTGGCGAATCTGCGGAATGCCGTGCTTAGCCAGGAAACCCTGGATCAGGTGTGATGAATGAGCTGGGGCATTGTCATGATGCAGCTGCCAGTTGCGTGCGTCCCACAGCTCCGGTCTCTTGCGCCGAACTGCATCACGAAGATGACGGAGGACTTCTTGGTAGTACTCCTTATTAACAGTTTGGCCTAGTGGTGCGTACTCATGATGCACAACACCCCGGTAATCGAAGAAAACAGTCAGTATCACCTTCACATTGCTCCGAACGTGTCGTGCTTTTTTGGGCCTCGGGGATGTTGGATGCTTCCATTGTGACGACTGGACCTTGGTTTCCGGGTCATATCCGTACACCCACGACTCGTCACCAGTGATCACAGTCTTCAGGAACTCAGGATCCCTGTTGGCGCACTCCAGCATGTCCTGCGCGACCTCAAGGCGGAGTTGTTGCTGCTCCGGCGAAAGCAGCTTGGGCACAAATTTTGCCGCCACTCTTCGCATGCCCACATCCTCAGTTAAAATCGTGTTTGCGGAACCTCTGCTGATCCCAACCTCATCAGCAATTTCCCGGACGGTCAAACGACGGTCCTCCATGATCAATGTCCGCACTTTGTCAATGACATCAGCATTTCGGCACGTTGACGGTCTCCCGGAACGCTGGTCACTGTCCGCCGACATGCGGCCATCTTTAAAGCGGTTGAACCACTCTTTAATTTGACCCCCATTGCATCATCACCGAAAGCCTGCTGAATTTTGCGGATTGTTTCCGCTTGGGTATCCCCAAGTTTCTGACAAAACTTGATGCAGTATCGCTGCTCCAAACATTCTGTCATCTTGAACGAAACGAGAATGCGACGAACACGTGTTACACCACTTCGCTATCTGGCAGCGACAGACGCATCCGGCGGTGTTGCGAGGCAGCAAAAAATCACGCATGCGCATGAAAGTCCCTTCTACCACTACGCTCAGTTTTTCCACCCTTTCGCCATTACTTACCGCGGGAAAAAATATAGTCGGATACTTTTTGGACAGCCCTCGTATAATCCTAAAGTGGGATTAAAGAGGCATGTGACAGACAGTTTATAAAAGGAAGTTATCAGGTGTGACATATGAAGTAGTTGTTAATCCTCCATTTTATTTGTATTACAAACTGACAAGAACTGGGACTTAAATGTTTAATTCCATTGTTCTTATGTTTCTTGCCTTATAATGAAATTTAATCAGCTACACATATAATCCTAAAGTGGGATTAAAGAGGCAAGTGACTGTTTATAAAAGGAAGTTATCAGGTGTGACATAATCCAGTTATAGTTACTGTCTTGTTTGACTTCCAGCTTTAGGCACTGAAACACCACTAATTAACAGGTAAGAAAAGTTTAGCCATATTACATTTATAAAAGTAAACATAAGATTGAAGAAAGACAAAAAAGGATGCACGGGATCACAACAAAAGTACTCATAAATGTGTTTCAAGTAAGGTTCAAGGGTTTTATTTTTTGACATGCTAGACTTCAAGAAAGCCTATGATTCAGTTAGGAGGGAAGTATTGTATAATACTCGTATTCTCATTGAATTTGGTATCCCCATGAAACTAGTAAGGCTAGTAAAAATGTATCTAAATGAAACCTATAACAGAGTCCGGGTAGGCTAACATTTGTCTGACACATTTCCTATTAAGAATGGTTTGAAACAAGGAGATGCTTTATCACCATTGCTTTTCAACTTTGCTTGGGAATATGCCATTAGGAGGGTTCAGGCAAACCAGGAGGGCTTGAAATTAAATGGTACACATCAGCTTCTAGTTTATGCTGATGATGTTAATGTATTGGGCGGAAGCGTACATGCTATAAAGATAAACACAGAAGCTTTTAGTAGTTGCTAGTAAGGAGATTGATCTAGAAGTAAATGCTGAGAAAACTAAGTACATGGTCATGTCTCGCAATCAGAATGCAGGACAAAATCACAACATAGAGTTATTGGTCTAAAAGTAAATGCTGAGAAAACTAAGTACATGGCCATGTCTCACAATCAGAATGCAGGACAAAATCACAACATGGAGTTAGATAGTAAATCCTTTGAAAGGGTGGAACAGTTCAAATATTTTGGAACAACCCTAACAAATCAAAATTCCATTCAGGAAGAAATTAAGAGCAGATTGAAGTCGGGGAATGCTTGTTATCATTTGGTGCAAGATCTATCCAAAAATATAAAGATTAAGATATACAGAACTATAATTTTGCCTGTTGTTTTGTATGGGTGTGAGACTTGGTCTGTCACACTGAGGGAGGAACATAGGCTGAGGGTCTTCGAGAATAGGGTGCTCAGGAGGATATTTGGGCCTAAGAGGGATGAGGTAACAGGGGAGTGGAGAAGACTACATAACGAGGAACTTAATGATCTGTACTCATCACCAAATATTATTCAGGTGATCAAATCAAGAAGAATGAGGTGGGCGGGGCATGTAGCACATATGGGTGAGGGGAGAGGTGCATACAGGATTTTGGTGGGGAGACCTGAGGGAAGGAAACCACTTGGAAGACCCAGGCATAGATGGGAGGATAATGTTAAAATGGATCTTCAAGAAGTGGGATGGGGGGGCATGGACTGGATTGATATGGCTCAGGATAGAGACAGGTGGCAGGCTATTGTGAGTGTGGTAATTAACCTTCGGGTTCTATAAAACGCAGGAAATTCCTTGACTAGCTGACAACCTGCTAGCTTCTCAAGAAGGGCTCTGCTCCATGGAGTTATAGCTGTAGTTTTCATGTTGTGTTATTCAAAAACAAATTTTACAAAACTGAAGGAATCTCCTTAACCCTCAGGGGTTTTGTTTGAACTAGATAAAGATGAAAATAGAAACTAAATAAGAGCAAGCATTAGACTGTGAGGCCCAACACTGAGAATACAGAAAACTAAATTTCTAAAAAAAATTTTCTGTATGTTGAATTTCACAAAAGCCCACAGTGAAATCTTAGCCAAATTAGTTTAATGCAGGTCACAAAAACAATAGCAGTTTCCTTAAGTTCCATACAAATAAGGTCTTCCCATGTACCTTGGTTTCCTGTGTGGCCGCACGAGATTCATTAGAAACAATTTGTATGTAGCTCTTATTTCATACATGTGCTCATTTCAATCCCCAAGTATTTAGTATCCTATAAATTAAAGTTAACATAATAGAGTTTACACAAATTATATTCCATAACATTTGTTTGAAGAGCAGCCACCCACTCCCAACACACTCACAGAATTCCTGCACACAAACATGCAAATGCACGCTGGCCTCTCTGTAAGGACAGCATTGTCAAAAGGTCATTTGTCAATATCAAATAAACTCTGTCCTTCAAGTAAGTGACAAAGAATACTTTTTACCTGCACTGACTATGCCATGCCTATCAATGTTTACACTTTTCTTATCTTATCAACTCCCTACTCATTTTGTGTGGATATTTTGCCTTCAACCACACTGAAGTGAAAGAGGAATGGCAGAACAAACATGAAGAATTCAACTACATTTAAACTGCAAAAGGTAAAGTTAAAGTTGTCCTTATACACACCATGCAGGCATATAGGGAGAGTGTAAATATAGCTCCACTCTAAATTAAGTTACAGACCAACTGATGCACACTAAAACCACTTTTTTAAGTAGCTTTATTATTAAAATTGTTAAAATTGTACCCCTACATGTGTTTCGATCCTAGGATCATCGTCAGGGGGTTTTTTGCTAGAAGCTACAGTCACTTCAAACACATGATTTTAAATATTCTATTGGCACTTTAAAACTTATATATTATAAGTTAAAATCTTGTAAAAAGACTCGTTAAAAGTTGTAAAATTGTAAACGTACTGTAGATAGTAGATTGCGGAAGTGCTGGCGTGTGGGATCGTGGTATTAAAGGCTGTAAAATAAATTGGTCTGTAACTTAATTTAATATGACAAAGATGCACGGTGTCAACAGTGTGAAATAGCTCCACTCATTCTTGATCTCGGCACTACATGGCGTGAGTGGCCATCTTCACGCTCCGGCCGCTTTACCCCCGGGGAATGAGCCTCTGGTATCCATTGAATAAGAGGCTGGGTGGGCCCCAAAGCCGGTACGTTTTGGAGAACAAACAAATCTCCAGCCCCTGCCGGGATTCGAACCCCAGATCATCCAATCTGTAGCCCAGTCACTATTGTGACTACACTATCTCAGCTCCTACATTTAAACTGTTCTAACATAAACTAATGACAGTTTAAGTGACAGTAACAATTTCTTATTAGTTTCATGATTATTTACAATTATTTTAATTGCAATCATAATTATTATATTTTATAATAATAATTATTTTAGTATTATTATTATTTTAGTATTATTATTATTTAACTATTATAACTAGGTACAGACCTGCTTGAGTTACACATTCAGGTATGCTGTTTGCACCTTAAATCTTACATGAATTACATAATTTGTATGCAAGGAGGTTTTCAAACACCACCCCATAAATTATAGCTCCATGGCCTATGATCACCACATTTACAGTGTTCTTGCCAGATGAAACACTTTGTTCTCACTTGTCTTTTAAAACAAACTGAACTTTTCCCTCTCCCTAAATGTAAAATGCTGCTAACTATCTAACATTTCTTCCTCCATTTTCTTTTGTAAGAAGAAATACCTGTTTCCTTAATCAGAAAAAAAAAACATTTTTGCACCACATAAATTAAATGTATATACAAATCATTTGAAACTTTTTTTACTTCACTCAACACAGTCAAGTGCTGTTACATGTCTTGCTTGGATATTCTGCTGGTGCCTCCATTATTAAAACCAAAATTGCAAATAAGTTTCACACAGACTTTGCTTTATATTGTAAAACATGACAACAAACAATCACAACACAAACAATGCAGTAACTTAGTGGTCTATGATTCCCCACCCCCTCCCTCCCGCCCTTTTTATCTTTACTTATCTGAAGCATATTTGTCTCATGATAATTTTGTTTTTACTTACTTTTTCTAAAGAGATACCTAATTCTGGTCTCCATACCCCAGTTTCTTAAAAACTTCTGCAACAAATTCACAAATTTCACACATTAGTTCTGTTGACATTTTATCAGATACTAAGCTCACAAGACATGTTGCATAATATACACATAGGACAGAGTTTTGTTGTTGTCACACACTGTTAAGCAATTTGTTTCATATCATTCATGCAAAACTCCAGATGTAAGAATTTTTGTCAGTCTTGCAAAATTATTTTTCCCACATTTAAATCAGATGTATGTGCAAAATTCCATACATATCTTACAGGAAATTTGTGTACAACTATATCGACATCGGTTGTCTAAAATCATGCTGTTAGAAAATTTTGACACATGGAAGCTACCCCTTGTAATACATAATCTTGGTAAACATTACACTCATCCCACATTCATCAAAATAAAAATACATCTCATTTAGTCGAAGAGCTAAATGAAAATATTTATACAGAGGTCAATATTAGGAGTTGGCTCAAACAAAATTATCATGATGTAAAATATACAGTCCTTTTAGTGATAACATTGATTGGACTTATAAATCCAACGCCTTTGAACATGCTGATGTACTCACACGTTATGGACACAAGAGAAATAAAAAGAATTGTGGTGACATTCAAAACAGTGAGACAAGAGATTCTCCTGGAGATCACTACAAAGTTCGCTGTGTTGTGGCATGTGATGCCATCTAGTCTGATAGATGCATAGCAATGTTGCAGAAGAACATGCTGTTTCCATCATCACCATCACCACCCTCACAATAAAAGCAGCAAATTCCTCTCAACTGTTGATATGTTTCTACTGTGTTACGTGCCATAACATCCCACAAGACACCAATCATCCAATTCAAGTTCTGTTTACTTGTTTTGCATAGTACTGAAATATGTTTCATGGACTTACAGTAATGACATAAATACATGAACATTTTCAGCAAGTATGCTTCTTTACACACTTGCCTGGCATAACCTGCACAATTTGTGGTGTTTCTGCATTACATACAAAGCCAATTATCTTTGCTCTTGTCTTCAAGTCCAGCTGCATTACAGCAATTTAAATTCTCTTACTTACATTAAGAAAAGCCTGAATGAAATCCTGTGATCTCCTGTTATGTTATTTTCCTGAGTGAGACTGGTAAATGTCCCTGTACTCTGATGCCATCAGACCACTAAAATGTGAACACTGAAATGACCCTGCTACACACTTTAATGTTGATGCTACCCTGACTTTTTTGTCCCAGACCCAAAATTGTAAATCACATTGGCCTTGTGACCCATTCAGGACTACTAGATACACACAATGATTTAAGGTATCAAGTTCACTTGATTATATGGGGAATTCATGACCTGTAAGAGGGCTCTTACAGCCCAAGTTTCAGTTGCAACTCTGCATTTGAAAACCCGTTTTAGTGAGTTAAAGAGCAGCACACAATATTTCAGTGCAGTGAATTCTAAAGTGTTTGGCACAATATATCATCAAGATAAGAGAACATAATATTATATATATGCTAGGTCATAAATTTAACAGGTTACATTACCAGCTGTTTATTTTTGATTACTGAAGTATCTGACAAAGAGATTAACTAAAATATGTGAGCTTAGGTATGACATAAACACAAAAAATGATAAATTAAGGTCTGAGAGCTTATACAGTTGTTGTATTTATAAAGAATTATAATCATGTCATCTTAATCTCTCACTTAATAACAATAAAACCTCGTATGTGTTACACAATCAATGACAGATGTCTTAATTATGAAAATACAGTAGAACCCAGATAAGAAGACCCCGCATAAGAAGTTTTCCCCTGTAAGAAGTCTGATTTTTAAAGTCCCAAAATCCTATTGCTTTTAATAAGCTTCCCTCTTAATAAGTCTTCCTGCTTAAGGAGTCCCTAATCCTCTGGTCCCTTGAAAGACTTCTTAACAGGGTTCCACTGTACTTAATTTTAGCCATCTTATACAAAAAAAAGCCTAGTTCTGTCTATGTGTAACCCTCAAACGTACAGTTTCTGTGGTTATGACAAAGCACACTTTTTCCTTCCACTGTTTACCCCACTGACTCCCTGTTAAATTATCAACAAAATATCACATACAAAGGAAATAATCATCTGACACACCAACTGCAAACAAATCAAAAGGTGAAACATAGTATCAGAGCAATATTATTGGTAAAACAGCATTACATAGTTGGTTAAGTAAACGCATATAAAGACAGCATTAACATTGTCACAGTTGAAGATTATAAAGAATAAAAAGGAATTAAAAGTGTAATACTCAAACACTGACTATCTGACACAATGTATTTGTATTTGTATTTCATAACACATTCCAGCATATCCATACAAGGCAAATGCCATTGGATACAGAACTTGTCACACAACATGAACTTGCTACAATCCGCAATTGACATCTAAACAATGCATATAAATACAATTGTAAATAAAACTATGCACATAAAATTTTAGTTGTTATGCATTACTTATACCTACATAACATTTACAAAATATATACAAACATAGTACAATATATTAAAATATATATACATGACAATAAGATAAAATATGACAATGTATTCATGACTATCCAAGGAGCTATCCCTGGCTGAAATATTCCTCTAAGGTGTAGAAGGATTTGGAATGTAAGAAAACACTTAAGAGCCACTCTAAATTGTTTAATATCATAGGCTAATTATTTTATATTTAAAGGAAGATGATTAAAGAGCTTGATACCAAAATAATAAGGCCCTCTCTGATAAGTTGTTAGGTTTGACTGCGGGTGGTAAAGATCAAAATTACGCCTTGTGTTAACACCACGTATTTGTGATGTCGTATGGTAAAAGCAATCCCATTACAGGCCTGGACAGGCCCTTAGGGTTCCAGGAGGTTGAGGCTCCCAGATTTCTAGACAATCGGCACATGAAGGTGGTAAGGTTGTCAGCCCTACGCACCGGCCGCCTTTACCCCCAGGAAAGATTCCTGGTGCTCATTTCCGTTAGAGGCTGAGTCGACCTCAGGGCCATAGTGCGACCGAAACGATTATGTCAATGAAAAATTCCAATGACACCATCGGGAATCAAACCCGCGACGTTCTGGCTTGTAGCGCAGTACCTCAACCAACTGCGCCACCGCGTACCCCCGATGTCGTATGGTATACACTCTTAATATTCACAACGAATGTCAATAAGGAAAATATGTATTGAGACTGCAATGGCAAAATTCTCCAAACCCTAAATGTATCCCTACAAGAATCACTGGGTCTCAATCCATTCATAATTCTAATTATTCTCTTTTGAATTCTAAAAATTTGTAGGCTGTAGGAGGAGTTGCCCCAAAAAATAATTCCATAAGTCAAAAGGGAATGGAAATAAGAGTAATATACTACTTTTAATGTCTCAATGGACATAATGGGTTTTATCGCCCTCATTAAATAACAAGCCTTGCACAATTTAGGCAAAAGTTGAAATGTGTGAGCTTTCCAAGTACATGAGCTTTCAATGACTATTCCCAGGAATTTAACATTTGTGCTACTCAAAATAGGGTTATTGTGATAACTAACGGAAATTTCGTTATTAGAACCGGACTTTGCCGCAAATTGAACATGTTTAGTTTTGTTATAATTTAGGGTTAATAGGTTTGAACTGAATCAGTCATTCAAACGAGCAAATGCAATATTGACATAATTTTCATACTGTATGTTATTATGACTACTAATGACCAGACTTGTGTCATCCGCAAATATATATATATATATATATATATATATGTGTGTGTGTGTGTGTGTGTGTGTGTGATATATACAATATAATATAGTACTGTTGATTGTTCCTCACACTGCATTGCTATGGAAACATGTCAACAATGCAGTTGTTTACGGTCACTACTGATGCACACTTTGAAGACTGAATCTACATTAACATTCATGTCTCATTTACACACTACTGAGAGTGACATATGTAGCTGATCAATAAAGAGAAGTCACTGTCACTTCCAAAAGCAACAATGGTTACACAAATGCACCACAGTGTCATGTCTGATATGTATTTGCTTTCATGGACATTTTCTTTTAAGCATAAGTTAATGATAGGTTTATGGCACTTTTCAAGCAAATGTTATTCCGAACAGTCCACTCCAGAAAAATAAGTGAATGGTTTGTAACAGTGGTAATGCAGATATTCTGAAATGAGGAAGTCTGCACACTTTCCATTTAATACAATGATAAAAGCACCTAGTAACTTCACCACATACTTCTGGATCCAAACTGATATCCCAGTCGTCCAATTCAGGGCACATTTTGTAGTCTCCTGATTAAATCAAATGAATATATTGTGGTGGTAAATTTTAAAATATGTATTTTCTTGAAAATTATATTCTGTATACATACAGACATATAATAATAGCATCCCTTGGTACCTACCTTTTAATTTAATGGAGATCATGTAATAGGCTACAACTTTAAGTAATCATGTGAAGTGGTCGCTCAATATGTTCAACCTGCACAAACCAAGCATGGCCCGAGATTCACAGCAGTGACAATCAAGATCCAAGTCTTTTGGGATATGATGATGTGTCAAATAGAACACATTTACTGATACTTTTTAAGACCTTGCTGCCCTAATCTTTAAGGTCTAATGTCAGTAGGTAAATGGTTATGAACATTTTGGAGGAGCTTTCTGCCACCAACTTCAGGTTGTGAATAATTCTATCGCTACTCAGACTTGATGATGGAGGAAGGAAGCTCCTCCAAAATGTCGGTAACTATTTACCAATCAGCACAGCATCATATCCCAGAAGACTTGCATCTTCATGCACAACCTAATTAATTTTAAATGCATTACATATTAAATAATGAAAATCCATTCACTATTTCACCTACATAGGAGGAGGAGACACTGATGAAAAACATTCTACAATGTTACTTCAAATTATGTCTAAATAAATTCAAAGTTATGCCTGTCTTCATGTCCATATAAGTCTCCCCTTATAATTTCGCATGGCACAGGTTTCTAGTTCTACAGATCTATTACTATTAGTGCTATTTTCTTTCTTTGAGGGGGGTAGAATTTACAGTTTAATTAGTTTCTGAACACAGTAAATTTGTTACATATGACATCAAAGTTACACATCACCATGTTAATAATTACAGATGCACAAAAAGCACACCACACATAGTGGGTAGGTATGTTTAAGCTATATCTCAGTACCAAATTTCACATGCAAAGTTCCAACAGTTCATTAGCAATACCCATCAAAGAGAAAATAAAATAAAATATGCAACTGCAATGTTGTTATTTTACATTTTACAAAAACATTGGGTTAAAAAAAGCTGCATACTTTTCCAAGATATATTACCATACATCATTTCAGGCCCCTAAAGTAAATAGCACTATTGTTGCTTGGGCCTCATACATTTGTGTTTCTGCCATGCTGTTACTATTGATTGTATGAAATTACTATGGAATTCAATTTGTGAATTGTGTTACATACTTAAATCATGTAAGCATACAACATCAATATACACAATCATTCCTTCTACACTGGAAGTGTAAATAAAATATTTCATTTGCTACTAGCATGGTAATGCAGAAAAGTTAGCAATCAGTAGGCTGTACCATCCTGTATCCTAGCAAAGGCACTACAATCAAGCACTGTATCTTCCCCTAACCAGACAAGAATTGTCTATATGGGTTTTCCTTCTTTTGTAGCAAAGATTGTCATTTGGATTTTCCTCAGCAAAGGGCTTTCCCCAAGCAGAACTCATAAAGCCATCTCACAGATCTGCCTATACACTGTGTTGTTATTACTGATTACAGGAAATTAAAAAAAAAATCATTAAGGCAGGCTCCAGTTGTATAACTTTCATACTAAGTTTTGTGAAAATTGCACAACTGGTTCAGAAGTTGAAATGGGGGGACATACAAACAGCATGATGATCTCATAAGCCTACCACGTTTCCTTTCATGGAAGGAAGGAATGCTTTTCATATCAGTTTTGTGAAAATTAACCATTTCAAAATATGACCTCATAATGCTTTATTACAAAGTATTACTTATCTGTAGTTGATTAAGCAGAAGACACAAAAGGAACATCAAAGTTTCAGGATAGGCACTTGGAACGTAAGGACCTTGAATCAGGGAGGAAAACTCGAAAATTTGAAGAAGGAGATGCAGAAGAACGCAGTGTCTGTGCTAGGTGTTAGTGAAGTGCAGTGGAAGGGTCAAGGTGAAATTAGAAGTGGTGATTATACAGTGTATTATTCTGGGGGTGACAGTGCTGAAAGAGGCGTAGCAATAGTAGTGCATAAAAGCATAGTGAAAAGTGTTGTTAAGAAGAGTGTGTATAGTGACAGAATCATTGCTGTTAAGTTGAAGGCAGAACCAGTAAGTATTTTGATAGTACAAGTGAACATGCCAACATCAGAGTATGAAGATGACGAAGTGGAAGAGCTGTATGACACAATTGAAGAAATTCTTGAAGAGAATGGAAAGGGCGAGACAAATACAATTATAATGGGAGATTGAAACAGTGTGGTTGGAGATAAAGCACATCACAACACTGCTGGACCATATGGACTGAGAAGGAGAAATCAGAGAGGTCAAATGCTTATTGACTTCTGTGAAAGAAATGGACTGGTTATAACAAGAACATGGTTCAAAAAATCTAAAAGAAGATTATACACCTGGAAATCACCAGGGGATATGAGTCGATATCAATTGGACTATGCACTAGTGAAACAGCGATTCAGGAACATTGTGAAGGATGTGCAGACAATGCCTGGAGCAGATATTGACTCCCACCACAATTTACTGGTTGCAACAATCTGCACTAGATTGAAGAAAATCATAAGGTTCCACAAGCGAAAACCAAGATGGGATTTGCAGAAGCTATATGCTCAATGACAGGAAGTACACGATAGTCTAGAAGAAAAACTTGGTGCAATCAAATGTGAAAGTGGAAATGTGGAAGTGCAGTGGAACAATATCAAGAAATGTGTGTTAGATACTATGAGTGCTTTGGTTGGAAAAGTCGAGAGGAGAGCAAGAAATCCATGCACTACACAGGAGATGATCAGTAAAATGGATGAACAAAGGAAATTGAAAAATGTCAACAATGAAGAAGGAAGGAAGAACTACAGAAAACTGAGGAATGAATTGAAAAGAGCCATGGACAACGCCAGGAAGGAATATCTGGAGAGCATATGCGACGAGATCATAGAATTTCAAAGAACAGGACGTTATGATCTAATGTACATGAAGACAAAGAAACTAGGTTGGAAAGAAAACAATAGGATTCAAAACATTGGCATCGAAGACTCTCAAGGGAATATAATAATAGATCAGAGACAAGTACTGCAAATTTGGGAGAATTATATTACAGAGCTCTACGATGGAGCTAATCGACCAGAACACCTAGAAGTCGAACCTGATGCTGAAGTAGATGAAGATGAGAAAGGCCCTTATATTTTGCAAAGTGAAGTGGAAAAAGCTATCAAGGAGATGAGGGATAAGAAGGCTACAGGAGATGATGATGTACCTGGGGATGTACTCAAATTGTTGGGGGAAGATGGTCTCAGACTAATGACACAGCTGATCAACAGCATATATGTAACTGGGGAGTGGCCCACAGATTTCATTGAAGTTAAAATGATTGCCTTAAAGAAGAAGCCCAAAGCTACAAAATGCAGCGACCGTCACACAATCAACATCATTGCACATGCAGCAAAGATAGTAGCAAGGATACTTAGAAGAAGGATTGAAAGGAAGACTGAGGATGCACTTGGAGAAGATCAGTTTGGAATTAGAAGAGGAAAAGGAACTAGGGATGCAATTGGGATGCTGAGAATAATATCAGAACAAATTTCAGACATAGATGAGGAATCATGTGCTTGCTTCATAGACTAGCAGAAGGCATTGGACCATGTAAACTGGACAAAATTAATGCAGATCCTAAAGGGAACTTGTGTTGACTGGTGTGAAAGAAAATTGATCAGTAAATTGTACGTGGAACAGTGTCAAAATACAACTGGACCAAGGGGAGATGAGGAGTGTGAAGATTGGAAGAGGAGTTAGACAAGGTTGCTGTTCGTCACCGATTCTGTTCAACTTGCAGCGAGTACCTTACCAAGGAAGCTCTTGAAGGGTTTGGAGACTTCAAAATAGGACAAGTAATTCACACTGTGAAATATGCAGATGACCTTGTGCTACTGGCTAGGAAAGAAAAGGTGCTACAGGGCATGATTGATAGACTAACTGAAATTGGAAGACACTATGGAATGGAAATGAATGTGGAAAAAACTAAGGTAATGAGAATCTCAAGGCAACCATCCCCAATAAAAATTATGATAGATCAAAAGCAATTGGAGAATGTGGAATATTTCAGTTATTTGGGTAGCACGATAAAAAATACTGCAAGGTGTACACGTGAAATTAAATCTAGAATTGTTATGGCAAAAGCAGCATTCAACAAGAAGAAGACTCTTTTCACCAGCAAACTGGACTTAAATTTAAGGAACAAACTAGTAAAGTGTTACATTTGGAGCATAGCTTTGTATGGTGCTGAAACTTGGACGCTTCGGAAAGTAGATCAGAAGTATCTGGAAAGTTTTGAAATGTGGTGCTGGAGAAGAATGGAGACAATCAGTTGAACCGATCGTGTGAGAAATGAAGAAGTATTACACAGAGTCAAGGAGGAGAGGAATATCCTACATACAATAAAAAGAAGAAAGGCTAACTGGATTGGTCACATCTTGCGTAGAAACTGCCTTCTGAGCCACGTGATTGAAGGAAAGTTAGAAGGAAGGATAGAAATGATGGGAAGACAAGGGAGAAGATGTAAGCTGGTACTGGATGACCTTAAGGAAAAGACAAGATACGGGATACTGAAAGAGGAAGCCCTAGATCGCACCCTGTGGAGAACTCACTGTGGAAGAGGCTACGGACCTGTCGTAACACAGACTACAAAATGAAGTTGATTAAAAATTTGTGATGATGAATTAAATTTTATTTTATGTACAAATACAATTATATAATATACAAAAGGGTAATGAATTGTTTGTAATCACTCAATCTTTGGACTTTATCAGTCATCTCACGTTTAAGGTACAAAGTAACACACTGTGTTAAGGGGACAGGATCAGGCCTCAGGCAAAAGAGTAGTGGAAACACATACTCAGTTGGGACAAACAGAAAAAGCCATTCTAAACTTCAGCAACTGTCACTGTTAACTACACTACAGATTGTCTTATCATACATGCATAAGTACATATCCTGGTTATTTTGTGTGAAAGTACAGTGGACCAAGTTTCATTTGTAATTATATTCACACCTCTTCCAATCATCTCACTAATCTGTTCTAACAAGAACTAGACACCTGAAACAGCACCTACCAGTGAAACAAATACTGCATATATGACCAGGAATTGTACAGTTCAACCAAGCCCTCAGCCAATGAGCAATAACACCTGCATGAGACTTGTGATGACAGATTTTGTTTCAAGTTACTAGTATATACCTGATTGAAATGTGGTTTTTTTATATGTTTTTATTAACAAGTTCAAGCAATCTGCATTAAAAACTTGTTACTGTAGCCATGCTTCTATTTTAATGTTACTTGTTTGTTGTGTCATATTTTATGATCCTAAAACATCAGACTCAAATATTCTAATTCTGGCAGATCATATTTCATTATGAAAAAAAGTCTGAAAGGAAAATAAAATAATCTACAGATTTACAAAAATAATGTGAATACCATGGAATATTGAATGTTACTACATAACAGGAATAGAAACCAACTGGCACCAGTGCTCAAAGGTTCACTCACAGTCTCAGTCTGTTGTCCCTTCCATATGAATATCACACATTCTTCCCCACTTGGCTCATTCCTCTACTCTACAGATGGAGACAGTAGATTCCTCTGAAACAATGGAACCTCTCTAATGAGCTACATGGCATCACATCCCAGAAGACTGCAATCTTAATATTCACTGCCATGGGAACCTCAAATTTCACAACATTGTAACTTATTATTTGCACACTTGAGACCACAGGCAGACACACACACACAGTTTCATTCTTACAATGTGTTTATTTCCTTCATATATTATTTTGCCACAACTCAGAACTCACTGTAGGAAGGAATCTGCTACACAGGGATTTCACTACAGCTATCCGTCATCACCTAAGTGATCACACTGACTTGTATATTTTTACAAATTTTTATACGATATAATTTTCCTTTTCAGAAAAAACTGAGAGGGCAGACACTAGATCCCCATAATGCAGTGGGAAGCACTCACCTTTGCAACAGTGCTGCTGCAGATTCTAATGACCACATCCACACTTCCTCCATTAGAAAAAACAATCTCATCTGACATCACAGCCAACAAAATTGATTATCGTCTTCCTACTAATGTAAAACCAATTCATTACAAAATTACACTGGATCCTCTTATAGAGGATCCAGATCCCAGCACCTTCAATGGAGAAGTGATAATCAGAGTAAAAGTAATTGAGGAAACTGAACACATTACTCTGCATTATAATAACTTGACTATACATAATGTAAACATTACAAGAGCTAGTGATGAAACAGACTTGACTGTATATGATAGCCATGATCCTGTCACTCACCTCTGGGTCATAAGTCTCAATACAAGTGATAGTGAAGATGCAGAACGAACATTCAAAGCAAACGAGGAGTATCTGATTGTAACAAGTTATTCTGGACACCACCAAGATGACATGTATGGGTTCTACAGGAGTTCATATAAGGACCAAGAGAATAAAACAGTGTAAGTTAATTCAGTTTAATTTAGTTCTGTTTAGTTTAGTTTACTGTTCATCCATTTCAGTCAAACATCTAACACAGGATATGACAATTTCAATCAATCACAGTTTATACCTAACTAAACACAACCTTTTTAAAATCATATAAACATAACTTCCCAGGAGGCCTGATTCAGCAACACCATTGTCAGAATCTCAAATCTTACAGATATTTAAATTCTGTATTTGAATTTGAATTCATTTACATTCTATGAATCCAACGCAGGTTAATACATTGGATATAGAATAAATAAAAAAAAAAATATATTACATATACAACAGTTGCCGATACAACACAATTAGCTTAAAACTGATGCAGTTTAATTTATCATTCTGTATATACATTAAAGGGTTATCACTTTTATTTTTGATACCTTATGTTAAACACTTTTATGCCAGTTACATTCATACACTGACATATTCTACATCCTTGAACTATAAGAATCTATGGTATGCAAATACATCCCATTCTATTCTAAACTTTTTAAATGATTAATAGAGTAATCTAGGGGTTTATGAAATAGCTACTTCAATTACTAAATCCATGGGCTTCGTGGTGAAGAAGTAGGTCTACAGAGCACAAATGACTTTTTGAAAAAGTGAGTCATGAATCTAAGCAGTTTTAATGTCTCCATTGCACCTCGATGTAACCAAACTGATACTCTTATTAACTCCTCAAACCAAAACAACTTTACATGTTGATCACATTTACTACTCACTGAGTTTTAGTATTATTACATATACAAATAAAGAAATGAATATCAGTCTTAACCCAACCGTATCTTTATTAGACAATAGAGATGGACTCTGTCATGTAATAAAGTTGTGTTGAGACTGATATTCATTTCTTAATTTATATCACTGACACACAACAGGATGTCACACGTAAAGCTTACACATACAATCCGACCCCTCTAAGCCATCACAAAAGTTGTTTTATTTACTGGACCTGACTCAAAGAGTATTAACTTACCCCACAAATCTGGTCACCACATTACAAACACATAGGTCCATCCCCAAACAGTAAGGAGAACACCCAGTGAAAATTCTAAACAAGTACTGAAATGCTAACAATGAGATTGCAAATGATGATATTGTAATAATTATTGGAAGCATCTGTGAGACTGGTTTGCTTATAAAGCCATATGGCATGAAGAGCAGAGGTTATACAGCTATAAAGAGAGGTTTTATAGACTACACATATTGCATCACTCTTTCCTGATATGCATCAAATCATAACTGTGTGACATTATAACTTTGTGTGATGATTTATGGGGAATGTTAAAAAAAGAAGGTGATAGGAAATGAAATATTGTGACTAAAAGTCAAACCAATATACATAACAAACTTAAGAACAAGAAACTCCTTACTTTATTAACCTTAAAATAACTAAACACTAATTTATAATATAATACATATAATACATCTTATGTACAATGAATGACCTGACAATACTTCAGTTTTTAAAAGACAAAGACCATGGGATTGCATAATCTTACAGGAGACATGAAACTTCATTTGTATCAGTACTATTATAAGGGGGTAGTTTAGATATCACAGTAATATCAAATATGTATGTCTGTATCGTTGGGTGCGATACACATTTCAGGCCTTCATTAACATACTTGATTTCATACCACATTGTTGCACTGTACATCCTACCAACACTGATCCCCATTTACATATGAAGTGCACGTGGGCCGCTGCCTGGCAAGGCGTAAAGCGTGGATCAGAGTGGCGTAAAAGTCGCCACACACGCTCGAATACGTGCGTCTTGCCTAAGCAGTTCGAAAACTGACGGTAAGATGGAGCGTGAGTGTTACCAACACGACTACAGCTTACTACACGACTGTACAATTTTGGGCCTGGCCAGTAATAAATCCACTGAACATACACAAACACATATTATACATACATAAATCTGTCGGTGAATGATTTGTCTGTACGTGTACAGGCCAAACGGGGAACAAGTTGGAACGTCTGCGAGAGTGTAGGTTCTGCCTGGTAGTTTCAGTTTGTACTGTACTCGTGTTTGATAGTGCAATTATTGCAGCAATTGTGGCAGACATGACAGTGTCACGTGCATTTATATCCAAATTCGTTGAAATGTATCGTGAAAATTCGTGTTTGTGGAAAGCGAAGAGTAAGGAGTATTGTGACCAGGTTAAAAAATATTGCTTACGAACGTTTGACAATCAGGTTACAAGAAATCGATCCGGATGCAAGTAAGGAACAAGTTAAGGAAAAATAAAACCTTTACGAAGTTTCTTTCGAAAACAATTATAGAAAGTAAATGAATCAAGCCTTCTGGCTGACGATACATACACACAAAGTTTGTGATATTATGACGGATCTGGCAGACCAGCAACTTCCAAGAAAGGGTGTCAAGTATGGATTCATCTAGAAGTTATAAATCATGGAGAGGTAAACAAAAATAGTGTTTAAATGAAATATTAGAAGTCTTTTTGTCGATTACAGGTGGATTAAAAATAAAATTCAAATATGTTCACAAAAGCATAAATGTCACAAACCTGAATTTATTTGTTTTTCCACACTGAAGATGGAGATATCTAGGCAATGTAAGTAATCTTGAAAGTGTTTTGCAGGCAGAGGTTTCCCTGTCATGAGACAGCTCTTCATGGCAGTCGTTAAGAAAGAAAAAGAACGATTCTAGTTGTGCTAAGTATTAGATCCGGTTGGTAAATATTGCAGTCCAACAATGAAGGAAAATTATTTGCATATGCCAAATACATAGCTCAAGAATTAGAACATCTCCCAAAGGCAATAGCAGTGTATTTCCAAACACTTACTAATGAAACCATTTTTGACGTGCAGATGGTACTTTAAATAGATTGTCATGTGTGGTAACAGAACCTCTTTATCCAAATATTCCACCACAACAGCTGACATGGACCACGACCATCCCACATCTCTACCGTGGATCCCTCTGGTGGACAATTTTTTTCACACTTTCAGGAATAACAGTCCAGTTCTCTGAGATGATTTTGAACAATTAAGGTAAACTATAGTTATACCATTTAAAAATATTTACTGGCAGTGTAGAATGATCACTCATGGACTAGACATCAGTTATCAGAGCCTCGATTCTCCACTCCATCAAAACAGGTGATATTTGATACTGTAGGATGTTTGGAGACAGCCTTTAACATTTTAACATTTTATGTTTTAATACTATACATGTATTTTAATCTGAGTAATTTTAGTGGTACTGCATATCAACTAACTGTTGTGTGTATATTACTGTTTGTCAACGTACAATATGCTGCTTATGTCTTTGTAACATTGGCTTCCTGATGGTAGCTATAATACATAACTGAAACATGTAGGAGCGTAAAAATTGCTTTTTGCAGTGGTTGGAAATAAAACTTGTATGTGTAAGGCAACTGCATGGAATATGAGTAACATTAAGTATACATCAAGGAAGATTACACATTACACATGTCCCTGAATATATATCCAGCTCAGAAAATAAGAAAGAATATATGGTGCTTACATGTTTCAACCTGAAACAGGTCTGAAAAATTAGGCTGGTGTCATCCAAAAGCTTATCAGAAACACACCACACAAATATACGTTGATCAAAGTGAGATCAAACTGTAGATGAAGCAGTAACACAGATGTCTTGGTCTAGTAGCGAAACATGAATTTCATAACTGCCTGAGGCTACCATCTGTCCAAGACTATTGGACTATCCGCGCATGAAGATATAAATTAAAGGACTGAGTTCTTCTGGGTATGACACCATGTCAATGGGTACACCACTGTACTGCTGTGAGAACCTTAAAACTTGCATATAAATTACATTTTACAGAACTCTTTCAGTTTAATATTTTTGACAGGATTCAAATGGATGTCTGTTCATTTCTGTCTCCACAGAAAGCATAAAGTCCACAGATTGAGAAGTTTGCTTTGGAGTAGAAGAAATAATATTGATTCAAAGAAGTCAGACAGCAAATGTATGAAGTTCAGGAATTCAGAAAGCCATTTCATATTATAATGACAGTTGACCATTCTGCTTCTAACAGAAATCAGACTGTGATAGATACTGTAATATAACAGGTCGTGTATGTTTAGATGACTACAAATGCTTTGAAGTGATATAAAACAATTTATGTTCTTTTATTTCTCTAGATGGCTAGCAACCACCCAGTTTGAGCCAGGAAATGCTCGACGTGCTTTCCCTTGTTTTGATGAACCAGCATTCAAAGCCACATTTGAAATCAGCATTCGAAAAAAAGAAAATCTTCATGCAATATCTAATATGCCAATTAAAAATGAGTAAGTATTTAATGTGGTTGCATAAATATAAGTGTTAAATGAGTAGATAAAACCATATGTAATTTCCATCAGCATTTTGAAGGCTCTAGTTATGATCAGTTCTTCTTCCTTCCACGTGTAATACATAAAGTATACTGAAGGGTACGTAGGATATATAGTTTATTCTTATGGACTGAGTTATGGAAAGGACTAGCTGATTTTCTGGGCTACCTGACCACCAAGTTGTGACTGACTTTCTGTACCTTTATCTTTACCAAGATATTTTCCTTCATGTCCAGATCTATATTCAAAGGTAATATGACCAATTTTCCAAATGTCTGACAACTTCACTTTGCAAAAATCCCTGAAAACAACTTCAAAGTGGAATGTGCACATGGTTAGATTGGCTATTTTTTTTATTAATCCTTTAGTCCTATGTACAAGCATGTTCATACGCGCACGTAACAAACTATGGAGCAGTGTTGTTGTTGAGAAGCTAATACAGTAGTTGCTCAGGTAGTCATATTCCTTGCATTTGATGGAACCAGAACATCTGTTACCCTATTTACAAGTCTTCCACTACTCCATTACTTAAGCCAGATGAATCCAGCCATGCCCTCCCATTCTACTGCTTTAAGATCCATTTTAAAATTGGCTTCTCCTCTGAACTGAGGTCTTCCAAGTGCTGTCTAGCCTTGAGGCCTTCTGGCCACAACCGTGCTTGTATTTCTGTTCTTTCCCACGTCTGCCCCTGTATCCTGTCCATCTCATCCTCCTTGACTTCATCATCCTAATGACCATTGGTAGCAGTACAGCTAATGAAGCTACTTTCTATGCAGTTTTATCCAGCCGTCTACTACTTTCTCTCTCTTTTAAGTTCAGATACTCTCCTCAGACCCTGTTCTCAAACACTCTCAGTCTCTGATCTTCCTTAATGTGAGAGATGAAATTTCACATCCATACAACACAACAGGTTAAATGATATATTTTAATATTTACATGCTTAGATAATAGGTGAGAAGTAAAAAAAGACTGTGAACTAAATGGTAGCAAGCATTGCTGTTAATTTAAGATGTTCTTAATTTCCTTATGAAAGAAATTTTTATTTCTTGGTGTCGCTGTCTTTTTGTTCTGGTTTTGTCCTGCATTCTAGCAACTAGACATGAGCATTTACCTAATTTTCTCTGCATTTGCTTCGTTACTAGCAGCTAACAGAGTGTTTGCATTTTTCCTTCAGCATTTATGTTTTTGCCCAGTAAATTACCATCATTAGTATACACCAAACGCTGCTGTGTCCCATTCAGTTTGAGTCCGTCCTGGTTCTTTCAGGCCCTCATAATCTCATTCTAAAGAAAAGTTGATGAGTAATGGATATGCAGCATCTTGTCTCTTAAAACCATTCACAGTTCATATTACTGGTTTGTTTGAAGCTCATTGATTTTGTCTTTCAGATCTTTCCCCCCAATTATTGCTGGTAATAAATGTTACCATGCACTAGACCATATATTAAAGAAAAGATATATAACACATTCATTAAGAATAGGTCTCTATAAAACAATAATAAGACCAAGTGTGGCCTATGATGCCATGTCATGGACCCTAACAAATAAAATGGAAGAGCTTTAGTGGGAAATGAACTTCTTGAGAAAATATATGGGTCAACATATGAAAATGGTTCCTGGAGAACAAAAATGAATCAAAAAATTTATAATAAATTTACATTTCCAGATATTTTAACTGTAATTAAAGTACATAGATTAGAATGGCTTGGACATGTTGTAAGACTGGATGGTGAAAGGACAGTAAAGAAGTTACTGGAAGGCAAACCAGGAGGAGGGAGGAAAGAAGGAAGACTAGATTAAGGTGGATGGGTGATATCAAATTGGACTTTAGGAATATTGGTGTGAAAAGATGGAGAACAAGAGCTTTGGACACAACAAAATGGGCATCTGTCATGAGGGAAGATAAGGCCAAACTTGAAGGACTGTAGTGCTAAAGAAGAAGAAGAAGATGATGATGATGATTTCTCCCCGCCCCTTTTTTTCTGAAATTCTTACTAATTTTGTGTCTTATGTTGTTTAGTTAATCTCCAATAATTGTGCTTGAATCCTGTAATCATTGAAATCTGTCTTCATTACTTTGATCATTTTGAATATTCTTTGGTAAACCATGGTTTATGCTGCTTCAGTTGATAATAACCTAGCCTATGGTTGCAGTGTTGATATGCTCTCTTATACTTTCCAAGTTTATTGATGCCCCCGTTCTCGTATAATTTCTCGAAAGGTGAGAATCTGTTTGAGACTTTAACTTGATACTGTTAACTTCCCAAACATTTAGCTTCTTGAGATCTTATCTCTCCATACCAAACTTCTACATTACTCATTTTGTTGCTGACAACATCAGTATCCTTTTTGTAATATATATGAGATCCTATCCCTAACCAATTCTACTGTATTGACTACTGATACTGTTTCCCTACATATGAAAAATCCAGCCCCTAATTGATGGTTCGCTTTCCTGTTTCTGTGGAGGAAAGTGTAATGCTGCATTGATTCAGTGTTGCCTTTGTCCCATCTGATCTCTTACATTTCCACTGAATCTTACACTTTATTAGTTATGCCCCTACTGTATAGAAACTGCACATCAGTGATTAATAACAAAGTAGTTTTTACACAAGCAGCAAGGTTCTCCGAAATTTCAGTAGCTGTTGTGTTTATCAGTCATGTTCTGGAAGACTTGTATCTTCATTAACACCACTGTGAGAACCTCAGATCTTACAAAATAGTTTCTCATTTGTTAAAATTGCACAGCAGTGAGATGCACTAACACCAGCATTATCCATGTCATTATATGTACCATTATTACAACTTTCACTTGAGGGAAGAATATATTTTATGCAGAGTGATAATTTTTAGTTTAAGGGTTATATGAAGTGTCGTCATCCCCATGTTCATCCTTAATTTCTAACTGCCAGCAAAACTAATACATATGCTGTGTGAACTTCTGGTTAAGTGTAAGACAAGCATCACTGAATGGAAAATTACACAAAATAATGTTTACTGATGAAATTTTTTTGTGAATTGTAATTGTTGTGTATGGAGTATTTTACATGGCAGCCACTAAAATCCAGATTTATTTTCACCTAGGACTTCCTGATAAACTGCTGTAGCTAGGCATATGAAAGACAGTACAATGATAGATCATAAAGAAGTCTGAAAATTTCATGCAAAAAATATTTTGTATGTTCAATATTGTATATATGCCAGTGGCATGAATCGTTGTGGTTATGGGTGATAAATTTCAGGATTTGGAAATCATTACATTTACAGAATGTGCCCACATATAAATGTATAAGTTGTATATTTATTAATTATTGTTTCTAGTGAGCTGGCCAGACCAAAGCATTTAAAGGAAATTAAGTACTAGTGCCTTAAGTTTTTCCCATTTCTTGCTCTTAAAGAGTTTTGTCCATGGGCTGGTGGCAGAGCATGGGTCTTCCTCTGTGAAACATCATACTGTTACCTCATATTTTGTCCTGTACTATGGAAAAAGTGTGACTTAAATTAATTTATCAGCATTAAGAGACTTATTGGAACAAATATGGTGTGATAGTGAGCTGCTTGGGTTGGGAATTTAAGCAAGCCACATTTAGGGTAAATACAAATAACACTGAGTGGCAGTTACATATAAAGTATTAATGACTTTTCATGTTATGTTCACCGTGCATCATGATAACATATCAAAAGTTTAAAAACCAACATATGCACTATATTTTTACAAGTATGTCAATTACCCCTACATATGTTTCGGCTTCAACAAGCCATCTTCAGGGGGTCAAAGTTCTACATATGCTCGACATCGATTAGTTCAATTATAAGCACCTCATTTATAACCAATATAAATGTAATTTTAAGGAAACTTTTAACCTTTTATACATCTAACATGAAAGACTGGTAAAACTCATTCCCTGGATTTTATATATTTGGACAGCTGATAGTGGTGATATCCTAATCCACTGGGAATTAAGAATTTGTTTTACATTGATGTACGAGGTGCTTATAATTGAACTAATGGATGTCGAGCATATGTAGAACTTTGACCCCCTGAAGATGGCTTGTTGAAGCCGAAACATATGTAGGGGTAAACTTTATGTTATTTTCACCGTACATTTTTAATTTATATAGTCTTATTCCGACAAATGTACACTTTATTATGTCCTATTTAATACATGCTTATGTTAATAAATAGTCAACATGTTTCGAACTGTTACTTACAAAGTAGCTAAACTTCTCACCCAATTACTAAATGATTATCTGGATCTCAACAACCAGTATGTGATTAACAATTCAACGAACCTAGCACATGACATTTTCAAACTAAAAATTAACAAAAATCACAGATTTATTGCATACGACTTTAAAGACTTATTTGTAAACATACCCATTCAAGAGACACTATCACTGATAGAAATATTTTTACAATATTATGAAAATATATTCCTTAAGCATCTCTTGGAATCTCAAAACATAATATACTACACCAGATACGTAGACGACATTTTTATTATCTTTGACAACACCATAATTGACCCAGACCACCTGACTAATAGTATGAATACTGTACATAATGACATTCTTTTCAAACCAACACAAGAAACTGACAACCAAATTAGCTTCCTTGACTTACTTATCATAAGAAAAGAAACAACAATAGAAATTGATATATATAGAAAACCAACCACTACAGACACAACAATCAACTTCATATCAAATCACCCTATGCAACACAAACTAGCAGCTTACATGTATGAATTCACTACCCCTATCAAAATCACGTAAACAAAAGGAATGGAATATCATACAATACATAGCTAGAACTAATAATTTCCCGAGTAAGATCATTCAAAGATTAAACCAATCTATACAGCAAAAAGTAAAACTCCACATCCCACAGAGTTCTACACAAAAAAGACCCAAAAAATGGACTACATTTACGTACTATCACCCTTCTGTCCGACTAATTACTAACTTCTTTAAAAACACAGATATAAACATTGCATTCCGTAGTACCAATACAATACGTAATTACATGAAAGACAGGACAAACAATGAAATAGATCAGTACAAGAAAAGTGGTATTTATAAATTAACATGTACCATGTGTGGCCGTTCATATGTTGGCCAGACAGGACGAAATCTAAAACAAAGATATTTAGAACACACCAGGTACATTAGGAATAATGACCCACAATCAGCTTATGCAGCCCACATTCTCAATAACATACATGAATATGGAAGTATTAATAACAACATGTCCCTACTCAAAAAAGTAAATAAAGGACCACATATGAACTCCATGGAACAGTTTTACATTCAATTATATGCACACAACAAAAAATTAGTACTAGAACAAAACCCGGGAGAATACAACCCCATATTCAGTTTTGTTTACAACCTTCAGAGTTGTCTTTCTACTGCATGACATTGACCTATATAAACCCCCGTTCGGACACCGTAAGATTAGTACACCTTCCACAAGCCAGTAGCGAACATGTAACAGCAGATGCAGGTATGTACAGTGTAACACTTCAACAGTCTTACTACCAAATTTAATAATTTTATAATACTGATTGTTACTCAAATAATGTAACTTAATATTGTTTTAATATTTTCAGTGGACATATATACCCAACATAGTTGAAGACATTTTATCCATTTTATCTGTTTTAATGAGTACCATTTAGCTGGTGTAATAATAAAGAGTCCTGATGATGAACTGATACAGTTCGAAACATGTTGACTATTTATTGACATAAGCATGTATTAAATAGGACATAATAAAGTGTACCTTTGTCAGAATAAGACTATATATGTAGGGGTAATTGACTTACTTGTAAGAATATAGTGCATATGTTGGTTTTTAAACTTTTGATTTATTAATGACTGTTGATTCTGTTCATCTTAGGAATTCTGCGCATGTTAAATTGTCCTTTTCTTGCATTAGGTCATCAGTTGTTATTTTTGTCAATGAAGAGACATTAGCACATTTTTTTATTGCTGTAAGTATTATTTATGCAGCATTATAATACTTTAATATTTCCAAATTAAATTTTGTACTGTTGTTTTATTTTGCTTAAGATAGTCTTCACAACTTACTAGAAATATACTGCTCATAAGGTATTACCAGAGCCATAATGTATGAAGGTTTCAGAGGGGGAGTGGGACGTAGCTTGAAATTCTGTGCATCCGTACATGATTACGCCTCCCATCCTCATTTGACCTGACACCAACCCTAAATATTCCAGAAACACAAATATATCCTCTCTCTCTCTTCTCTCTCTCTCTCTCTCTCTCTCTCTCTCTCTCTCTCTCTCTCTCTCTCTCCTTTTTTTTTTTTTTTTTTTTTTTTTTTTTTTTTTTTTTTTTTTTTTTCCCAAATTGTCAAAAACTCTTCTATTTTACATGCTTAATTTTACACAACTACCTGACAATGCAGGATGTTTTATATTACTGCTTATGGTGTTATGGCAAGAAATGACAAGATGCATGGACATTGGGAATAGTAAATTAATATAAATTAAATAGAAAAGAATAAGCTGCAAAAATGGTAATATTTACAGTGAAATTTGGGTTTCCTGATGCCAAGGTATGGCTGAACCCCTCACACCATAGTGCATATGCCTCTGGATTGAGGAAGTTTGGAAGTACGTAAACATGTTGTTTTATGCCATATTTTAAATAATATGTTCACCATTCTGTGTTATATTTTTCAGCCAGTCAGCTATGTCATTTAATTGCACTGTATTGTGACACTAGCAGCCAAATTACTGTAAACACTTTAAATCACCACATATCATTATTTTAGGGGTGACAGAAGCCTTGTGCATGGACTGTTTTGTACTGCTTTATGATTAGAAAAGTGTTAAACTGAAATCATAAGCTGTATTACACATTTTACAGTGAAAATGGAGAGTATTATAACTTTGAAACAACACCAGTCATGCCTACATACCTGATTGCCTTCATAGTGTCAGACTTCAAGTCTTTAAATGAAACAGAGCATTTCCATGTATGGGCAAGAGAAGGAGCAATTGAACAAGCACAGTATAGTCTTGATGTTGGACCATCCCTTCTTAATGCAATAGAGGATTTTCTGCTGGATCTGAAATATCCTATGCCCAAGATGGATGAAGTGGCTGTGCCTGATTTTTCATCTGGGGCCATGGAAAACTGGGGTCTTACAACATACAGGTGAGATCAAAACCCGCTAGTGGTCAGTGTGTGTAATGCCCTTTTATTAATCTTAACATGAAGTCACAATTGCAGATTATGTGTAAAATCAAAGAAGTGAATAACTACAATGGCGAAGTTTAATATTGTGATATCCCTTGTAAGGAAGGATGAAACAACCGATGTCTTGGGATTTAATGTTTCTAAAAATAAAGAAACAGGACATTTAGTAATATTTAGGTGGTTGGTGGGGGAGGGGGGTGTAGAAACCTGTTAAGCAATCAGAAAATAGAAAATATGTATTACTACAATGAGGTAACTCAGATAAAAAAAATTGTGACAGATACAAGTGATGGTACAATTACAAACCCAGACAATCAGTTCATTTACTCATTTTTCTTTACATGTCCATTCCTCATCCTTTGCAGTCTCAGCCCAGACTCTGTAATCCCCAATCAATACCTATTTTTTCCTGATAGTGACCAGTTGCTGGCTGTCTTACTCCTGTAGATGTTTTCTCACACTGTGGGATAGTCAGAGTGTTCAATCATACAGTCAGAGAAGTTGTATTTTTATAACTTGGAAAAATCCACGACATTTGGCATCCCGAACCAAATTGCGTGTGACATCAGGACAGAGCTCTTTAAAACCCATAAAACTGGGACTGTCTGGGGACAACTGAGACGAATGGGATCCCTACTGTTGTCATATCTGAATTATTATGAACAGTTATCAAAAAATGTTTTAAAACTTGGTAGCCACACCAATATTTCATTCACTAGCAATAGGTGCACATTAATACTATAAAGAGAACTGACTGCCATAAACATGGCCTTTAACAGAAGTACAGGTCCAATGATCGCATTTGTACCATCTTGCCATTGAGATAATTTTTGTCACAGATACAGTAAAGGTCGTGGTACCTGGCACCTACAGGACCAAAGTCTTGCCAAATTTCTAGTTTTCTAGACATCAGAACATTATACCTGATGTGTATCTTAGTGCACCTAGCAACTTCATGGACAGACTTAACTATTTAATTTATCACTTGATGTAGTGTCCTGTTTTCTATGACACACTTTCTAGTTCCTTTTTGTCACTACTTATGTGAGATGGTGTTTATATAATGTAAAAAAAACAAGAAGACACCAATATTTTGCTCTTTTAATCATCATATTCGCAACACTGCTGTCAGTGCATGGAATAGTGAAATTTAATGGGTATCTTAGTCATTATCTGGTTAACAGAGCTTTCTGGTTTGTCCATTGTCAGATATGACAGCTTTTACTGTAGTTATTTTAATTCATGAAACCATCCTTAGAGTGTGTTATTGTAAGCAATGAAATGTCCGTATGTTAGATCTAATGTGTAAGTGAATCGTGAAGACCATAATAAACAGACATAAGAAATCTACTAAAATTTCAGGGAAAGGATTATCTTGTATGATAAGGACTATGCTACTGCGGCAACAAAACAACAGATTGCAACAGTAGCAGCGCATGAGTTTGCACACCAGTGGTTTGGTGATCTGGTTAGCCCTGAATGGTGGAATTACTTGTGGCTCAATGAGGGATTTGCCACATACTTTGAGTCCTTTGCTACAGATGTGGTGAGATTTATTATGTACTATATGTTTCATGTACCACCCACACACAACCGATGTTTTACATGTATTTATACCATGTACAATACAACTTTATTATGTCTTGGCTACATATTTCAATCCAGATAGGTCATTGTCAGACTTCAGTATAAGCTCTTGATCATACAAATATTTTATATACGATGCACTACAACATAATGCAACATAGGCCTATCTGTGCATATAGGTGAATAAATTATAGTTAAAATACCCCTTCTTAATTTGATCACTGAACAACATCTGGTGAGGACGACAAATCATGAAGCAGTTTTCTCAAGTCTCCTGTTAGTTCCTCCCTGGTAGGCCTAAATATCTTCCTCAGGCTGTGTTTTTCCCTTTATGCAAGAGACAAAGTTTGACACCCATATAAAACAACAGGTAAAATTGTAGTGCTTACATAGTCTTTATAGTTTTGTATGCAAACAGGACTGAATGGTAGCAAGAATTCCTGAACTTAATGTGATTTTAATATCTTCATGCTTGCAGTTTTGGTATGTCATTCCCAAATATTTGAACTTATCAGATTTTTAAAGGATTTAGTGCCTGTCTGTCTGTTGTGACTTTTTCTGCATTCTGTTCATGAGACATGAGCACATATTTAGTTTTTTAAGTGCTTCCTTCTAGATAGACCAACCCCAGTATTTAGTATTATTATGCCTAAATTCTTATGTTAATAATTTCTACAATAATATTGCTTTTATGTTGTAATTTGTGTTATAAGAATTTTTGCTTTTGTTGATTTTGATTAATTCTTACTATGTGTATACATTATATGCTTGTATGTTGTCTGTGTTTATTTATTTACAGAGTATGCCTTTTAATATGCCCCTAAATGTGGCATCTGTTACTGGAGTTTTTTTGCATATGATGCCTACATCTGCCAGGGGTTTAGAGTCTGTATTTCTCCTGCAGTTCAATTTACCTTATTGCATAAAAGAGTCTTGAAGTGCCAGCCTCCAACTTCTAATCAGGTCTTGCATGTGGTGAATATATTTCTGGGCATGTGGCAGAGCTTTCATTGAGAAATATTAGGAATATCTTCAAATATTGTCGTTTAGTTCTTGCAAAGAATGTTGATTCTTCACACCAACTCTGTCTTGCAGTGTCCCAGACAGATAAGAATCCATTGGATTCAAATCTGGAGATGTAGGATGCCACAATTTATGAGTTATCAACTGTTCACCAAATACCTCTTCTAGGCTAGTAATTAAGGAATTTTATTTGTGGGCCATGGCATTGTCCTGCATGAAGAAACTACATTTTTCTTCTTCTGTTGTTTCTCTAAGTAGTAGTGTCAAAATTTACTGAATGTTATGGCAGAAATGTATTGTTTCTTCAAAAAACCCAAGCCCTATGATTTTGTGCACAAAGCAAAATCATGAAGTACATAGAGATTTTCAAAAGACCACTGTATGTTTACTCTGGCTATTTACAATTTCATTTAACCTTTTAACAACCCATGTTTGCACGTGCAATGACACATAGGAAAACACCATTAGATACGTATTTTTTGTATATAAGCGACAAGGAAATTTACTGCATTTTTAAGACACGCTACATAATCTCTGTTCTATTTTACACAAAGTGCCGTTTATTTCATGATTTTATCTTTTTTTTTTTTAATCCAAATAATACTCATGTTTTTCATAAACCATGCACTGAAATTTAAATACCCACCCCAGTACAATAACGGTTAATGTAAATGTGCCACCTTGCAAAACCATTGCAAATGAACACCCTTTTTTGAAGAGAATACGTTTCTCATGTACAGTAACCATATGTCATGTGTGACTCATAACATAAATTGGTGCCCAGTTCATGTTCCATTGCTGATAAGACAAGGAGCCTTCTGATCAAGTCATGCTTCGAGGCAGATGTGCTTTCCTATGCTCAGGGGTGTGAAAAAATGGGATTTGTACAATGGAATAGGAAAACAGTCCATCCATCAGATAGTTGCTTTAGATTTTAATCAGATTTTGTTTCTGTAACGTATTTAAGACTGAGATTTATGTTTGGTCGTGTTCATCTGAGGATACAGTCAATCAGAAACACATTATATGATGAAGGGATAAAAGAGAGCAAAGGTCATTTAAAACAATCTACTGTGAGTTACAGCCCACCATGCCAGCAATATAACACACTGGTATTCTATCTGTGTTGTAAATTAATGTAGCCATTTTAATGTTTGTAATTGTGCATTCTGTGTCTGTGTACAGGTTGCACCAGACTGGAGACTGAAAGAACAATTTGTGGTTCGGGAGCTTCAACCTGCCCTTGCTGCTGATGCTTTAATAACGTCACATCCCATGACTCAGTCTGTTGACAGTCCAAACAGTATAAGGTCCATCTTTGATACAATCTCTTATGAAAAAGGTAATTATGTAATAAGATTATGATTTAGGTAATTATACTGCACCTAGTATGTAGGCTATTAGCTATAGGCATTGGCACGAAATCTTTTCACATTAAGTCAAGAACTTTGTATTCTGGTCTTCCATAATTTTCAGAAATATCAAGTACCACCTGACTTATTTAGTGGAGGAAATGTATGGATGAATGCAAACATTCAGTAGTGATGAATGGACATAGCTTTTGTGAATTGCGTCCAGTGTTACAGTCATACCAAGTTGTTACTACATCCTCAGATAGCTTTCTCAGATCCAGCCTACCATTACATATGACTTCTGCAGCTGATATGTCATCTAAGAAGTTAAATCAAGAAGACTTTTTTTATGAACAGTTCAATATGAGAATGACACAAAACACTGTTTATATGGGAAAACTGCCAAACATCTATTCTTGCAACTCTCTGTGTGGTGCCAATAGTATGTTCACTTTGTCACTGACTATGTATTAAAATTTCTCATTTTCAGATTGTTAACAATAAGTTTGTATATCTTGCTTGAGTTATTATGAAAAGAAAAATATACAAGTTTGTGTGTGTGTGAGCATGCGTGTGTGTATTTGTACACATGCACCTGCATACATATTTGTGCATGCTTTTGTGTTTTTTACACTGTTTGTGTGGGTGTGCTTATGTATAAGTGATTATTTGTCTTCTTAAGCCTAGTTGCTTAAGAATAAACCAACTGTGTTAGTATTTATATGACAGTAATAGAAGATATGTCTATATATTTCAAAGTATTCTTGTATTGAATTGCACTGTAAAATTGAGAAGCTTTCTGCAAGAAAAGTGTATTACAGAATGCAAGGTTTTGTGCCTGACTGATGATCAGCTTCTCACAGATTCTGCTGCTTGGAGTTAGTATATAAGGGATTTATACTTTTATTTATTTGGACACTGTTCATTACCTAAGGCAGGCCTGCTCAACTGTAGCTTGCAGGCAGCATATTGCCAGCAACAGAGCCTTATTTGCCCATGGAGACATTTGTAATGTGAAAGTGTCCTTCAACCCTTTCTCTGGCAAAGCTGAGATAGACTGCAGAAGCAAGTTTTAAACCTTATAAGTCATTCATTTATGGAAACATATGTTGTATAAATAATTCATTTTTTAAAGTTGTGCTAAAATAGTGATTCCCTAGCCTAGGTTGTGAATTGAATTTTTAATATTTTTTCCCAATAATTATCTGTATATTTTTATTGCATATGATGTATGTACAAATACACAGTTAAAATTATACATGTAATTATATGGTACTTTGTCATTCTTCATGCTGTGTATTGAATTTCATGTTGCCCGCATGCAGACCAAATTTTGCCAAAATTGCCTGCACCATGTAACAGGTTGAGCAGGCCTGGTCTAAGGTATGGCAATACACACAATGTTTCAGCAGCTGATTGTGCTCCCTTCTTCATGTTTTATATTGTGTGACTCACGTAGTTACTCGTAAATTTCAAGGACTGTAAAACTACATTAACGTTTCTGCACAGTTTTTAACAGAATCTAAATACTTTAAATTTGTAACTATGTGATTAGTGAACCATACAACCTGAAAACAAAGAGTAGTCAGCTCTCAGACCATTGTATGTAGTGGCGTACCTCGGACAATGGACATTGCCCAACTAAATAAGGCTATCATGAATCAGCTACTGTCACAAACAACAGGCAAACATGTAATGGAGTTCTGATGTGTATAGAAAACCAAACTTTAGGTGAACAACTGAAAATTTAACAGTGCTTGACAGAGATGTTAGGTATTTATATTTTTAGATTTGTATAGTACCATCCATGCAACAGTTAATTGTAAAGAAATGCTATTGTTTTATAATGAATTTCTTATATGAATGTGTTCAAGGTCGTACAACTCTATGGGTGCCAAATTGAAGGTGGTGGTGGTGGTGGTTGTTGTTGTTGTTGTTGTTGCCGTCGTCGTCGTCGTCCTCATCCTCATCATGATCATGTTATCATCATCATCATCATGTTTCCTTCTACAGATGCAGGCCAGGATCTGTATTTTATAATCACCTAACACATTTGGCGTTGAGTGTGAATGGCAAGTATAGTGATTGGATTTCTGTTATGAATATTTTAATCAGAACAAAAATATGGAAAAATTGATAGAAAGAAAACATTTTAAGTTTAAAGTGACCGTTTATGTTCATATGGAATTATTAACTAACCATCTTTCGAATTCCATGGAGAGAAGCCTGTCTTGAGAAGCTAATAGTAGCAGAAAGCCAACAACGAATGGCCTTCCAGCTGTAAAAATTCAGCTTATTAGAAAATATTACACATTTGGGACTATTACTTCTCTTAGATACTGTTTCAAATCTGCATAACAAAAACTATAATATGAATTATCAGAATCTTATGGCTTGTATTTCTGCTTATAGCTGGTTCAGTTATTCGTATGATGGAGCATTTCCTGACAACAGAAGTATTCAAAAAAGGACTGAGACGATACCTGGAATCCCGGTGAGTATGAGATAAACCAGTTAAGTATGTATCATTTATATTCTACATTATATTTTACTGTATTATGCATGGCAAAGGACATTTAATGTTAACTGTTTTATTGCATTAGATGTAGACAGGAATTCATGTGTTATTTGAAATTCTCCACCAAATCTTAGATTACAGTCCTACTTTCTTTATCACTCCCAAGTGCTAAAAGGCACCAGAAAACTGAAGAAATAATATTCAGTATATGCTTGACTGTGGTTATGTAAAGTTATGTTAATTTAATCATGTCAAGTTGAATGTGGAGATTATATTGTGTAAAACCCCAATTTTACTCTTTTGTGGAGTCCACCTAAAAATGGTGTAAAATCTGGGAAACATTTTTCTTAAGGCCACTTGGCCGTAACCATACAAGAAGGATGTAAAGTTGTGGAAAACACAAAATGTGGGAATGTAAAATCAAAGTTTTACTGTATATATGCAGGATTGCACAAATTTTACAAAAATGTAGGAGGCACCTCACAATTCTAGGTGCCAGAAGAGTGACACTTGACTAACAAAAATTAGGTGCCACCATACAAAATTTAGTCACTGTGGCAACCTGGCGCTCAGAAGTTTTACACCCCTGTGCACACGCGCCAGTGTGTGTGTTTTATGTGTGCATGCTTGTGAGTGTGTGAGTGTGGTAGTGAAAGGAAAAATGATCGGATGAATATGAACTGTAAGGGGAAAATATTTTCAAAAAAGTGGTTTCTGCATATTTTTAAACATAATATTCTTATGTTTACCTGTAAGAAATATCGCAGCCCAAGCAAACCAGGAATCATAAATACAGACTGTCACGCTTGCCATTGATCCATCAAGTGATGTGTTTTGACAGATGGTTATTTTTCATAATGCTGTAAATGCTACTGCTACTGATAACAGGAAACTGACACCTGCATGATAATTATGGAGGTGTCACAAGATAGAATAACACTCTGATGACTCACTTCCTGTAATTTGTAAGTTATATTGCACACACACATGCTGGGAGCAGTCAGTTTATTTTGATACAGTGTTGGATGTTCAAGCTGCCTTCACAAAATGTTTGTCAGAAAGAGCTTATCTCCAGAGAGCCATGCTCCTGCAGTCATTCAGTTTCAAAACCTATAAAAAAGGAAAGTAAAATTTACATGCAGTATACTTCTTTGTTTAGAAATTTTCATCTCTGTTTGGAATTATTTGAAGCAGGGAACCACAAAAAACTTAACATAATACAACAAAATTCCTTTAATCCAACATCCAATAATTAAGAATTTCTGATAATCCAGCACTTGAGGATAGTAGTTCCAAGACCAGAAGTTTTGCTTTATATCAGAAAAAACTTCATCAGTGAAACAGGCAAATCTCAGGGACATGTTCAAAAAGGTGTCCAAGCATGTCTGTACATCAATCGTGGTATCTCCTGACCCCTTCTCTCCTACTCCATCAAATTCTTGAGCTTTGAAGACTCCAGAAAACACAGAACAGGACCCTGATGACCCAGAACCAGACAGATGAAGGCGATATTCAATTGGAATACTTTTCTCATTAGTTGTACAGCCCAAGTATAGGAGTAGTAACAAGAAATTACCTGTAAGAACTTAGGTCAGTATAGGTACTGTCTGATAATCGATAATTTGGCACCTGTCCGGTCCCATGGAGGTTGGATTAATGGAATTTTGCCGTATTACATACATACATACATACATACATACACATTTCTTAGATCCTAAATCTGTCACAGGACAGTTGGATATGAAACAAGGCATCTTAAAGTAAAAACACAAATACACTATACACAAAAACATCACAAACACAAAATACATACAAATCAACTACAACAGTAGAAGAATACTTCCACATAGTTACATCATCATATAACAGTTCACTGCATGTGTATCACCTCTCCTTACTTCTCCTGTGTTTATATTAAGATGATGTCCACACATCACCTTCTCACTGTGTTCTTTCAAAAAGGAGTGGAAAGAGATAGTTTGTCAGATATTGAGGGATTTTAGCACTTGAAAACCTGCCACCTCTGTATTAGTTTCCATTCTTTATGTTTTTTCCCCAGAAACCATCTGATGGTACTCATCTGAAAATGTGGCAGTTGCATACTTCTGTCATTCCGCATGAGGTACATTTATGTGCTCATAGGTTACAAGACTGGCAGAGGAAGGAGAAGGGAGAAACAAGTTGAAATTTTTAAGGCAAAATTTTAGAACAGCTGTTGTGTGAAGGTCAAACTAACTTCTAGCAAAAACGGTTGTTTGACCATATTATCCCTCGTGCATGCACACCCATGTAATAGAAAGTAATAACCATGTTTGAATGTTTACACTATGAAGGTCTAATGCACTGTAAGCCAACACACATTCTTAACATATATCATCATCATCATCATCAGGCGTTCAACATCCCACTATGAGCCTCCGCTTCCCATAGCACTTTATTCACTTTATTCCATGACATCCATCCCTGGCAACCATCCACCACCTTTGAATCCCCACCTTCCACATATCTTTCACTATACAATCCAACCACCAGTTCTAATAATATCCGGTGACCTGTAAACTGGCACAGTTCTGATTGTGCCTGTTCTTCATTCTCCTTTCTCCTGCACTGGACCATATATTTTACATAATGTTTATGTAATGTTTCCTTTTCAAAGGTACACAGTCATAATTCATCTGATTGTGTTAGTGTCCATTTTTTCACTTCTATATATCAGAATGGGTATAACAAAGGTTTTTTATATTGACCTGTGTTTCACAAATTAGCAGTCATGATTTAAAGTGTCATTGTAGCCCATAACAACACTTATTTGCATTCTGAATTTGTCTGCTGATTTCTTCCTTCATGTCATTTTTGTCATTAAATAGTGAGCCCAGGTATACACATCTATAAACTCTCTAAAATTTATATTCCATAATTTTAATATGTGGCTTGACCATTGTTTGCTCTCTGTTTCCTTTAACTGTCATGGATTTAGTTTTTTCTTCATTTACTTTTAATCTCATTGCATCACCTGCAGTTTTAATGCTATAAAAGATATCTGTTTATATCTCCTAGTACAATCTTAGTATCATTCTGTGAACATACTCGTACATCATATTTTTTGTCCAGAATTGTATAGAAGGCTTCCTTTTCAACTTTGGAGTTCCTTCAGTTGGAGCATGTATATTCATTAAACTGCAGTTGAAGAACTTTCCTGTAATATGAAGGCATGAAATTCTCTCATTCAATGGTGTGAAGCTTGTAACAAGATGTCTTACTTTTTGTAAATAATAAGACCAGTCGCAAAGCGATGTTTACTATTGCTTCAGCTCAAGGAAAACCATACATTCTCTTTTTTCTGTAACCCCTCTCCTTTCCACTTCACTTCCTGAATGGCCATTATGTCTTTATTATATTCGTGTAGCTGGTCTATTAATATTCTGAAGGCTCTTAGTCACTTTAGTGATAAGACATTCCATGTGCAATGTGTTAAATTGTTAGCCTTCTTTCCTTTACCAGGTCACCAACATCTAGTCAGTCGGGCTTCATGTGCCTTGGCTATCATAGCAAATCTCATTTTTACAGTGTGAGGCTGATAATGTCATGTGTAACCCTCCTCCTTTTCCTGGGCTTTGGACCAGCTAGGAATGAACATCTCAGGCCTAGTTGGAGTTTCTTAACATAAACACACAAAGAAAACATATGACAATTTGAGTTCATGTTTGGTATCTCTGCAAAAGCAAATGTTAGAATATTATTCTTCATTTCAGCAAATATTCAAATGCAAATGAAGAACACTTGTATGATGCAATAAATGAAGAATTCCAGGCATCAAAACCAGAATTGTATGCAGATGTGTCTAATGTCATGCATACATGGACACGACAAGCTGGTTATCCTCTAGTGACAGTTACTTCAGAGGGAAACCAACTCACAATAACACAGGTACCATTATTGTTAACTAGTTTATTCTAGTAATCTGTATTAGTAAACAGTTGATTTCTCTTTCTTATCACCATGATAGCAGTTGTTTATAACCTCTGACATCTGTATATATCAACATGTAATCCCAGCAGTATTGTTTGTACACTGCAGGCAGGGTTACCTGTCAGTCAAAGATTCAGCATTATAATCCTAGCAAAAGGATTATGTTATTTTGGTTGTAAAACTATCTTGCCATATCTGCTTTATTTACATGTAACTGCATAGTTCATTATGAGTAGTCTAAATAGCTGCTGGGATAACTCAGTAAAATCATAGGTTATGGTTTGGATGGTTGGGGTTTAATCCCCACCAGGAACAGGGTTTTCTCCCTTTATCACTGTGTCCAGTATAACACTAAGCCCCACACAACATCCTATCCTGTGGGTACCAATGTGCTGTCTTCTTGGGACTAAGGTATGTGGAGTATGAAGTTGAATACTTGCCTTCATCTACAGCCAAGCAGAGCTTCCCCCTGCATCTTAAAAGCCTGGTGCTTGAGTGAAGGGACAACTGTTTCTGATTTGGGTTATCCTCCTTTCTTAAAAGGAAGTTTATTAGATCACTGTTCTGTCCATGAATGTGTGTTGTTTTGCATGTGCAGGGCCAGCTCTAGCCTGACTTCTGCTCCAGACAACAAGAAATTCCACTATCCCATCCCCCACCTCCTTCCAGTTAAAAACAGATCAGGTCTCAAAACCCATCATATTGAGCCAGGCAGTGTGACAAGAGCCATCACTAGTGTCATAATTATTAAAACTCTTTTATTTTCATTGTTATATTGTATGTTTGTCGACCTCGGTGGACTAGTGGTTAGCGTGCTCGCCACTGGACCCAAGGTTTGCGGGTTCGATCCCGACCGAGGTCGATGGATTTTTAAGGGTGATAAAAATCCGGATAAAATTCCTTCGGATGGGAAGTAAAGCCGTTGGTCCCGTGTCGTAGATTTACAGCATGTAAAAGAACCTTACGGGCATGAATAAAAATGTTACGTAAGCTAAATTCAAAGCCTCCATTTCTCACCCAAGTCTCCTGGCTGCCTGCCAGATGGCTCTGGCGGACACATCAGGATCGATAGAATAGTAGCGCGGCCAGTTGTCCAGTCACCAACTGCCACGAATGCACACGACTTAGTAACCTCGGAAAGAGGAGGCCTGAGCCCATATAGGGCTGTTGAGCCATGGTTATTATTATATATTATATTGTATGTTTAGACGACTGTCACAATATTAACAAAAGAGCGGCAGAAATTATGGGAATTTTCATTTAATAACAGAAATAAACTGATGTGTTCAATCACCAACCAGCATCTGCAAGGCACTTTACAGAGAAGATTCATACCATCCATCTGATTAAGAGGCTTTACTGTGTGTTTTCATGAACTGGTACTGTGCAGTATTCAATATCTGAATATATGGAAGCTGCAATTCTTTAATTGCTTAACCTTTAGGAAGCAGATTTAAATGCCAATTGTATCTCTTGATGGCCTGAATTTTTCTGGCGTAGCACATGCATCTAAATTGCTACCAAGCAAACACACAGAGACCAGTATATGGCATGTTAGGCTGTTTACCAGTGCATTTGAGAGTCCACCTTATGGTCACGTAGGATGATAAAGGTTAAATCCTAATATTCCAAAGTGTCAAATATTAGAACAAACAAGGCACATTTTCAGTACTATAATGCAAGATTGTGTGTACTTGCAAGTTGTTTATTGAAAAAAGTTGACATAGTTGTACTGAAAATGGCAAGATAAACCAATGAGAAAGGAGAAATATTGGAAGATGCGTACAATATGTTTCTGTCTCAAAATTTGATGTGTTCTGTTATACTGATTTAATAATGCTACATACATACTGTAATCCTGGTGGGGGCGAGATTTTCAGTACCAGTCCAGACCGGCCCTGGGGACTACCCAGCCTCCTGTACAATGGGTACTGGGTCATTCCCGGGGGTAAAGTGGCCGGGGCGTGGCTTTGACCACCCACCCCCATCTAGCGCCGAGGTTAAGGAAAGAGTAGAGCTATACCTCTACTCTCCCTCTGGGCCTTCATGGCCTGTTCTAGGGTGAACTTTGCCTTTACATACATACTGTATATTCCTACATATTATGGTGCACTCATACTAAGTTTGCCATGAGTATGTTTTGTGTGTGTGTGTATATATATATATATATATATATATATATATATATATATATATATATATATATTCATGTCTTGTGAACAGAATGCAGGACACACTCACAACTTAAAGATAGCTAATAAATCCTTTGAAAATGTTGTGAAGTTCATATACACCAAGCCCTTGTTTTATGCCCTAGTTATGTTCCTGAAATGTGGATGTAAATTAAAAAGGCATAAATCGAAAATGATATTCCCATAATATGTAATGGAATACGGTAGGGGTTAGCATAATAGAGCACAACAAGCCAAATGTGGTAAACTGAAAATGAAAGGGGCAAATTAAGAAGTGGTGTATATAGGCAAGGGGCATTAAAGCGAAAGGTGTAAAACAAGTCGGCATAAAACAAGGGCAACATGTATGTGGGTACATCACTACCATATCAAAATAGCATGCATGTAGAAATTAAGAGAAAATTATATTCGGGGTATGGCTGCTACCATTCACTGCTGAATCTTTTGTCTTCCCTTTTTCTCTCTAAGAATATAAAAATTATAATATCTAGAACTATAAATTTGGCTGTTGTTTTATACAGGTGTGAAACTTGATCTGTCACATTAAAGGAATAACAAAGGCTGAGGGTGCTCAAGCAGAGCGTGCAGAGGAAGATATTTGGGTATAAGGCAGAGGCAGTAACAGGATATAAGAGAACACTGCATATTGACGAGCTTCCTTACCAACTACTATTAGAGTGATAAGTCAAGGTGGATGAGATGGGTGGGGTATGTTGCATGTATGAGGGGATAATGCTGCTAATGTTACAATGCAAGTTCTTTTCAATGATTGCATGATTTTGTAAACTCCTTTGAAAATCATTGCCTAGGCCTGTTTCTCATTGAGGAACAAAGATCAAACATTAATCCTTACAGTTATACAGTTCCTTTTTCTGGTATCTGTCTCTTTTGTTCTGTTCACTTTGTACATACAGGGATATTTTTGTGAGTACCCACTCTCCTGGAAGAACCAGATTCACTTGTCTTTAAGTTATGTTGGCACATAAAGCATAACTTTACTTCTTGACAGCACCGTCTTAATTCTTAACTTCTCTTGAAAGTAATTAACAATGTTTAGTGTTTAATTTGCTTTATCATGAAGCATAACAAAGACATGAGCAATCTTTCTATTTTTCTAGAAAAGGTTCCTGTTAATGCCAGCTTCTACTCCAGAAGAGGACAGTTCTTTATGGACTATTCCTCTGACTTATACAACACAGGATGGTAACTTCCAGAACACTTCTACCAAGCAGTGGATGAAGAGCTCTTCTTTAAAAATTGACCGACCAACTGAAGAGAATAAATGGTTTATCTTTAATGTACAACAAACAGGTACACAAACAAATCGACATCTCACAATAATTCAATATAATTATAATTTATTTTCATCCCATAGGTCCTTCAAAGGTTTAAGTCAGGGATATAGATGTCATATGCATTTACTACAAGTATAAATATAAATACATATTTGATTGCTGCAAAAGTTTAGACATTGTGTATTTCATCATAGGCAGCTGGGTTGGTGTAGACAGTATAGTGACTTGCTACAGGCTGGGCAGTCTGGGGATCAAATCCTGGTAGGGGCAAGATTTTACATGCCATCCAGACTGTTCTTGAAGCCCGCCCAGCCTCCTGTACAATGGGTACTGGGTCTTTCCTAGGGTAAAGCGGCTGAAGCGCAGTGCTGGCCACCCACCTCCTTCTAGTCCGGGGTTGCAAATGGGTTCGAGCTATACCTTCGCCTCCCCTCTGTGCCTGCATAGGCATGTCATGGGATGATGACTTTTATACTTCATAATGGCAAAGTGAATATGACAAAGAAACATTATCTTCATCAAGAATGTACGTGCAATACTTCAAAATTTTTAGTTAAAATGCATGATTTAAACTTTTAGTGGTTGGTGGGAGATTACTGAATAATTTTAATCTTACCCTGCCATGTTGCATAACATTATTCTGTCTGGTTTTAACCCAAGCATCACAAGAAGAGAAACAGGGTATAATGACAGTAATGAAAGTAAGAATTTACTGGTAGAGGGAAGTATATAAAGTTTCTTAAGTAGTTTTGTACATTAAACTCGCTTTAAAATGCCTGCCATCCTTCTAATGATTGTTTTTTGAATTATAAGTACTGTTTCCCTGTCTGTTGAATTTCCCCACATAACATGATGGACTAGAAATATGAGGTGTAGGTGTAGATCATCAGTACAGAGATGATTAGAATTATTTTTACCCATGAAAATAAATTATGTGCACAATATATGATTTGTGGTTTTCATGGAAGTAAGAATCATATTGTGTACTGGTGGGATAGAACATCATGTAGTCTGGTTGGTGTGTTACCACTACTGTGGAGGAACATGCCACCTCTTCGTAAAACAGTGGTATATCACTTACAGTTTGTTAAATATTTTGAAATACTGCATTTGTATTGCACTGATATGAATTTGATGTGCTAAGCACCACAGTGTAATACAGACTTTGTACGTATATTTTTAGTCTGTCATGGTGCTGTATGTCACATAGTTAATCATTTCTATGTACAGAACTGCTTGTACAGAAGTTAAAAATTTGAGCTGGATGATTCATGTGTTCTGGGATGTTATGCAGCGTTGACCAGTAAATGTTACCTGATGTTTCAAAACATCAGAGTGCCTTTGTCTTAGGATCCAAGATGGAATGCCATGCTTCTTGTAGAAAGATAGAGGAAATCTTTGTACCAATACGTATATTGTATGGTTTGTTGAAAGTTACAGTCAGGATGGCGTAACATTACACAAGACTTGAATCTTCAGCAAAACTGCTCTGAGAGCCTCAAATCTAACATTTAGAGTTTCCTTGTATAGGGTTCTATAGAGTCAATTATGATGAGAACAACTGGGCTCTTCTGATAAGCTACCTGAAGAGTGATAATTATGAGAAGATTCCTGCTGTGAATAGAGCGCAGCTTTTGGATGATGCTTTGAACCTAGCGCGAGCTGGAGTGTTAAAGTATAGCACAGCCCTGAAACTGACCGAGTACCTGATAAAAGAGGTGGACTACATTCCCTGGTACTCAGCCCTCAATGCCTTTACGTTCTTGAATCTTCGATTAACAGGCACTGAAGTTGATCCTGTCTTTAAGGTAAAGTAACTTTATTGCAGACTAATTTATTTTATCATATTCGTAATATTCTCAACTGCCCTAATTATTTTGAAGAGGGAATTGAAATTTTCAACCTATGAAATAGGGTGCTTAAAATATGTTTGTAGTCATCATGATCTACAGTTTTGTCACAGAAGTAATGCTGAGAGAAGGAGCACAACTGCTTATTCTTACAAGTACACAGAACAGAAACTTGGCACTGGCTGACCGAAATAGTAAAATAAGAAAATAATTGATTTATTATTGTACTTTCTTAAAGACTGACATTTCCAAAATTCAGTACAAGTACATTACAACCTGTGTCTTGAAAATTATAAAAAAGTGTTGTGAAACAAAAATGCTGAAAAACATGAGCATTTTTCCAAAACAAAATTATTTTACTTTTGAAAAATGCTGTACAACTAAGAGATCACATGTTTATCACGTCCTACCATGAAATTAACTTCATCACTTGGATATTTAAGGCAGTTCCTTTCTTTGTAGCTCTGTTCTGTGATTGTAAATTTTTACACAAGTTAATGTCTTAATACCTGCACATCACTTTACTCCCTTTGACCCTACTTCCCTTTATAAGAAGAAAAAACAGTGGGTTTTTGAGATCAGTACGTTGTCTGTGTACCTCAGTTTCATATTTGAACTGGTTGACTGATTTCCATGAAACTTGATATGAACATTATGCTACAGTATGTCACCCTAACACAGTACTTATTAATTTTCTATTGCTAGTAGCAGCATGGTAAACATGCAAAGTTGTGAGGCTGGAGTGACAGTAGAGCCACTTACTTCAACTCCTGGAATGATGTGCAAGTATAATAATAGGTATTATTCTTGTAGAATATAAGATAACACGATAGCAGCCATGCAAAGATTTTGTGTAGCTCTACATTTGATACAATGACTAATGAAGTTTTGGAGTCAGGCATTTGAAATTTTGTGTGGGGAAAAGACTATAAACTTATCCATACATTGTATGTGAAATACTCTTTGTAGGTCTCCAGTTACAAACATGGCAGTCATGCAAAACTTTGATGCTATGTCCAAAAAATTTAATATATGAAGAATTGTACTTAAAGGTTCTGCACAAAAATAAAACAGACAATCTGTAAACTGTAAATAAACTATAAAGCTATATAATTTGCAAGTAGGCTTTTTGATTTGTGCTCAGAACTTCTTGTTTCATCTTTTCTTTCTTTTCCTACTAATTTCTTTCTTTCTTTTATTCCCTTTCTCTTTCTTCTGTCATGCTAATTAATTAATTAATGCAGTCATTCATATACTTGTGTATTCATTCATTCATTCATTCACGTATTTCACAAGTACATGTTCGTATATTTATTTAATAATTAATTTGTCCTTATTCATCTGATAATGTGCTTGTACGTGTATTTATTTATTTATTTATTGTCTTCCTCACATAACTCTAGTTAAAATCTATGTAGTCAACACCTAGATTCATAAATTCATTTTGTTTGTCTGAACCACTTGTTACTTGTGATTCTTTTATTTGACTTTGTGCACATATGAAGTGACAGTTCTTTGTTGTGTGTGTTTGCAACAGGTAGTTGTGAAAGTATGCATATTATCTTTGCCATCTATGTCCACTGTTTACATGTAACAGCTTGAGAAAGGCAGAACCTATTTCCAAGATACTCTGTTATGGGAAGTTTATGAAAATGGTGATTTATTCCAGTTTTGTTTAAAATTGTACACTGATAACACACTTTACATGAAGACCTATATGCATTTACACATGCCTGTAAAGCATAACTCACAAAATATATATCAGGGCATAAAATATTTTAACAGATGTTGTAGAAAAAAGTGAAACATATTTTCTGTTCAGCAAACAAAAGTGATTTATGCTGTGTTAAAGACTGGCTGATAAAATTTTGTATTGGAAGCCCTATGCACAGATTTATTGAAGCATCTGAAGTGCCATAAACCACAATGCAATATTAGTGGAACTTTACGTGAAACTTTTTGTCATTTGCTCATCATGTCTCACCTGTTTGAGGCTGGTGATAGAGAGACCATCAAATGTTATCATTCAGAAATATAAAATGTAGAGGCTAGTGATGGCTGGCTCATTGGGCTACCTGGTGCAGTTTCCCGCCCAAATTATAAACATAAAAGACCCTCAGATCACAAGAACTTCCACAACAGGTGTAAACACGCACAACGTATTATTGACATGAAACTGTTAAAGTACAGTAATTTACTATTACGTACTGGCTGTTTGACTGAACAAGGGGTTGCTTTGAGATGTGTTGTGTAGGAAGAGATTAATGTTCAATTCATAAACTGAACAACAGAAAATACTGCAGTGGCATGTAGGCTACACAACAATAAGTTGAACACTTGTAATGATAGAAATGTTTCATCACAATAGTAATAGTGCAATCTCCTGACTAAACTACAGCACATATTTGAGGAAGGAAGAACAACATTACATTTCTTAAAAGAATTTTATAAGTAAGGTGTAAGGAGACTTCAGTTTCCCAATCACTGGGACCATGAGTTTGAATCCTACTCATAGCATGATACATATCCACTTTTGTGTGTGTGTGTTTTATTTTTCTGTGTAGGTACAGACCTTGTGATGAACCAACCATCTGTTCAAGGTGTCCCATCAAATTTGTAAAAGGTTTAAGAAGTTAATTCTGAATTGAAACAGGCCAGAATGTCATGTTACTAAAACTGAAAAAGAAGAAATTATAATCAAAATACACAATATTCAGTCCAACAAAAATGCTGTCTTATTATTCAGATGTTGTGTATTATAATGCCTTATAAATCCCAACATGTTTTGATCCCTCATGGGATCATCATCAGGGATTCATGTTAAAGTAAGATTTCACAAAAAACAGAACAAGGAATGTATGTACATATTAAAAAGATATAAAATGTAGAAAGACAATCAGTTAAAATGTAGGCAATATTTGTAGTGGATCCCTGGTATACATGTACTGAAGATCACCTATGTATGAAGCGTATTTGGAAAGTAAGTATCATTTGCGAATATTTCCGCCGCAGCACTGACGTCATGATTTCGTGCATGCGTGCTGTCTTCCCTCATTCATTGGCAAACCACAGACACCAATACGAGAAAAGCAGATAGTGTTAACGTATTGTTCTGTGCGTTTAAAATGTTCAAGATGATCGAGCGCCCGGCGACTGAAATACGGTCTGTTATCCGTTTTTTGAATGTAAGAAATGTGACACCGGCTGATATTCATCGTCAGATATGTGAATTATATGGTGAAAATGCCATGAGTGATGGAATGGTGAGGAAATGGGTTAGAAAGTTCAATGAAGGTCGTGATAACGTGCATGACGAGCCGCAGAGCGGCCGGCCGTCTGTGGTCAGTGAAGAAGTGGCTGACTTCACAGGCGGCCACGTTCTGCAAGGAGGGGATACAGAAACTGGTGCCCCATTATGATAAATGCCTTAATAATGGTGGAAACTATATAGAGAAGTAGTTTAAGGTATGGCGAATCTGATAAAAATAACATATTTTGAAAATAAATTTTAGTTTTTTTTTTTTTTTTTTAACAGCCTAATGGTAGTTACTTTCCAAACATGCCTTGTATGTGCAGATGGATGAGACAGAAATTATATGGTAATTAATAGAGTTCTTGTAACAGGAATACCTTCGGGGACTGATACAGCCTGTGTATGAGAAGCTGACATTTGAAGAAAGTGATACTGATGATCATGTGACCCAACTACACCGCAGCCTAATCCTTCAATGGGCCTGCAATCTGGGGCATGAAGACTGTATTGAAACAGCCAAATCAAAATTTAGGACTGTACAAGAAGCCAGGTAACTCACAACATCTTTGATAGTGTTCAGCTAATCAGAACCTATTTGTTATCTTTCAAACAGTTTGTTGTCAGTACAGCAAAAGGTGTTTATTTTCAGAATAACAGTACACATTTTACTGAAACTCCATATTTAATTAAACCTGTTCGTAGGACATTGCTGCGAACCAAGTATTTCCAGTACTCTGTGGAGGAAATCATTTGTATTTTTCATAAAATGCTACCTGAGTCAGATCACATGCAATGAATTTTCTACCATTCAGATAAAAGGCAATTCAAACCAAGTTTGTTTCAGTGATATACTGGAGAGGCTGAAATTACAAAATAGTAATTAAAGCACTATGCAATTCACATGAAAGAGGCTGGTACAGTTTTGACAGATCACCTTTCACTTGGGAGCAGGGGTAGTGTAGTTGGTATGGTGATTAAGCTATAGGCTGGAACATCTAGGGTTCCAATCTTAGCAAGTGCAAGAGATTTTTCCTCTTCTCGTGAACTTCGTACTGGCTGTGGGGCCCACCCACCTTCCTATTCAATGGGTACCAGGGCTATTTCCTGGCAGTAAAGCAGCCAGAGCGTCAAATTGACCACTCACCTCGCTCTAATGTCTAGGTTAAGAATGAGTTGAGCTATACATCCTATACCCCCCCCCCCCCCCACTTCCACTGTATGATGTCATGGCATATACAGGTGTAACTAACTTTGCCTTTACCTTTTACCTGTCACTTCAGACAGGATTTTATTGTAAGAACAAAGAACTTCCAAAGCTCATGACCAAGTTACCTGTGACCATAAGCCCTGTGCTTTAACAACTGTGGTCATTGCAGTAAGCTTCCTACTTTTTTTAAAATCATAAAATTGATTCATAAGTTATAAATGTGTGACATAAGCATATATTCTTATGATGAATCACACAGTTCCTTTTCCTTATACAGTTAGAAATAAAAGTTAATAAAAATATACTATTGTGAAATTTGCAGGTCAGAAAAATAAATTTCACATTAACCTGTTGTCATTTGTTTTAGATTCTTACACACTTATCAGACAGTGTGGAATTAAACTCCATACAGCCTAGTCCTTCTTGAGAAGCCAGTAGTTACTCAGCCAGTCATGAGTTCCCTTACCTTTCATGGAACTCAGAAGTTTAATATTATACTAAGGTCGTTCACATTTAAACGAGAATTTGTTTCTAAAAAATGTATTCTCAATAAAATGGAAAAGTATTGCACACTACTTTTCAATGTAGTCCCTGTTGACTGTCATACACTTGTGTCAACGTTCTGGAAGCTTCTTAATTCCAGTTTCAAAGAAGGTTTTCGGTTGCTTGTGTATCCAACTTTGCACAGCTGCAATGACCTCATCATTAATCCTGAATCTCTTGCCTCCTAAAACCCTCTTCATTGGTCCAAACAAATGATAATCAGATGGAGCTAAGTCTCGACTGTACGGTGGATGAGGCAGGACATCCCACTTCAGTTTCAGTAGAGTTGCCATTGTTAAAGCCTCATTGTGAGGACGAACGTTGTCCTGGAGGAAGCAAACTGAATTCTGCCTTTTTCTTCGATTTAAGCGGATTGACGACTTCACTTTTTCAGTCAGGAGAGTTGAATAGTACTGCGCATTGATGGTTTTTTGACCAGTGAGAAAGTCCAGGTGAATGATGCCCTTTGAATCCCAGAACACAGCAGTCATGATCTTCCCCGCTGAAAAAATTGCTTTCGCTTTTTTTGGGGGGTGGAGACTGGGTGTGTTTGACCTGCTTGCTTGCTCTTTTTGATTCAGGAGTGAAGTAGTGGACCCAGGTCTCATCACAGGTCACAACTGAGTCCAAAAATTCGGCTCCTTCTCTCTCGTATTGTTGCAAAAGTTGAGTAACGGCCACTAAACGTCTTTCCCTGTGCTCCGGTGACAGGAGCTGTGGGACCCACCTTGCGCTCACTTTACTGACTTTCAACTCATTGTGCAGAATTTCTTCAACACACCCTACACTAATTCCTACTTCCTGTGACAATTCAAGAACAGTTATGTGACGATTAGCCCGAATATGTTCACCAATTTTCAAAACGTTGTCTGGATTGACAGAAGTTCTTGGTCACCGAGCGTGAGGTTCATTTTCAACACGGTCTCGTCCTTCTCGAAATGATTTCGCCCAACTGATAGGAATACTGCTCATACTAGCACATCACTGGAACCCACTCTCGCAGCAGTAAGATCCATAAGCCTGTTTTTGCTTCAGAAATTAAGATATAGGCCACTTGTTAAGTACCTTTGCCTCTTAATATAGGACATAGGAAAAGTAAAGAATGGCTGGATTACACAAGAAATCAAAATGCATTGTGAAAGTAACAGAAGATTGTCTACATTGGGAACAGTAATGACCCAGAAAGAAAAACATTGTACAGTAAATTCTGTATATTGGCTCAGATCCTGTCTTACAGAGAGAAACCAAAGATTGGAAATAAAGTTGTGGAATGCTGAGTATGAGTAGGGCATTGAATGAAGAGTCAGTAAATAAAAAATCTCTTTCTTTTAAAAATACATAAATTGGAAGAATCATATAGATCAAGTGATTGTGAAGTTAGATGCAGCATGCTATGCAGTTAGAATAATATTTCTTGTCAGAAATATTGACACAAATTAAATTTCCCTGTTTTCACTCTGTAAAGAAGTATGGAATACAGTATTTCTTGGGGCAATTAATCTGACAGTAAGGGACTGTTTACTGTACACAAAACGACTAGAATTATGGCCAATACCAAACCTGAAAATCCATGTAGGAGTGTATTTAAGGAACAGACTTACCTCTTCCATGTGAATATATATTTTCATTAATGAACTTCATTGTAAATAACCTAGAACATTTTGATTAATTGTGTTTGTTGTGGTTTGTGTTGTTCCTGTGTATTGTACTATTATGACTTGTTTCATATCCAGCTGTTTTGTGACAGGTTTTTTGCATCTAAGAAATGTACATGTGTGTATGTACGTACGTACATATGTATGTATGTATGTGTGTGTGTGTGGGGGGGGGGGGGGCATTGTGGATGGATGGACATATGCATTCATGCATGTATGCAGAACACTTTGAGGCTGGTTTAAATGTACACACTTAACACACAGAGCAAGTATCATCACAGACTGACTGCCGATCTTTCATATTTTCAGACAAGTGCTTAATATGCTGGCATCAAAATCTTCAATAGTCTGCCACCTCATTTCAGTAGTGTGATGAATAAAAAGGGAAATTTTCCAGTAGCATTAAAAAGATACTTAAGTACATACTCCTTTTATTTGGTTGATAAATTCTTTATATTTAAAGAGACTCATGATCCTTTTACAGCTTTTTGTTTTTCTGTAGTGTAAGTCAGTAGTATGGCTTCTAAGTATGAGGCAGAGTCAAAAACTAAATTGGCTTTATTAATTACTTTGTGTACAGCAATCTGTGACGAATACAAAGTGTGTAATTTCTCAACATATGCCCTCCTTTTTCAATGCGTATTGTGTAGCGGTTCACAAGCCTTCTGATCCCATCTGCAAAGAAAGTTTTCGGGTTGTGATTGAAGCCACGTATGCACCATATCCTTAAGTTCATTATAACTGGCAAACATTCGTCCACGCAAAGTTTCTGTTAGTGGTCCAAACATGTGATAATCTGATGGAGCTAGGTCTAGACTATGTGGTGTATGTGGGAGAAGTTCAAATTTCAGCTGCCTGAGTGCTTCAATGGTAACTGCCATGGAATGCAGACATGCATTATTGTGGAGCAAAGGAACCCCCTTGAACAGCAAACGTCTGTTCTTGTTGTGGATGGCCAGCTTCATGTGTTTTAATGCCTTCTGACCACAAAGAACAGATCACAGCTCGCTATTCTACAGCAGGGGAAATTGGTGCCATCATCTTTAAAAAGATTTGTAAACAAACACTACAATAACTAAACCTGACACTTACTTGGTACAACAATGCCTAGTATGTAGCTATTGGGACAACCACTAGGTTTTGCAGTGCATTGATTGCAGAGCCACTACAGGCAAATTCACTTTGCTTTTAGACTCATCTTCATGAAAGATTTTAGTGGAACACTTAACTTCATAATACCTTGAAGTGTTCTTACCTGTATGTTTTGTATTGTATGGCTTATTCCATATCCTGTAGTGATTGTGACTAACTTCTGCATGGAAAGTATGTCAATATGTCAGTGTATATGTGTATGTTATCAGCATTCTGTCCTGAAACATCCTCTCAAGTTACAGTCTTTGCAGGGGGTGTTTCTTTTTGTGTTTTATTTAATGGCATGAGTTGCTAAGGTTATATAGCACCAGTGGTACATCAATGAATGATTATGGAGCATTGGTGGAATGACACTGACAGGAAAAGCCGAAGCACTCGGAGAAAATCCTCTTCCATTGCCACTTTGTCTATCACACATCCCACATGGACTTGAACCAGGTGCTCCATAATGAGAGGCCAGTGACAAACGGCCTGAGCCATGGCATGGGCCATTAGGATGTGATGTCAAGTTTTGTACCCATATAAAATAAATGGTAAAAACATAGTAGTATCTATTTTCATCTCTGTGATAATAAATAGGATGTTGGCAAGTATCCCCTGAAGTTAATCAGTGTGTGGATGTAGTTTTTATTAGTTGCTGTCACTCCCAAGGTTTTCTGAACTATTCATATTGTGATTTTTTATTGCATTCTGATTACAAGGCATGAACATGTAACTGGTATTCAGCTTTATGAACTAGTGTGCTTTTCATTGACAGTACCCACCTCTCACCAAACCTGCAGAGTGTCACTTACTGTACTGCACTTCGTAATGGAGGAGAAAAGGAGTGGAAGTTTTTGTGGGATAAGTATGTTGAGTCAAACTATGCCACTGAGCAGAGCCTCATCCTAACAGCCTTAGGATGTACGACAGATCAAACTCTCATTGATGGGTAAGTCACAGGATCCAATTCAAATGACAAGATAAAGACACTTGTGTGTTAATATAGTCCAGTGCCCAAAAAAACAAGAATGTGCAACGTGTGGACTGCAGCCTGTGGATTATTTTTGGCCCTTATATCCATAAGAGTTTTCTTTGAAAATTCTCACAAGAGTACAGATTCCAAGAATCAAGTCTCTGGGATGTTAAGTGGTGTGCAACTGATAGTTAGTCGCACAGTTTTTGGCTTTTGCAGCAGTGCAGTTGAGGTCTTCGTTCTCCTGGGATACGGTGCTGTGTCACTGGGTGATTGGTGCCCGATATTTTCAGATAGCATGATTGTCTTTATCTTCAAGGCTCAAAGGTCCAGTTCTTCATTGGGCTTTTTTACCTTTGAAAATGAGACCACCATGCTGGTAAATAGTTACTGACATTTCAGAGAAGCATAGTGCCTTCATATACAGGGTCAAGCAGTTCATTAAGAGTGTGTATTGCTTGTCGCTAATGATGAAGATGCTACATCTCTTCAAATCATTTGTAACTATTTACCAGTCGACATGGTATAACATTCCAGATGACCTTGATCTTCAGTGATACCACTATGATAACCTCAAATCTCGCAGTGTGAATTCCAATTTTAATATAACAGAAGATTTGGCTGCACTGTGCTGTCTGATTTTGTCACTATTTACATATCTATTCACACAAAGGAACTCCATGCATGTTGAATGAGTTGTCTTGACGTTTAATGTTGGTTACACCAATTAACTCTCTGGTGCATAGTCATTCCTGAGAAGCTAACAGGTCCTCAGCTAGTCAAGAAATACCCAGCATTTTATGGAACCAAATTACTGCATTCACAAACACCCACCACCTGTCCCTGTCTTGAGCCAGAGCAATCCAGTCCATGCCTCCCCATCCAACTTTTTGAAGATCCATTTTAATAGTATCCTCCCATCTATGCCTAGGTCTTCCAAGTGGTCTCTTTCCATCAGGTCTCCCCACCAAAACCCTAAATGCACCTCTCCAGATAATATTTGGTTAGGAGTACAGACCGTAAAGCTCCTTGCTATGTAGTCTTCTCAACCTGCTCCGTTACCTCATACCTCTTAGGCCCAAATACTTTCCTCAGCACCCTAGTCTCAAAGACCCTCAGCCTATGTTCCTCCCTCAGTGTAGAGACCAAGCCTCACACCCATACAAAACAACAGGAAAAATTACAGTTCCGTGTATCTTAATCTTTATGTTTTTGCATAGCAAACTGGAAGAAAAAGATTCTGCGCCAAATGGTTGCAAGCACTCCCTGAGTTCAATCTGCTCTTGATTTCTTCATGAATGGAATTTTAATTTGTTAGGGTTGTTTCCAAATATCTGAACTGTCCCACCCTTTCAAAGGATTTATTATCTATCTTTATGTTGTGATTTTGTCCTGCATTCTGATCTCGAGACATGACCATGTACTTAGTTTTCTCAGCATTTACTTCTAGACCAATCTCCTTACTAGAGACTACTAAAGCTTCTGTGTTTTTCTTTATAGTAGATATGCTTCCACCCAATATATTAACATCTTCAGCATAAACCAGAAACTTATGCATATCATTTAATTTCAAGCCCTCCTGGTTTGCCTGAACCTTCCTAATGGCATATTCTAAAGCAAGGTTGAAAAAAGTAAGGTTACACAATAGTACACAATTTTACACGAAACTCCAAATTTACATATATAAAAATATTGTTACACTTCCTTGTTTTGATTATATTTAATATTGGAATACTTTGATGAAATCCAGACATGAAATGACATCATCTCCCACTCTGCTCGATCACCAAATTCATTTTTAAGAGTGTTTTTTTACAAAACAGGTTGAACTCTTCAGTATTGGTACACATATTGTACCAATATTGGAAAGTTGCAAAAATGTCATTCACATCATATGGGATTTTTGACTGTCTTGATAAAGAGATCAAAGATGATGAACAGTCTAGATTTCTCCATTCATCCTGTTAATTTAGTTTGCCATCATTAAAATATTTATGTGCCATCTATGAAATTGTTGCTCTCTATTGTGTTTCATCTTCATTCAACAGAAATAATCAATTTCCCTGCATTCAGTATTTTAACCTAAAAGGAAGTGTTTATAATCAGAACAATGTGCTCTTAAGATTTAAGGTCAAGTTTGCCTACAGAACTACCTCATTGCTAGGTGTCACCTTCTTCATACATTATTCTTAATATTGCAGGTATCTGAAAAAGTCAATTGAAGATCGTGTAAACATACGAAGACAAGATGCAGCAAGTGTGTTTGCTGCTGTGTACTCCAACCCTGATGGATTTCAACTTGCCTTCAACTTCCTTCAAGCAAATTACGATAGTGTAGCTAGCTCGTAAGTAAACAACAAAGTTTTCAGGAGTACATTAATATTATTTAAGAGAAAAAATCAAAGTTTTACTGCTGAATCTCACAAATTATGCCTCCTCACCTTTTTAAAAATTGCACTATTAACCTTCAGGAGATGGATTTCAATGCCAGTTATATCGCTTTGATGGCCTGAGATTTTGTGGCTTAGCATGGACATTTAAATTGCTACCAAGTAAACACACAGAGGCCAGCATATGGCATGCTAGGCCATTTGCCGGTACATTTTAGAAACCAGCATATGGTCTCTTGTGGTGATAAAGATTAAAATCTACAGTAAAACCCCAATTTAATGTTCCCGCAATTAGTGAAATCCCGGATTTAGTGATGATTTTTTCATGTCCCGACAATAGCTCCACATAAACAATAAACCTTCATTTAATGAAAACCTCGATTTAGTGACATATATTCTAATCCCCCAGCAATTCATTAAATAGGGGTTTTACTGTATTATGCATTGTGAAGCATGACATGTCACTTTCAAGTTAAATTACCTGACAGCTACTGAACTATTTTCCTGCACTGTTTTTGTAGCCTTGATGCAGATACCGTACATTTAAAAAATCTTAGTGTCATAGCATTGATCCCTGACAATCCACTGTTCATAGTAATTTTATTTCTGAAGAATATTCATTGTTATGTAATTTTTTAATGCCGTCTTCAACATTATTTTCAAAAATACCCATATATGCATTTAAATCTGCCTTATACACATCTGAGTAACTTCATTGAGGATATGTGTGTGTGTGTGTGTGTTTTGGGAAGGGGGGGGGGTAGGTGTGTGCTCGCATGTATATTTTTCTACATACAGTGTAATATACAGTATAAACTAACATATGATTTTCCACATAACAAATTCATTGTGCTGCATGTGAGGAAGCTAATTAAATAAGCAACTGTCTGCCACAGGATATTTACTGACCATAAATATAACATTAAGTTTCATGTAAAGTAAATCGACGTAATGAATTTGAGGTAGTTTGCTATTTAACTGTCTGGTAAATAAGTTACTAGTAAAGCATGTTTTGTGAGCAGCCGATAGGTGCACCTGAATGAGATATTTTCCTGTTCCTATTGAATGCTGAAACGCTTATTATATTCTGTCCCGAGCCAGTTGGATTCAGTTCCACTCTCCACACTCTTTTATTTCCATAATATACATTTTAGTACTGTTCCCCTTTTTATTTCTCAGTCACTGTGCATGTTGCCTCAAACAGTAACATTTCTGACCAGTATTTGAGAGGAACCCCACTCACTACCATGTCTGAGGTTTTTCGTGTTCTTCTCAGTCCTTAGAGCAAATGCTGGGATGGGGGGCCTTCATCACATGAGGCCCAACCACTTCTCCCACACATAGGAAGCAGGGTGTATAGGCAGGGTGGTGAGCATGAGTGAGCCTAAAATATTAGGCACAGGTCAAGCCCTGACCAAAACTTACTGAATTATGCACAAAAACATAGCACATTAAAATGGCAAAAGAAATTATTTGTTGTAGTATCAAAATTCCTGTACCATTACATTTTTTATCTTTGTTAGCAACAAATGAATGACACCACTCACCTCTTTCAAATGCCGAGGTTAAGAATGCATGGAGCTTTAGTTTCATTGCATATATCACTTTCATGGTGTGGTGTTAAGGCAGAAGCACAATTTTTTTCTTTTGCCACATATAAAATATATATTGTTCATTCATCTGTCTCTTCCCTAAACCTTATTGTTGCAATAAAATTCATAAAGTACAGGGTTTGATTTCTTGATCTCATAGATAATTTTTCACGCATGTTTTGCCACATCTTCAGAGTTGAGTAGCATACAATGCTGAAAAATATGTTTCCTTAATTTTTCCAGTTATGGGACAGGTGTATCGAGCATTATCACTGGAATAGCAGGCCGGATAGCCACACAAGAACAATTGGATCAGGTCAGTATATTGCTTCTTTATTTTTTGGCACTGGGAAGGATGTGAGTAACCACTGTTTTTCTGCCTGTCTTAGGTACTGGTACAGTACGTCCCATAGAATGGGGGTAAATAACGATATAATAATTTGTATGTGTTTGTGCATGGTTATGCCATAACTTGGAGCCAGGAAAGCATAGTCACTATAGTGACTAGGTTAGGGTGATCTCAGATTCAATTTCTGATAGGGGCAAGAGATGTTTCTCTTCTCTAGAACATCCAGACCAGCTCTGGGGTCCACCAAGCCTCCTATGCAATGGGCAATTCATATCAGGGGTACTATATGAAAAATGTATTATCTGCGCTTCTTGCCACATTCATTACTGACCAATGTACCTGATGCTCCTTGAGCATTTGAAGGATGCTCAACCAATCAACAAATTTCATGCTTAAAGGAACCCTAAGAATCGTTACCATGTTCAGCTAAGCATGCTAGTAGACCTTGTACGCAATGGGGTGTGAAAGACTAATGAGACAGTTCAGATATGCTCCATAATGGAACACAGGCACCTGCTTAGGACAAAACATGCAAGGGTATATAAAAACTTGAAACTAAATAAACAATGTATTTATTCAGTAAATGTTGATGAATTGATATGCATTTTAGTCCCTTGAAGTATAAAACTTATTCTAAATTGTAATTAAATATTTAGTATGATTAAAAATTTAAATACCTAGAAACAGGGAAAGAAAGTAACGATTAGTTTTACAGCAAGATTAGAAAGGCAGTAGAGTTAGGAATTTTGTTTGTTATCCAATTTTAAAACAGTTTTAATCTTGCAATATCATACCTGCGGTTTTAATTTAAGGGGAGGGTTTTATAAACAAATTAAGAGAATAGCATTAACTGCACAGATTGATAAATCAGATGTGCTTCCGCTAGAAATTTTGATCTGTTTATTTTCAAACCTTCGTTTTGTAACTAAATCTTGTCATGAAAAAGCAATTACTGTTAATGACATTTCAGGGGAAAGAGGGCTGTAATGCATAAACCTCCTCCTAAATATTGTGTAGTTGCATCTAATTTTCTGAACACCATTAAATTTATGCAACAAATGGCAAGGAAATAGACAATTGTAATACTTTGTGTACCTATCAAAGGAATTATGTTGTGATAATCTCCTTGGAAATGGCTTAGAGAAGCCAAAACATGTTGGAAAAGGATATAATGATTAGAATTTTGTGTACTTGGTATGTTTTGTTGATTAAACCTATACAGTATACTTTATCTTAAAAACGCAACAAAAACCTGTCTGAATTATATAATTTAATTTATCTCATTTTGAACCTGTTGATATCCAGAGTAATGCAATATTTGGTCTGAAGCAACTTTCAGAAATTGACTTCCAGTAGCATTTCTACATATGATATTTGTTAGTGTCAGTGTGCTTGCCTCGAAGTGAGTATGTTGCTGTGTTGACTGTGTTTTTGTAATCTGAAGTTTGTACAGTGCACAAGTTGATAGTGGTTTATGAAATTTCCTTGTAAGATGATGGATGGGAAAATTGTTTTGTCGCTATTGTAATGTAGGGGTATTGGCCAGTGGAAGTTTATTTTGCTGTGACAGGTTACGTTAATACTAGACCTGAGTATTCAGATCTCTGGGATGTGATGTAGTGTCACGGGGTGAGTGGTTCCCACATTTTTGAAGGATCTAGCACCTTCATAGTCAAGGGTCAAGTAGTCCAAGAAGATCACTAGACCATCTGATTTCCTGTAATAAATGTAACAAATAGCCCATTTTGGGAACACCATTGCTTATGACAGCTGTATGTGACAATTTAAAGTACCCAAAATGAGAGATTTTAGTTTCTGAACATCCTAGGTTAATGATAATATACAGTTTGTTGTTAAATACATCATAATAATAATAATAATAAAATAATAATAATAATAGATCACTTTATGATTATTCATAACCTCAAAATTTCATCATAATAATTTTGTTTACTTCTTCATTCTTGACAGTTTATAAAATTTGTTGAGAATCAAGAACTAGGGGCAGCTGCAGAAGCGGCGAGGAGGGCTGTCGAATCTGCCAAAGAAAACCTTCAGTGGTCTGAGATACATGGTTCTGAAATTGAGTCATGGCTGAAAGGTGAACCAACATCGACAACAGAGCCTTCAACAACACCAGGAGCGGCAAGTTCTCTATCACTCAGTCCTGCTGTCTGCATGACTTTGTTCTTCAGTAGTTTGTATCATATTTTATCAACTTTTAAAATGAAATAAAACTGTGATATCTATCTTAGCGATAAAGTTACCAGCTACTTATGCCTATGTTTCTCCCATTATGTTTTGACATAGTTACACTATTTACCAACTGGCATTTGTCAATACACTAGTGAAATGAAGAAAACAAATATAGCAGTATTTTACTGTTTTATGATATATTTATATCTCTCTCAAACAAATTCAAACTCAGTTGTAGGTTACATTAGTTTTGTCCTAAGGTAAATGCTGAATTGGGTTAGTTTCATTTAATTTTATTTGCATTTGTATTACATGTAGTAATCTAAATGAAATATGAATGTTGTGAGAAATTTGATGCCATGCATTTCTGTGCTAGAGGCTGATATATATGGTTGATGTATATGGAGAGGTTCCAGCATGAGAAGAAAAAGTAAGTTTCTCAGAGTATGGAAGACTGAAAACTATACTGTGTTTATCATAGCATATCATCGTAGGTGGCGGTGTTGTTTCTTTTATTGAAGTGGATGTGAATTTCACCAACGTGCAGAAATAAAGTTGAGTCAATCAGAAACTGGGAAACAGAAATAATGAGTTGTGTTTTTGTAACAGTATTTCAGGCTAATCACTACTCTGCATGCTAGCATATCTTTTGATGACAGTCACATGTTTCTATGCTGTTTTCATTTAAGAGGACAGTCTTCCTTTTTTAATCACATCTTTTCATGAAGTTTACTTGTTTGTTTGAATAGAGATTAAATTAATGAAAACTAGCATTTTGGGCATTTTACCTGGGCACAATAATTTGAAAGTGACATGAAAGGACTTATGAAGGCAACAGTAGTATGTGATATGATAAGAAGGAAATCTTTCATTAGTGCTAAAGAATGCATTGAAGAAAGAAATAATTTAGTTTTCTCCCATTTCATTGTTTTTGTACACCTCATTTTTTTCATATACATCTCAGCTAGGCATGTCTGTTTCACATACATAAGACGTACATAAAGCAACCTTCAATATGATTGTAATTTTGATTATGATTGTTTTAGTTTATATTTAGTCAGTAATATTTCATTCATACTACTAGGCTAAAGGATACAACAAATTACACACACTTCATATTGCAGAAATACTGTATCAGAGAAAGAAAATACATGACTAATTGCAATTTCATATGAAATATGATTCAGTAATTGTATATGTCTTTTGATTTAATGCAGAGGTTTGTGAATATTCATAAATAAATACAATGAAATATAATAACAGTTACAATGTATCTATTTTATTGTTACTTTGTGTGTGTTTATCATTATATGCAATCCAATAATACATGTGTATTCAGTGCCATGGCCAAGCTCTAATATATCTAGTGTTGGTTTATGTGAAGATGGCCAAAAAGTAAAGTGAATTTGCGTGTAGAGGCACTGAAGTTGACACACAGTGAAACCTCGTGATTCTCAGTAACTACATACTAGGCATTTTCGTAATGAGTCAGTGTCAGGTTTAGTTAGTGTTGTATTGTTTACAAATCTTCGTTAAAAGTGACAGCACAACTTTCAAATTGCACCGTTGTAGAACAGCGAGTGTTTTTTTTTCTTTCTTTCTTTCTTTCTTTCTTTGGTAGGGGGTGTCGGAAGGCATTAACACATTTGAAATTTGTAGAATGTTAGCGCAATATGGGGAACATTGCATGACACAGAAAAATTTACAGGAATGTGTACAGATTTAGGTGTGGGATGTTCGACATCACAAACAGATGACCACTGTGCTAAAGTGGATGCACTAATTAAAGAAAACTCCATTAGATTATCACTTGTTTGGACCACTAAAAGAAGCCTCACATAGATGAAGATTTGCCAGTGATGATGAAGTTAAGGGCAAGGTGCATATGTGGCTTCAATCACAACTGAAAAGATTCTTCACAGATGGGATCAGACGGCTTGTGAACTGCTACACAATATGCATTGAGAAAAAGGGGTGATTATGTTGAGAAATTATACACTTTGTACTTGTCACATATTGTTGTACACGAAGTAATTAATAAATTCACTTTACTGTTTGATTCTGCCTCATATGATGTATGTTAGTATGTATGGTAGCATTCAGGGTAGATTAATTATGCTTGTGTTGGTTACATACAAACACAAAGCAAACAGGAGCATCTCATATAATCCACACAAACACACATTCACACATGCCCCTATCTTAGATGTTTCTAGTATATGCTTTGTGTTTGTTTCAGTATCACTTTGCACATTGAAACAGGAAAAGCAAGGAAGCACTAACAAGGGACTGCATGCAGAGAGCACAGCTCCACGTTTGTGCTGTCTTCCTTATTCAAATACAGTGGTTTTACATATTGTTTCTTCCTACACCCCATCCTTATTTTTTATTTTATTTTTGCTGATTTCACTCTGCAATTTGATTTTCTAATTATTTACTTTCAAATTTTATTTACTGTCTCTTACCCCCACTCTTCCTTCTATGCTTCCTTATTTTTCCCCAGATATATCTGCCCTCTGTACGCAGACACGACTGTGATCCTCAGCAACTGTCAGTTTGTACATTGGAATTTCAGTGGGCATGCCACTAGAAACAGAAATTGTACGTACATTAAACACACTGGTTTCAAATACTTTTTTAACCTTCAAGGATTTTACAAACCATTCCAAAAATTTACCCATTTCCGTGTAAGAAATGCACACACTACATACTATACTACTTCCTGTTTTCTTTTCCCATTTCATATAGTAAAGATTTAACTATCAGCTATGCAAGATAATAAAGAAATGGCATGTATTTCTGAGATTTCTTTATTAGTCTTCGTAATCATTCACAGTAATAAGTGTAACAGTCAGACACTCTTCTAAATTACATGCAGCAACAGTTAATCAAGTCTACAGTTATTTCTTATACAATACAGAACAGTGACTTCCTCCCTCCTTAGTACCACTAGTAAAATATAATTAATACAATACAAATAGTCACAATGAACTATCCAGAGGATGGAGAAAATGCTGTTTACCAGTACAGTATATCAAACATCTAGGGTACTTTATAATATCACAATCAATCTGTTATACATACATAAACCTGGTGTTAAAATATGCAAATTATTTAATAGAAAAGGATGGAACACTAATTCACCCTGTGTCAAAAAGCAGTAATTACACACTGATAAAAGGCTGGCGACCATGTTAGCTTTGAATGAAGAGCGTATATTAACTACAGTGAATCCCCCATTTAAGGTTTATTTTGGGAGCTACCGATTTAAACACTAGATTGAGAAAAATCTTAAGTGGAAGGATTATTAAGTTGGAATCACTAAACCTGAACACTAAACAAGCAAAAACCTTAAACTGAATACAAAATTGGGCCTCCACTGAAATCTGATACTTCACTGTGGCAGCATGTGGATGTATGTGAACTTATATCTCAATTGGTACATGGAAAATATGTGAAATAACTGGATATTTCATGGTGCAGTAATATGGCAAGTATGTAAACTGATATTTCATGGCAGAATAATGTGTAAAATATGTGAATAATTTGATATTTTGTGGTGGAGATATGCAGAAAGTACATGAACTGATATTTCATAGTGGAGTAATGCAGAAATGTGAACAGACATTTTATTATGCGCGAATGTGAAAAATATGTGATGTAATTTGAAGTTATCAAGGCAGTGACCGTGAAGGTTACTGTCTCCTGGAATTGTGATGCCACATGGTGTGGCAGATAGGTGTCAACACTTTTGAGAAGCCTGCATATTCCCATGCAACACCAGTACCCGTCTACCCAACTACAACTACATGATGTAATATCCCATAATTTAATATTTCATGGCAAGGTAAGGAAGACTGGTCCTAAGTCAATACCCTGCTACTGATGTGCATGTTCTAATTTTTTACTTTCGTCTAATCTAAAATCAACCGTTAATTCACCTTACCAAAGTGGTAGTTTATGTAAAAAAAATATGGCTGATATTAAATTGAAAATGACACCCAACGCTGAATTTTGGGGAAAACCATAACAGTTTATGGTTGTAAATTTAAAAATGAATGTAAATTCTCAAAAAATAGAAAAGGAGTAGGATGGCAATAATGTACTGTTATCAAAGAGACAGTTAAGTCTATTCTCACCACTACAGTAGTGACTGCATAATGCTTACAGAAAATGAGGCCCAAATTTCATGACATTTACTACAGTAATGGATTCTGTTCATTCATGTCCCTGCATTTAATACAATTTTCTTGTACATCTGTATGTAAGTTACATGATTATTTCATGGGTGCATTTGGAAATGGTCAATATGAGTATTCATCCTTTTCTCTCACACACAAATCCCTATGTTATAACTTGCACTCAGAATGCATAAAATCATGGGAACTGTCTAAAATAAACAGATTTAACCCCTTCTGATCAACTTGTAATTTTTTGTGCTCTGTTTATATCATGTGGCTATCTATAAGGATGACTCATTTTCCTTAACCCATGACCTGATTCCCTTTTCACCCATGATTTACCGTATATTCTCAAATCTAATCCGCACTCAAGTTTTTGGCGATTTCTTAAACGAAAAAAGTTAGTTCGCGGTTCTAATCCGCACCTTTCCTTCAACCACCCCTTGCCCACGGGGCAACTGATTGAATAATATTGGATGTTACCAATGCGTTAAAATACGACGCTACGCCTGGGGCCGATGAGTCATTCCGATATCGTGAGGCAGGGCCTTTCTCAACAGACGTGCGCAATCTTGTCTGAATCCAGCTCGCGCCTTAGTTGTTGAAATGTGGGAGGTGCTTGTTCCAATTTGTCGTGTACCGTAGTTATGGAAGAGGGACGCCTGAAATCTAAATGACTCTCATATATGGCAAAGTTCAAACGTGAAGTTATTCGGTGCGCAGAGGAGAATGGAAACCGCAAAGCCGCTGCAATTTTTGGAGTTGAAAGCAACGTTCAACTGTGGCGGAAACACAAGGCAGCGATCAGCGGATCCGAAGATGACATTGTATGGGAGGACGATGTTGAAGATAAAGATGATAGTGACTGGGTGGAGAGCACGGATAACGATTCAGTTATGAGTGATGACAGTGAGTCTGATGAATAATAAATTATAATAATAAATAATAAAATAACAGATTATTGTATTGTATTATTCTTACGGCACGTACAGCAGCTCAATCATTTTTCCAAAATCCAGCTCTCGACCGCGAATCTAATCCGCATCTGATTTGTTAGCCCTCTAAAACTGTAAAAAGGGTGCGGATTAGATTTGAGAATATACGGTATATTGGTTAAGAGTTTCTAAGAAGTTTTCCAGATGATGCTTGTTAAATCATCAGAACATGTATACAGGTGTAATTTCTACAACTATATTACCAGAAAGCCATAGGTAAATTCCTTAAAAAGAAACTCTTAAAAGAATTGTAACCAAGTACAGTAATGCTGCATCAGCATCAGGCACGGACTGTATGCAAACCACATCCCCCCTCCCCCCAAGTCCTGTTTCTACCATTCAGTTTCAGTTTTAAGCTTGTGAAATATATTATACTTATTTCACATCTCTGTCATGGGAACATTTACATTCTCAAACACTAAGTTTTCCAGAATTTCTAGTCCACAAGTAATGTTTGTTTAATAGTCACTGCACCATGAGAACCACATCCTGTTTGTACTTTCAGTACCTACTTTGTATAAACCACTGATGAAACATAGTGCAAACTTTCTTCATTTAAATTAAATATATAACTATTTGAATGTGTAATTTAATCATATTCTTAAGTTCGTAGATTGTTTCTCGATTTCTCCAGAATTTCTTTGCGTATCCGTGGATAATCAGGTTGTACTCTGAGTACCTGTTGACATACATCAATAGCATCAGCATACCTCTTACCCTTCATGTAATTAAATGCAAGCTTATACCCAATAGTGGGGTTTGCATGACCTCCATATTTCCATGCATATTCATACTGGTTTGCAGCATCTCTGTATGCTTGATCTTTTTCAGCTATATACCCTGCATATTCATATGCTTTAGTGCATGCCTTGTTATGCTGCAATACACGACGCAGCAGTTCGCTTGCCATATCATATTTGTTGTTCTGAATGTATATGTCTGCTAACAGCAACCAACACCGTTCTAAATATTCTGCATCTTCAAAGTTCCACACATTCTTTGCAACTCTCTTCAGTTGATTCCTAGCTCGCGGTACTTGTTTGAGCAGCATATAAGCCATTGCTAAACCAAGAGCAGTACCAACATGATCCCTGTATGCATCTTGACTAGCAAGAGATGCAAAGTCCTGCATTGCCTGCTCTACGTTAGGTTTTTTGCGGGTTGCCAAAAGCAAAAAGTTGCCAAGAAGCCGATGATTTAAAACTTCATCTCCACCAATACCACCTGAACGAGGTTGAAGTTCTTTCAGAAGCCTTTCAGCCATCCTTAAAACCATCTCACGGGAACTTCGAAACTCTTCATCCTCTCCCTCCATTGAATCACTTCCTAATATTTCATCATCAGGATTAAGGCATATCTCAATCATGTTATAAATTGCTTGTTGACCCCACTCAGGATCACGTCGTGCTGCATTAAACTGACGGAGAGCAGAATTGGAATTTCCAGAATACCATTCATAAAGGCCTCGGCAGTAAGCAAGACCAGCCTCCTGATTAGCACGCAGACAAGCAGCCTCTGCCTTGTCCAGATAGAATGGTACGTCTTCCAAATTCCCAGTCCGTCGCATCACTTCAACTAGCCTTGCAAGAGCAGTCCAATAATCAGGACGCCTTTCAAGCAGCTGCTGAAAATGGAAAGTAGCCGTTTCAAAGTCCACTTTCCTAAAAGCCAGGTCAGCCATCATCACAGTAGCTGCCTCGTTGTTGGCGTCTGCCTTGAGCAAAGTCATGCAGCTCATCTGACACTGCTCCAAATCATTAACCTGCATATACAATCTTGCCAAGTCAACCAAAGTGTTTGTATCTTCCGGACAGTAAGCAAGAGCCTCCTTGTAGAAACGAATAGCTGCATCATGGTCTCTCAACATATTGGCATACTCTGCCATTTGCTGACAGATGTTTGCAGCCACTTGACGCTCCTCCATATTGCCACCAGACTGGTCAACAGCCATTCTTTTCAGCACACGACTCTGGTTGTCATGAGCATCTTTCAATGTTGTAAGAGATATTTGAATGTTTCCAGCTTTCTCCCGCACCTTTGATAACAGTAACAGCAGCTTTGTTCGGGCTGTCAGTGCTGAAAGGTCACTGGTGTCAACTTTACCTTCTAGTTCCTGGGAAAGGGTTTTCTCAGTCTTATCATATTGCCCCAACTTCATGTACAGTTCTGCCATATCAAGTTTTAATTGCCCAGCATCTTCACCTTTCACAGCTTCCTTATAATAATTAATAGCTTTACCATACTGATGGGTCTTTACAAGAGCCCTTCCCATCTTGCAAGCAAGAGCTGCATCACGAGGGTTACGTTTCAGAGCCTGTTCATAAGCTTCAATAGCTCTGTCTGGTTCCTGAATGGACATATATGCATCACCAAGCATCATAAAACTCTGAGGACCAGGTGAATTCTCCACCATTTCACGGAAACATTCAGCAAATGCACGACGATCCTTGCGCTGATTGAGGTGAATGTCAGCCATCTTACAGCGTGCCTGCTGGTAATATGTTTGGGTTGGTCCAATGCTTTGAAGAAATTCTAAAGCCAGTTTTGTATCTCCCCTGTGCAATGCTAGACTGGCATTAGCAATAGTTACACGACCCTCTTCTGTGGTGCCTTGAAATTCTTCAATGGCATCCTGCATGATTTTAGCAGCTTCATGCATCTGATCAGCTGATCTGTGTGCCTCCACCAGTTCAAGGTATAGAGATGCCTTATCAGGCAAGGAAAGTTCGGGTAACCCAGCTGCAGTCCGAACCCGACCTCCACTTCCTGGCTTCAAACCACTAAGGGCCATTGCTGTCTGCAGTGTTTGTATGCACTCTGTAATACTGCCCTGCTGTTTCTGTACTAGTGCCATGATGAGGTGGTATAATGGGTGTTCACGGACTTTGAAATTGTAACTAAGCCCTACTTCCAGATTCTGTGCAGCCCGTTGGTAATGTCCTTGCTGAACTAGAATTTGTGCCATAAGCAGGTGTGCATCAGCATAGGTGGCATCAACATCATCCAAGATATGTTGTAAAGTCAGTGATGCAGCTTTAGTGTCTCCACTGAGGAACTGAACAAAAGCAAACTGGTATAACGCTTCCAGAACACCGGGACAGGCCTTGCTCACAGCTTCAAGAATTGTCAAACTCTGCTTGATAGAAACTGGCAATGGCTGACCTTGTTGCAGTGTTGCAGCAGTACCAGCAGCCATAGTTGAAGATGAAACTGAAGCATATATCAGATATTCTTTCACAACCTGAAGCAAGAAATCTGGATCAAGAACCTTCAAATATTTAGACCCATATGGCAAGGTTCGCAAGGTCCTGAAATGTATTTCTACAGCCTCATTCAGATATCCAATAGCTTTTTCAGCATCACCAGAAATAATCCTGGCTGACATAAGTAACAGATGGGGGGTTGGCTGAGATCCTTCTACCTCTTGGAGGAACTCCACCTGTTGGCGCACCTGATCAGTCACCCCACTTTCATTCAACTGACATAATGTCAACCCAGATAAAGCTGATATAGATGAATCATCTACTTTGGTTGCACTACGATATAGTCTCATGGCTTCTTTGATCCTGCCCTGCAATAAACACTGATAACCCAGCTCTGCCTTGTAGTCGGCACTTGTTGGATCAAGTTGTGCAGCTCTCTCAGCAAAGCGGTATGTCTCAGCCAGTATAGCCTCGTTTCTCCCACACACCCGTGAAAACATCTGAGCACTGTCTACAAATAATTCAGAGTTCTTAGGTTCAAATTTCTCCATCTCGCTGTAGAAACGTCTCAAGCTCAGACTTGCTTCTTCATAATTTCCTGCTCGGCAAATAAGTGACAAAACCTTTACTTTCAAAGCTTCCAAGCAGTGAGGATCCACTGCTAGAATTCTGCTTGCTGTCTCAATAGCTTGATCCCAGTCCAGTAAAGCCAGCTGGTTTTTCATTTTTTCTATGAGAGGAGGCGCGAATGTAGGAAACCTCACTACCAGTTGGTTCAGAAGACCAATTGCTCCTTCGTAGTCTTTCTGAAGCTCCTGAAAACGAACTTTTCCAAATACAGCATCAATATTTCTCTTGCCAGGACTGTGTTCCAAGCCTGACTGAAAGTAGTGAGGAATGTCTTTCACTTTGCCTTCCTTTCCAGCATACATTTCAATCCATCCCTTAATTACAAGTCCATCTGGACAATTGGAATTAGCTTTTAGGAGCCTATCAGTGTACTCACGAGCTTTCTCTGGTTTGCCTGTATGGAAAAGAACTACTGCACCATGATAGAGTGCCATCTCACCAGCATGCTTGCGTTCATCTTTAAGTCGTGAGTCAAGCTGAGCAAGAGCTTCCCTGTCTACAACATTACAGTGTCGATGTGCAAACATCAGTGCCAGTATAGTGCCCAGCACAACATCACTTTCTGTCTGAAGTGGTTCCAATTCACGAATCCCTTCCTGTATGCGATGTCCCAGTACCAATGACAAGCCATTGTACATACAAAATGTGGCATCACCTGGATACTTGCGAAGCCCATCAAGGGCAGCAGATTGCATTGCATGATACAGCTTTTCTCGGCAGTAGTAATGGACCTGGGCTTTCAAGTCTTTTTCATCCATATTTTCAGGTAAGTGACAATGACTATTGACTTCACAATTATTATATATACTTCCAGTCCATGAATTAAACCTGTAAAGACAATGTTTCACCATATGTTCAGAGTGAGATTTAAGAACTTTGTACATGAAATCATTCAAAATTTATTATTTTAAATTGTTCTTTAGAGTTATGGAGCTTGCAGGCAATGAATGTGTTCAAGAATATTTTTAAAAACTGGACCAAGCAAGAGTGATAATATGCACAGTTAACACAACCAAATATACACTGCTTATGTGACTGTACAATTGTGAAATGAAAAATGTGAATGTATTATCGCCTTGCATGCATTCTTTAAAAAAAGTGTGCAAAATGTTCATTCATACACATCTCCAAAACTACTAACTAGAATTAAATGAAATTTGGTACTGGGGAGGTCTACATTAAATATTGTTTAGTTAACCTGATTTTGGTTTACTTTGCTTTCAAAAAAAGATACCAATAATTAAAATTTAGGGATCTACTGAGAGAACTAATCTATAAACATGCAGACAGTGACTTGACAAACAACTGTCATGATCCTCCAGTTAACTACTTAGATCTACTTAGCTGTGGCACAACGTTCCATAGCTTTATTGTTTAGGTACAAGAGTTGTGGATATGTACTCACTACTGATGCAGGATGGCAGAAGTGTAAATATCTCTGGCACGACATTTTGTCTGTTTCTGTCCCCTCAAATAAAAAATGCTGAAGAGTCAGTGTTACACTTCTTCGTTAACTGTAACATGACACAGTAAATATGCACTTTCTTTTCATATAGAATATGCTGTAATGTGTTTACAAAACTACCTGTTTATGAAAAGTTTTCCAAATACAAATTTGCTTCCAAAATCATTGCACAATGTACGTATGTCTGCACATATCAGATAAAAACAGACAACAGTGTTAGAAGATATTTCCTAAATCAACTGTCTTCACAAAAAAATGTACATATACTCATCAACAGAGTACAGACCTGCAATAATAGGACTGTCAGTATTATCCACTGATCAAGGATTTACTATTATTTAACCTTGCCAAAAACATGTTCATGGAATATCAAAGTCCAAGTAATATGAAATTGTTTGTATTTTCCCATAAAAAAACTAATGGGGATTACCAAGCAGGGAGTATTTGTTTTTACTTACTATGAGATGAAAAGAAAATGGACATGGAAGTTCACTATGAAAAATGATACTCTAGACAGATGGAAAATAAACAACCCACTAAACATCTGAGGGTTATGCAGTTTCTCAGTCAATAGGCAATAGAGTACATCACATAGAATATGCATTAATTTATTAATTACTCAACAAGAAACATATTTAAAATCTGAGATTAGAAAAAAATGATTCGGTGTGATTTTCAATTAGGCGTCACCGACAACTCATTGGCATATCTGTGACATGGAAAGTACATGCAGCACCCAATGTAGCAAAGTATAAATGCACATTCTTCATCAGATACACGTTTTATTAACGTGGTCACATTATGTAAGATAACATGAGTGCAACATATAGCGTATGTGGAGACATGAGATGTGTATGGACATTTCCATGCAATGTCACAGCAAATGCCTCATATTTTTTATTATCATTATTACTTTGTGTACCCAGAAATCTGGAGGAACTAACGGTCTTCAAGTTTTAACCTTCTATGTTGGTTAGTCTTCAAGATACCGAATCTCAAAATTGTCATGTGTAACTTGAATACACCTCCAAAACAGTTTAAGGAGCCAGCATAGCATAGTCAGTATAGTAACTAGGCTACGGGCTGGACGTTATCAGGTTCTGATGCCAACATGCACAAAACACTTCTTTTCTCCACAGCATCCATACTGCCTTTGGAGCCAAACCAGTTGGGGCTGTTTCACTGGGGTAAAGCAGTAAGATGTGAATCTGATGGTTAAGGAGTGGAGCCATGCCTCCACTCCCTCCCCTATGCATTCCTGTTGTGCAGAGGGGCAACTTAACTTTTCACTCGACATTAATGTCACACTTAATGGCAGCTCACTGTTGCTACTGCATGCTGGTACAGACACGGGAAACTCCTAAAAGCCCCTCATAAAACTGCAATTCTATATTGTATGGCTTTGAAAGTAATGGGGACCAGGTCTCTTTACCGGGGGTAAAGTGACTGGGGCGTGGCATTGACCAGCCACCCCTATCTGGCACCAAGGTTAAAGAAAGAGTAGAGCTGTACCTCTACTCCCCTCTGGGCCTTTATGGCCTGTTATAGGGTGAACTTCACCTTTTACCTTTACCTTTATGGCTTTGAAAGTAACCTCTTCCAAATGTAATGTGGTAAAGGGATTAAGGTACCAATACCAGCGGCCTCCTTATTCCATGTGAAAGCTACGTACTAGATGACAAACATATCACAAAATACTACTAACACCAAAACCAAGAGCATATATTTAAAAAAATAAGAGCAGGATTTCTTTGTAACCGATATGAACACCAGAATTTATGGGGTACAAGTAAATGTAAAATTTCCTTTTCTCAGTATCATGGATGTGCTTTCTAGAAACAAACAGCTACACACCACAAGATTCCTAAATTCAGAGCACAAGAAACAACAGTCAGTAAATTCTTCCAACAGCTATTACTACAATACAGGAAGAAAACATGAACACTTTTAAGTTCTGTGGCCAGAAATAGGAAAAGCGTAACATTTTTGGGTTTTAATGCTAGAGAGGTTTAGTAATGGTAAGAAGCCTTCTGTATTCTTGAAACAGAATTACCCCATGTAAATGAACGTTCTTGATTCAATCACAGTTAGCCACAAAATGTGTATTTTCTGCAATCTTCATTTTAACTTGATGATGGTGATGGAATGTAAGTATGAAACTTTAAACACAGTGTAAATAGTAGCATCACAGGTAGTATTAATTTTAAGTTTAAACTTCTGGGTAAAGAACAACAGTTCAAATATGTTATTTTGTAGTACTAAACACTGAAAGTGTATGACCTCGGTTTACAGCAGTGGGGCCTACATACACGCAGTTTTCTTATCACCAAAGGTGATGTGAAAACCATAGCACAACAGAGAAATTACAAATTATTCCATTGGGCACTGGAAACAATACAAAATGATATTATTAAGAAAATTTTAATAGGTTTTATATACCATATAAATAAAAGACAGGAGTATTTCTCAACAAAAATATGGAGTAATATTTACATATGGGAATTACTAAATTCTCATACCCAGTACTTTAATACCACCTTTCCAAACTAAATCAATAGCAATAATCCATGATGACTCTACAATAAACTATAAGAAATCTCCATATTTCAAACTGTACAATATACGTGAAAATGATCTTTCTCTGGTTTATAACCTACAGCATAATGAGCACCATGTTTTCTCTTTAAGGTCACACAGTATCCTTGTATAAGCCAGGTCAAATGCATAGTAATCTAAGTATGACACTAACAAGACTATGCAAGGCGACAGATCTCTCTACTCAACAATTCGGCTTATATATTCTGGCAAAGCATTTTCTTCAAGGTACTTTTGTAAGTACGTGCAGGTCACTTTCATTTTGAGGTCATTCTTCACAACATGGTCAAATGCAGCCTGCAAACAGCAAGACACAAACAAATTAGTTCAGTCATACTTGAAAACCATATGCACAATATAAGAAAGTGCCCATGCAATTGTTCTATCCTACCACTTAGTTTATTTAATAATGCTTCATCACCAACACGAGCCATGACAGCTCAGCTAGTAAACTGAGTGGTTATGGGCTGCATAATCAGGCAGGGACAGGAATTTTCTTATCAACAACCATGTCCAAACCAAAAAGCAGCCTCCCATCCACTAAGTCCCACAAATTATTTTCTACAATTACAGGAACTGGAGGATGAGTCACCATCTGCTTTCACATAGTAGTGACATTGAGCATGATCGACACTTTACCTTCACTCCACCTATGTGTCTACATGGCATAACGCTTTGGTATGGGAAGAATACCATCATCCTTATATAAATGCAGAGATTATGTAGTGACAAACGAGAAATGGTAGGACAATTATGAATGGTCAGCTGGGAAGTAGTAACAGCATAGTCTAAGGTTCTGTATCCGTGAAAGTTTGAGTCTTCTGTGACATTATGCCATGTTGATCGGTAAAAAATCACTAATGTTTCTAGAGACTGCAGTGCCTTCATCCACTGCTGGTAACCATTTACCAGTTGACATAGCGTAACATCCCAGAAGATGTGCATTGTCATCAACACTGCTGTGAGAACCGCCAATCTAACATCTGCATACTTCTGGGTTTATTCAAGTGCTTTATCAATGTCAGAAGTTATGTTGTATCAAGTGAGAAACAGTACAACAATTACAAATAGTAAACCTACAGGACTGTTGATGGAAGTTATCACATCCCATTATACAGCTGTAGCCACCAATTCAATTGAAGAAGGCAGAGAAAAGAACCATTCCAAAAATTTAGCACAGATAGTCCCCTGATCAAAACTCAAACTAGGTTCTCCCCCAAACAAAAGATAAATCTTGCCTCTCAAACTGGTTCGTAATACCATGCCCTAATAGGAACATGAAACTTTCTGTATTAATTTCCACCTCACTATGCCTCCCATAAATCCAACCCCTCGTCCGCACCTCAGGGTTATGTGGGATGGTAACAGGTGTGGAGGGGGTGCCCTGAGTGGGGCTACTCTGACACATGCTGGCAATCTGTACCCTGGGTCACGTGGGAGGTGTTAACAGGTGTGGAGAGGGTACCCTGTAGAGGGTTACTACGACACACGCTGGCTAACGGGATTCTGGTCTACCCGAGCCAAGGTGGAAGGTATCGTGCTGAAGGCTGCATGGCACTGGGGTAGTCGATAGCAGTGTCGTGAACGATCCCCTTGGAGAACCAGGCCGCACCCATTGTATGTTAGGCCTTCCGTCCGCGTGTGGCTCCATGGATGTTGACCGTATTCTTTTCCCCGTGTGTCGTGGGAGAGCTCTTTAAGTGGGAACTCCGAGAGATATGAAAGAATGAATTGATCAATGGCTCTGGAAATGGAGCATTGCCTTTTATAGGAGCTGCCCAAAGGCTCCTATGGATGTCCAAGGGGTTGTCTGCCTTACAGATGACTCTGGGACAGAATGGGGGACTGAGGCTCTTTGGTGCCCCATCAGGGAACATGGAGGGAGGCTCCTTTACCGGGGACTTAGAAAGGTGAGTTTCTATTTTATTAGGAGACCTTTTTTCATTACGGCTCCGAGAGATATGTAAAAGAAGGCTCTGGGACGGGTATCTCTCTCCATAGGGGCCCCACTGGGGGGAACTTGGAGGAGGGACTCCTTCACTGGGGACTTCGAGAGACAGGTAAAAGAAGGCTCTGGAGGGGGAGCGTCTTTCTCTATGGGGGCTCTGAGAGGGGACCTGGAGGGGGGCTCCTTTACTGGGGACTTGGGATATTTAAAAGAAGGCTCTGGTGACGGGCATCTCTCTCCATGGGGGCCCCATTGGGGGAACTTGGAGGGGGAACTTCTTCACCAGGGACTTTGAGAGATAAGTAAAAGACGGCTCTGGAAACAGAGCGTTTCTCTGCATGGGGTTCTGAGAGGAGAACGTGGAGGGGGGCTCCTTTACTGGGGACTTTGAAAGATGTGTAAAAGAAGGCTCTGGTGGTGGGCATCTCTCTTCATGGGGGCCCCGCTGGGGGAACTTGGAGGGGAGACTTCTTCACCGGGGACTTTGAGAGACAGGTAAAAGAAGGCTCTGGAAATGGAGCATGTTTCTGCATGGGGCTCTGAGAGGGGAATGTGGAGGGGGGCTCCTTTGTTGGGAACTTTGAAAAATATGTAAAAGAAGGCTCTGGAAATGGAACATATTTCTCTATGTAGGGGCTTCGTAAGGGGAACCTGGAGGTGGGTATCTTTACTGGGGACTCTGAAAGACATGTCAGGGAAGGCTCTGGAAGGGGAGCATCTCTCTCTTTACAGAGGATCCATGAGGGGAACCTGGAGGGAGGGCTCCCATACTGAGGACTCCAAGAGACGTAATAGAAGGCTCTGGAAAAGGAGCATTTCTTTTTACAGCGGCTCCATAAGGGGAACTGAAAGGTATTTAGCAAGAGAGGACTCATCCAATATGTTTATTGGGCCGGAACCTGTACTTGATATATTTTTCTGCTATGTATAACTTAAACGGTTCGGGGCCTTATGCTGGGCCACAACACTCTAAGAAAGCATCTGCATTTTGGGGGGCACAAAGGGCCTGTTAAAAAGGCCTACATGCATCAAGCCTCTAAGGGCTTGAACCCATTGGGTATTCTATTCCACCTCACTACAACAGCTGCACTGTGAGAGAAATTAAGTACTACTTTCATAATAATGAAATATGATGCAACAAATACTCGTATGTAATACTACCCCTTTTTTATGTTTTTCTTTGTGTTATATGGCTAAGGCCACACCAGACTAAAAATACCATTATAAACACCAAGAAACAATCAATTTACTCCAAATAAAGTTTGGGACTTATGAACATTCTTGCATTTACACACACATATATCTGCATCCTAATCAATGTGTAATTCAATATATTATTTTTTCAGTCAACCAGTCACCTGTTTTCCTGTTGACTGAATATATATTATGTATTGATGTATTTTATTTTATCAGAAACCTCCTGAAAAAAAAAAGTTAAACAATATCTTAATCGGGTTCTTGCTTACTCTGTATAGTCCACTGACAATTAAGGTAATTCTAATGACTTAGTGGTGATATGCAAGCAGTGATGTACATGTATGTGATTACAGCAAGTGTAACATTGCAAAATCAATCCATGTACTGTAATCAGCATCCTTGATTGAAATTTGATTAAACAGCTAGTTCAAATTCAACAATCAAACCAACAAATGCACTTTATTTCTTAGGTGTGTTCATTAACCCTACACGTGTTTCGGCTGCAACAGAGCCATCATCAGGGGTTCAAAGTTACGTTCACTTAAACATTCACTGTTCCATTTGGTATCACCACTTATACACCACAATGTATGTCAATTTTCTGTTAACAGTTGATAGCACTCACTGTTTCCGTTTATACCACCTTATCTTATAATGTCTTGTGTAGGTTGGTTTTGTCTTGGGTTAAAAACTTAAAAGCTGATAGTACAATGTCGTTAAAAGTTGTTAAAAATTATTAAAAATTGCTGGCAATTGGTTTGTATACAAATATTGTTGTCCGTGCCCTGTAACAACATAGGGTATCAGTATCGTAAAGATTTAGTGTGTGCTATATATGGCAATATGTATATTTAGGTTTCAGTCTAGCTTACCTAACACAACCACAACAGAACAGTCAGTGACAGCCACACCAACAACACACCAATAACAATAACAGGTAAGCTAGACTGAAACCTAAATATACATATTGCCATATATAGTAAACACTAAATCTTTACGACACTGACACCCTATGTTGTTACAGGGCACGGACAACAATATTTGTATACAAACCAATTGCCAGCAATTTTTAATAATTTTTAACAACTTTTAACGACATTGTACTATCAGCTTTTAAGTTTTTAACCCAAGACGAAACCAACCTACACAAGACATTATAAGATAAGGTGGTATAAATGGAAACAGTGAGTGCTATCAACTGTTAACAGAAAATGGACATACATTGTGGTGTATAAGTGGTGATACCAAATGGAACAGTGAATGTTTAAGTGAACGTAAACTTCAACCCCTGATGATGGCTCTGTTGCAGCCGAAACACGTGTAGGGTTAATGAACATACTTAAGAAATAAAGTGCATTTGTTGGTTTGATTGTTGAATGTTATCAAAATGCATGGTGAACACAACGTAAAAAAAAAAGCTAGTTCAAAATACAACTGGAAAACTTTATTCTCCACTACTGGTGAGCATCGTCAAGACAGCTTAGGTCAATCTGTATGGTTGACCCTTTAACGCATCGTGGATACGCTATGTACAACCTGCTTTAACATTAAGAGCTCTGCATTTTGTCCAATGTGTGTATTTGTGTGTTTTGTATGATTCACACAATAAAACAGCAATTATTTTCCAAACAGTATAGATGACTGCTTTTTGTACTAAAGACATAAGGTAGGAACAGAAATGTAAACCAAAAGGGATTGAAATTAGTAGGATATATCAGCTTCTGACCTATGCTGATTATGTTAAGTCACTGGGCACAAACCCAAAAACAAAGAAAAACACAGCTCAGCTAGTAAGGAAGTTTGTCTAGAAGTAAATGCTAAGAAAACTACATACAAGTTCATGTTCTGTAGAGGACCAAAACACAAAACAAAGATGGCTAATAAATCCTTTGAAAGTGTGGTGAAGTTCAAATTGAAATTACATCAGCGTTTCCCAAACTTTATTAGTCATGGAACAACTTTTAACTTACTAAATATTTATGGAACACATATGTTTTGTGGACCCTTATTTATCAAATAAAAGTCAGCGCAATGAGATATGTTAGTAACCAAATGAAAGGTTCTTATAACAATTCTCATATGAACAGTATCTTAAACTGTGATCAAATATGCTAAACTCAAATTTAATTAAGAAATTATGAATTTTTTTGTTTCTCGATATTTTACAGAACACCTATTCACATCTCTCAGAACACCAGTGTTTCACGAAACATATTTTGGAAAATGCTGAATTACACTTCCGACTCAAAACTGCATTCACAAAAACATTAAGCACAGATTAAATTCAGGAAATGCCTGCTATCATTCACTTCAAAATGTTTATTCTTCCTCTATTCTGCCTAAAAGCATAAACATTAATATTCATTTATTTCACATTCAGAAATCCAAATCAGCATCATTTTGCCTGCTGTTTTGTATGCATGTGAAACTTGTTTTCTCACACTGAGGGAAAAACATAGACCAAGGGTGTCCAGGAACATTATGTTGAGGATAACTTTTGGACCCAAGTGTGAGAAAGTAACAGGAGGCTGGGAGAAAGTGCATAATGAGGAGTTTCACAATTTCTACTCCTCATCACATATTATGACAACCACATCACGGAGGATGAGATTGGTGGTGCATGACATACGAATGGGAGATAAGACAAATGCATACTGAGTTTTGGTGGGAAAGGAAAAGTTGAAGGAATCAGTCCACTTGAAAGGCCTGTGCATGGATTGAAATATTAAATTGGATGTGACAGAAGTAAAATGGCAGAGTATGGATTGAATTCTTGTGGCTCAGGACAGTGACCAGTGGTGGGCTCTCGTAAACAAGGTAATGGGCCTGAGGGTTCTAGAAAATACAAGAATCTGACTACTAAGTATTAGCTTCTGCAAAGACTGCTCCATGGTGTTAGTTACTTATGAAGTGAACTGTTATGTATTATTCAGTTAAACTTCAGGTTTTAAAGAGCCACATTACACTTCAGTGTACAATGTACAAAAATTCTGAATATATAAGTGTATTTACTTACACCATCTGAACATTATAACAAGTGTTACAAACTTAGCACCCTGACCAGCAAAAACCATTCCAACACTATTCTCAGCCTTGAAACAAATGTTGGTACAGTACCTTAAAATAACAGTTTGTTCTCCAAGAAGCTTAGCTCACACTCATGCTAGCACAAATTAAATCTATATAAACTCAACAGTAGATATGGTATTACTAAAATCACCATTTACCTTTGCCAAGATCTGAGCTATACCCCTCCCCTGGAAAGCTGGTGGAACTTGAGTTTCATTATAATCTAAAATATTGTTAAATTTATCATACTGAATAAAAGCAACATCTGAAACAAAAGAAAAATATTTTTTATATTAGTCTCTCAGTGCATTTTTACAATTAACTGTTTACAACACCAACAAAATGCACTTCACTTTCACTTTTATTACGTATTAATCAACCCCTACATATGTTTCGGTCTTATTTAAGACCATCTTCAGGGGGTTCATAAACTATTTTCATTCCACATCCAATGTTACATCTGCCATTATATTGGTGCAATCTCTTAGAATATAAGTTACATTCACTTACAAAATCAGAATTTAAAACATATATAAAAACACAGAATATAAAACCTTAAAAATTTGTCATAATTCATGTCAAAAGAGTAAAATGCAGCAGTATGGATCACTATGTTACCTCTATACCTGTGGCTGTTTTTGTTCTTGGTTTTGTGTATTTGATGGACATTTAGTAATTATGTCCTGCTGTTTTATGTCATCTGTGTCTCACACTGCGGTGTGTACACCGAAACATATGTAGGGGTTGATTAATACATAATAAAAGTGAAAGTGAAGTGCATTTTGTTGGTGTTTTACACACTGAAGAGAAAAATATGTTTGTATTTTATTAAACAGTCACCTTGCAAAAAAATATGAGTCCATATATGTTATCTACTTCTCAAACATTTAAAAAGGTAAAAACTCTGGAATACGCAAAGGAAGTTTTCACACAGTAGAATTCAAATTCCTAATATTAAATGTAACATCATATCTTTCAACCTTTTTTAAATCCACTTAAATATTTTCCAGTTAGGCCTAATGTTCTGTGATGTCATGTATAGAGATTGTGATTCTGTTCATGTGGTCTATCTTCTTCAGATGCATGTGATTTTTATAATTGACAATTTTAACATAAAATAGTAACACAGTAGTCTTCACTGACACAATACCATAGAAGGTGCTCAAAAAATTAACCAACATAAACTACTCCATTTATCTGGAAACACATTACTGGATCTCACAGTTTTCCTACTGAGCTGATGAAAACAGCTGAAATGGTGGGTCATCATAATTTGATGAATCATTATTGCAGTAAGAAGCCACCCCCTATAATTTGCAAGAAATAGTGCAGATGTGGCTTGCAGCAATAAGTTTGAGGTGTCCATATGCAGACCACGAAGACACATGGTGGAGTGGAGGAATAGCGCCACTCATTCTTAACCTCGGTACTAGATGCAGTGGCTGGCTTCGCACACCGGCCGGTTTTCCCTCACAAGAGCCGAGCATCTAGTACCCATTGAATAGGACGCCGGTTGGGCTCCGAAGCCGGTCTCTTGCCGCTGCCGGGAATCGAAAAATTGAATAATCCAGCCCGTAGGCTAGTTACTATGCTTACTACGCTATCCCGGCTCCCGTACTATAACCATATACAAAAGGAACCACGGAACGTGGGTCACTTGCAAAATAAGTCGTACGAAGAGATGTTAACTGATCGGAATATAATAGTGCTGTGCTTTAGTAGTGAGGAATGATTGGTTTTGATTTTATTTTCTTTTACTTCTATAGGCCTCATATAAACGCATAAAATTCCGGCAGCCGTACAATCTCGTGCCAAAACGCTGTCTTGTACGCAACACATCATTATGTGGTTTTTAGCACAGATATATGTTACAGCGTCAACTCCCATACCATTATCCAGCTGTACGTAGAACATATGATTCACATCATCATGTTTCACAACCAACGTTTTGGTACTCAGGGCCTTTGTAAGACATCCTCTATCTGTCGCATTAGTGTTCTGAACTCCTTTCATTAGTAACCTCACAGAGCACCGCAACATGTACAAACGTGGAAAAAATACTTGTGTTGCCGTAACCAGTTCTGTATATTTTATATTTCAAATACAAACAGCCACTTAAGGGATTTATCGAAAAACTGAATAAACCATTAACCTCCACCAACGCACTTCATGCGCAACACACAGCCCTCTAGCTTAGACTTCAGCACAGATTACTACTACCAGATCGGTAACTTCAATGCTATTGGTCGGAAACGTGGGGGCGGAGTCTATTGTCCTGCCATCTATGCGCAGTGCACAAGTACCACAAGGTGTTAGTAGCAATCGGTAGCAATATCCCAGTCGGTAAGGTTGACTACTATTCGGCCCTCAATATCCCCCCCTCCCTTTCTCCACTGTCATACAGATAATTTTCACTTGACATGGTTCAGCAGCAGCATGAAATAATGTCCTGTACAATAGGTCATATCATAGATATTTCATTCATATGTATTTATTATCCCTGCACTGAAATCTACTCAGCTACAGAGTATGTTAATGTTCACACTTTTAACTTCCACTTCAAACACATCAATATTGAATGTAGGACAAGATATAAAGAAACTAAAAATTTTTTATTCTTCAAAAACGGGCAGTAAGGTATACTGCAGGGTTAAAACATTTAGAATCGTGTAGAAAGAGTTTCAGTCATCTAAAGATATTAACAGTGTATTTGTTATACATTCAAAAGACAATCTTATAAGTAATAGAAAAGTCTAACTGCACTGTAAATAAACATGTACATACACGTAACACAAGAAATAGTCTTTATTATATCTATCTATCTATCTAGCTATCAATCAATCTATCTATCTATTATGACTATACAAGCAAAGGTATATGTTGTATATACAATAAACACAGCTGTACTTTTGTTATGTATAATACAGATTCACATCCTATATCACTGTATTTTCATCTACAGGATGAATGAAAAAAGTGATTGATATATAACATCAAACAGTGTATATTCAGGAATACACCAACAAATGCAGAAATCACTAAAAAGGTGCAATCAGCCCTTTATTATAGTCGAACCCTACATATGTTTCGGCTCTCCACGAGCCATCATCAGGGGCTTTCTAATAGTGCTTCTCAAATGCTGGGTCTGCCTATTATTGACATTCGTAAAATTTTTTGTGTACTGTTTATAAAATCATATATAAGTAAAATCGTGAGTATAAAATATAGTTAAAATGACAGAATGTTGAAACCACACTGTTCACTGTATCTTTGCACTTTTTGATGTTCCACAAAATCATACACCGCACCACGTTCAAACTGTCAAAGAGCTTATCAACTTCCCCAATGAAGGTGACAGTAGCCAGGTATGTGCTGCTCAACATTCCTAAAAGAATCAGTAAAATAATAAAGCTAGGGCCTTGTTACATTAATATTAGAATAACACAGTAATCAGTGCACAGAAACTGGGAGAAAATAAAGTTCTTTTTTTTCGGCTGATCACAAGTACATTTTGGGGAGAAGTTGGAAAAATTGTCTTCATGTAACCAATGCCTTAAAAACAGTGCATTACAAATAACTGAATGCAATGAAACATTTCTTACCTGTACATACGAGGCTATACAGACTTGCTGCTACAGTGTGGCTCAACACTTGTGCAGCCAGCTTCACCTTCATTGCATTCTGCCCCACAGGGTTCAGGTGTGTGTCTGTAAGCTTATACAGTTGTCGGAGTGGATGCGGTTTGTCAAACTTGTACACATCACAAAATGTGTTCCCACCTATAACAGGAAGCTGTTTGTCCAGTGCCTCAGACTTCAACTGCACATCATACTTATGGAATAGGTTTCGGGTACATTTCAGGAGGTGTGGAGGATCAAATACTGTCGCAATTTCTTTAATTATGAAACTTGAAGAATGCTTCTGTTTCAGAAGCACCCAACAATTTCAAGGCCTTGACATTGTTGGCACCCATGTCACAGACAGTGGCAACAACTTGCAGTCCAGCATTCTGACAAGCGTCAAGAACCTCCTTCAAAAATTGCGCAAGCATCTCAGCCTTAGTGCTTCCGCGACTAAAGTAGTAAGCCACTGGTTGCTTCCACTTTTGATGCAGGCCACTGACCATGAAAACCAGAGCATGATTTGCAATGTTGCTTGTCCTGCCCTGGCTTCCAAAGTCCTCAAAACCCTCTATGCAGCCCAATTTCTGCTTAAAGCACAAGTTTTCTCTGATTGACATTTCATCAAACATCAGAATACAATAACGATCTTTATCAGACATTGTCTGCGCAGAGTGTTTGAGTGCACCAAACACATGGGCATTAATGCCTGCCGTGAAGTGAACAGTATTAAGGACAGACTGCAATGTTCGTCTAGATGGAAGGGGGAAGAGCATCTGCAGAAGGATGTAGGATTTGGGACTGCGTTTCAGTAGGGCCAGAGCCAACACTTTGTCTTCAAAATTCCACCTCCTGCCCTTGGGCTTCTGCCTACTGTTCTGAATAACTCCTGCCAATAACCTGGCAGCCTCTACAGACAAAGAAGATGCAAGCTTCTGCATCACTGGATCCCTATCCAGATCACAGACATCTTTCAACTTTTTTGCCTTGCATTGCTTTTTCAATTTACATAGCGCAGTCCCCTGCTTCCGAATATGTTCATACATTTTCCTTTTTCTATGTGTCAATTCTGCAACTGTTGCCAAATTAAGTTCTTTTAGTAGAGAATGCCTTGCTCTAGGCTTTGAGGAAGAACTTTGATGATTGATACATCTGAGTTCTCCATCACAAGCATTAGGATTTACAGGGCTCAAGGAACAAGAGGTTTCTTTCACTGCTAAAGTTCTGCCTGCTGGTGGTGGTGTTTGGAACCCAGGGATTTGATGAGAAGTTGAAGGACTGTCTGCATGGACAGGCATAGTAGTTTTAGTGGAGGACACAGACGCCTTGCCGTAGGTTCTGGTGGGTGGTAGGACATGGAGGTTATCTTCAGGGGTTAAATTTGTGGGCAAGGAGTTCAGAGAAGGGTTATAATAGGAAGATTCCGAAGGTTGTGGGATTGAATGTGAAAATGAATCTGAGCCATGTGGAACTGCCACTTTGTTCAGGCGTACCCTTTCAGAAGTGCAGAAATCGCTCTCTGCAAAATGTTTGCTGCACAAAAAATATTTGTACAGCATTTTTGCAGAGTCGATACTGCATGGCTGCTCGACGTTCTCCGCCCATACTTTGGCTCTGGAAAGAAAAAATGAAAGTACATTACATTACATATGTTTGGGAATTTAATGTTAATGGGATACATTTAAATTGCATTCTCCTAGTATTAATGACTTACACATTTCCTATTAGGAATGCACAGTGCACATCTGACTGGTCTTCTTTATTGTAACGCCGTGTAACCCTGCACAGTCCACTGGACTGCAATTGACATTTTCACATTTCCTTTTTACACATACGTACTATATTAAATGAGATCTGCTTATATTACGATATTGCATGTGACATACCGTATCGTATTCGTAGGAAATCTGAAGAATCGTACACCGTCTTTGTGCGTCGATGTACATCTTGCCGCGTGGCATTTGTTCCGCCTGGCCATTTTGCTGAAAGAAACAGAATACAACGCGATACAGTACGTACATCTCAAAATTACACGGCCCATCATGTAGGATTAAGCTAAGCTTTCATAAATTCAAATCTTACCGTTCCACAGACGCTGGAGAATCTGTAGTAATCTGTGCTGGAGAATACATAACACACGATGTAATCAACACACAACGATACTATCTAGACGCTGAAAGCAAAATCCACAGACGAAAGAGAATAAATAATCAATTCAAATTATTCTTGCACCAATCTATTGGAGGCACGAGCCGTTACAATCACAGGTCACAATGAAAGGTTGGCGCTTCTTTGTGATTGGTCCAAAATATCACGTGGCATGGTAACTTCTTCCGACTTTGTGCGACATCTGTTATGATTAATAGTAGATATTGTAGTTGTCGTTGTTGACGAGTATGATGTGCACTACGGTAAGATGTCGCGATTGCATGCTTCCCCTTCCCCAATCCCAGTTTCTGCCCCCTGGACTTCAGTGACTTGAACAGGGTATGTGCACACGGTGTTCACGCACTGCTACGAGCTGCCCGCCGTATCAGTGATAGGATACAGAGGTGCGCACTTCCTGTCCTCGACAACAGATGTCAGTAAGTCCCAAGTCACATGATCCCCAGCACAGCGGCCTGAACCAATTACAACGCGGCTACGTTCTTGTGTACTAAGATCTGTGGTCTGATTCTTCTTGGTGCACTAGAACATCTGTGCTTCCAATACCCCTATTCCAGTTTCACCCCCCTGTTCGCACGTGACCGCTATTAGAACACAAATCGTGCGCTAGATAATCTGTGATTCAGATGTTCTAATACCAGAGTAATCTACCACAGGATCAAATATTGCACCCCACTTTATCAATATGTTGATAATCTGTGATGCCACGGAAAGTAGAGTGATACCAACCACAGGCGATATGTACTATTTTCTTTTATCCGTGATATCAGGAATCTACATCGAGTCTCCAGTGTTATGATCTTGGAATGATCATGTGTTTCTACGAAACAAATACATCTTCGCAATGACTCACGGGATCGCAGCTATTGCATATGTCGCTGTTAGTTGATTGTGTGTGGAAATAGAATACGTTGTATTCTTGTTGGTAATTGATTTCATTTATCTAAACGATGAATAGGTTATTCGGAAGAGGGAAACCAAACGAGCCTCCACCCAATATAAATGACTGTATAGCCGGTGTAAGTATACGTCTTTGTACAAATATCTCTTTAATGTGCTGTCAAATGTCCAATTCTCCTGAAGGTCTTGTTCTTGAAATGTCTTATAATATCTACTATAGTAGGTCAGCATGAAAGTGCATTGAATACAACGTAGTGCATTTCAGCACTTGGTGTTTCTGACATCAGGCTACGTGATGTGGAATTACGAAGGTTCGAAAAGGGTGTAATAGCGAGATGAAGGTTATCGGTATTTATGTGGGTACCTCATATTATGAATGAACCGTAACATTTTTCTGTGAATTTCATTTTTCTGTGTGGGATTAGCCATGTTTTGTCTCGTGTTTTTGCTCTGTAGGCATGTGGCTTGAGCCCTTCAACTCATCCAATTGCGAGGACAGTTTATCTGTGTATTGAAGTGTTAGTATGATAGTGTCCTTTGCATGTAGTTGAAGATTAATGTCACTGGTTACCTAAATGAGACATGACCAATTCATAGTGCATAGTGAACTTGACACTAATTTTGTGTATCGTGATTAGCCTCGTTATGTGTCTGTTCATGGTAGTGTCACAGCATACTCTTCCACCTATTTGAATATACCTGGGTTAAGAATAAAGGAGTTTATACTTAATTTTGTCTAACCAACATGCTTTGTATAGGTTGATAGCAGAGCAGAATCTGTTGACAAGAAGATTGCTCGATTAGATGCTGAACTTAAGAAATATAAAGATCAAATGAAAAAGATGAGAGAAGGGCCTGCAAAAAATGCCGTTAAGCAGAAGGCATTACGAATCCTTAAGCAGAGAAAGATGTAAGTACATATCAAGGGTTTGTGATCATTTATCAGAAAAAGATTCAGAAGAGTGTAAAATCAGGAGTGTTCTTTTTCAGCATGTTATATGTATATAGTATCAGTAAAGGCATTGGCAGACAGTGCCATATACTAGATGTAAGTAAGCAAGTTGCATATTGATATTGAATCATCTTGCATGTAAAGGACTTTTTTCATGTCTTTGCTGTAGATGAAGGGCATAAGCTTCTTTAGCTATTGTGCATTTTTAAAGTATGAGTTCATGAGATGTAGAAAAGGAAATTTTATGCAAATTTCCTGGAACCAGAATACCAAAACATGTGGAATTTTATTTGTTGAAGTGTCTTGTTTACTTTACTGAATAATTTTGCCCCCAGTACATGCCCACAAGTAGAGGCACATATGAACAGGGATGAACACACACTAATGAGAAAATAATAAAGTATGTTTATGCAGAATTTAAAGCCAAGGAAAGGTTAAGCCAGCATACTGCCGTAAACAAAATTAATACAATAAGGTAATAACATGCCACAAATCAAGTCGCTGGTGACACACTGAAAGAACATGGATGATCATTTTGAGGCTATAACAGGAACGGGGAGATTGTGGCGATCCCTAATATTCCCAGTGCTGAGCATACAGATGGGCTGCATGGTAGTCTGCCTACCCTTGTGAATGAATAGGGTAACAGCTTGTTAGTGTAATAGCCAATATCACAGAACAAAGTAAAACATATTAAGGAAAAAGGGTGCTTTGGCGCAGAACAAAGGCATGCCAAAACCAGAATAATTGGGTGGAGGTGCAGAAGACACAAGCTAATACAATATGTGCTGGTGTAAAACCCCATCAAATTATCATGTCCCACAACTGTCTGTGCCAAGGAATTCAAGACAGACTTTCCGAGCTGAAAGAGGATTTGCTGCTCAAAGAATTGACTGTATAATGACCAGGAGATTTGTACACAACCCCAATCATGGAATAGTAAAGAAGAGAGATAAGGATGAGAGGCAGGGTATGATGGACAGATGACAGGTGTGTCCAAGAAACAACAGAAACTAAAGAGAATGGGAATTCACCAAAAGAGGAAAAGAAAATGCAATGTTCATTCCACTCCCCTGTGAAAAGAAGATGGCACAGCTGTATCCAGATGTAGGAACATCCAATGAGCACCTCCAAGCCCTGTTTATGGTACATAATGGCAGTGTTCTCACTCCTTTCACTTCTTATGACCAAGCACTGTATATAATGTCAGTCTTCTCATGTGCTTTTTCCTGCAATAACTGCCCCATGAAATTGTGGGTTAATGAGTGAACTGATCAGTCTCATATTATGGATCTAAGTCCATTTGGCATCAGCTAGTGGGGGCCTTGCATCCAGGCACTTGCAGGCAGTGTGAAACAGATTTTAACACATGGCCCATAGGAATAGTGAAGTCAGTGGGAAGGGTTCTTCATTGTACAATAGGAGGTGCTGATGACACAATGGTAAATAGAGGGCCCCAACAACCAGTGGAATGTTGAAGAATTAAGGAAATTAAGGAGAGCAGTGTTGTGTTTATGAGGGTCATACTGAAAATAAAGAGCAGGGTGGTATTACAGACATTACAGCAACGAATTGTAGACTAAATATTATATATGTGCTAGTGTTATCTTTATCTCCAACTTGAAATAGAGCCTTGGTGCATGTGCACCAAAATGTATCCACAAAACACTGCACCAAATGGCTGTCAGTGATGTTTCATTGTGCTATGATTCAGTTTCTCTTAAAGAAGAACTTTTCAGCCACAGAAATTGTTGACTGGCTTTGTAATGTGTAGGGAGACATATATCTGTATGGGTGCCAACAGTGTGTGACATTGGGTAAAACACTTCAAAGATGACAGCACAGACATTTTTGATCTGCCGCACACTGGTTTGCCAAGATATGCCAGCATGGAACACAGCAAGCAGAAAGCCAATGCAGTCATCAAAGCTGACAAAAGAGTTATGGTTAGAGACATCATTGCATGGCTTGGAATTGGACACAGTGCCATGCAGGAGATGATATTCAAACTCACTAAAGACATTGACTTAAACCAAGGCAATAGGAATTGCTGTACCTTGATGTGGGGAACTCTCCAACGAAATCTATGGTCAGCGTCTGAAATAGCCAGGGTCAGTGTCCAAGCTTAGTATGCCATAATGTGTATTTATCACTGACTTGCTCAATTCACAAACCTTTACCCACACAGTTATATCAGAATCCATCTCTTTTCACATGTAGGTGTTACATTTTACCAAGGGTCCTACAGACACCTAAATGATGTGCAGTAAAAAAATGGCCAATATTAGCACTTGGCATACAACAGTCTTTGTGCAACCATCAAGTTGAACCTTCATGTCTCCATTCCTCTTGGATGTGGTGATGTGTCACAGAGCAATTGGTGCCCAACTTTTTGAGATCATGGTGGCTCATCTGAATTGGACTTTTCAACCCTCGAAGATGGGACCACCATGGTGTCTCAAAATATTAGGCACTGATCACGCGGTGACACAATGCCACATCCCAGAAGAGTGGAGACCTTACCTCACTGCTGTGAAAGCATAAAATTTGCAAAGTGAACCTGGCAATAAATGATACCTGTAAACAGAAAATGATGGGATTACCTCTGCAGCCATGAGTCTACCAGTGAGGACTGCACTGAACACACCTGCTTGTTGATGAGTATTAGTATCATCATAATACATGGGAAAGTCTAACAAAATGGGAACTACTTGTGGAATGACTTCTGCGTCAGACCTGTGGCACAGTGCACAGTGATACTCTGGGTGCCGCATGTAGTGGAACAGCAAAGTTACATGATAACTGCCAAATAACCCAGCATCCGATCCTGCCCAATTGGTATGGATGGGAGAGACATCACATACGAACTTTGTTAACAGTCTCAAGATAAAACTTATTATTCTAATATGCCCTGAATTTTCCAGGCCAACAGGCAGCATTGCAAGACACACTACTTCATGTGTGGATAATTTCTTCTCCCACTGTGGTAATATATATGCTGCATATGCCATAGATTAGTGATGTTCCTTGAAGTCATGCATGAGGATAGCATCCACTGCAGTAGAACAAACATCTGTCTGCCGAATTAATCTGCAGAGAAGTCCACCATTCAAAGAACAGACAGGTTGAAGATTCAAGTCTTCTGGGATGTTACTCTGTGTTGAGTGAGGGCAGCTATTTACCAAGCAACACAGCATCCCATCCCAGAAGACTTGAATCTTGAACACCACCACTGGAGGAACTGCAAATCTCTCAACAGGCGAGTTGATAATTGCCAACTTCAGGGCCTGAAAGGAACCTTGTCATGGGTCCAAATAGAACTGATATTTTTCTTCCCCTGTGCATTAAGTGAGATGCCACTCTTTGGCCACATGAAAAATATTAATCATATTCACTAACGTAGGTAATACCTTTCTATCACTAGAAGTGGAAAGTTGCAGATTATGGTGGCCCTTTCTCAGTTGATGGACACACTGGATAGGGATATTGACATGCCTAAGGAAGCTGAGGCATAAAGGTGTGAAGTTAACTTCAGCTAGATGTATTCTGAGACCAGCATTTAGTAACCTGCAAAATACTTCACACAGGTGTTGAACTCACTCCTCAAAAGTATTACTGTAAATCACCAAGATTCCATGTGATGAAAGAGACTTGAACCTCAGTAGCAGTTCCAAAGGGGACTGTCATATAGTTAACAGGGATTCCAATCGGTCAGATTTACTGACATGAAGACCTTGACATAAGAGAACCAGTGAAAGCGTAAGAGGACGTGGCACCAGTTCAGTTGTAATTATCTCGTTCATGGTATGATAATTGTGAACTGACTTAAACAGATTTTCTCCTTTTGGAAGAAGGAAAATTGAATGGAAAGGTGAATAATTTCCAGTTTATAGGTAGTCATTAGGCTGAAAAACATGCACAAAATTTTTAACTTTAAAGCATATCTGACCTATCCTCCCTGTTCAAGCCCTTCACTTTATCTTGGCAACATTGTGAGACAGTTTTAGCATGTTACTCAGACGTGGAGCATTTGTTCTTTTTTGGGCCATATCTTTAGTTATATTCTTCATCACTGTTAGAGGCACGTGAATTTGATCCAGTGTTGCAAGTACTTCCATTTCTGTTACACAGCATCCTCTTCCAACCTTGGTTTGCGCTTTGTCCATAATATGGGTCTACAAAGCATGTCCTGTGGTATATTTTATCCATTGTTTGACTCTCATTGTGTTGCTTAATAGGTATGAGCAGCAGTCAGACAATCTGCGGCAGCAAGCATTCAACATGGAGCAGGCCAATTTTGCTTGTCAGACCCTTAAGGATACACATGCCACAGTTGCTGCTATGAAAACTGGAATGAAGCAGATGCAGAAGGAATTCAAGAAAATAAACATTGATGACATTGAGGTATAATGTAAACAGTATATTTACAGTTTTTTCTTTAGTTCACTAGGGAGTTTTATGGCTTTTGTTGGATTTGTTCACTCTATTGACTTATGTCTACATGGAAGTTAGTGTGTTTCAATATATTTATGCGTTATTGAATGAAGTGCATTAGTGAACATGTAGGGGAACCTTTCATTATTACAAGAAGAGTTTTCTGCTTGATCTTCCTTCCACTGGACATTATCTTTTCCATTTGTATTTTTTGACACACAGCGCTTTTTAAATCCCTTAACAGTGGATTCTGGTGAACTGTCATTCCAGGCAGTCTTAACACATTCACTGCCAAAGTCGACCATGGTCGTTTTAAGTATTTACGTTTTAAATTGCCAGCGTCGACTTTAGTCGATCTAAAGTTTACTCTGCTCTTTTGCCTTAAATAGGCCACACACACAATAATTTCTGTCAGGAAACACATTTTACATCTTTATTAATCCCTAGCTGAGAACTAGAAAAAAATATGCATTTTGTATATAATTTTATATATAAATTATATTTTATAATTTATAAGACGACGCACTAGTTGTTTAACATTCAAAAAATCGCTGGCAATTTAACACCGTCGGGGATTTAAATGCCCGGCAGTGAACGTGTTAATCCACTGCCTAAACAGTGCTTTAGATGGTCTTCTTATGTTTCCTGCTGGTGTTAATAGGCAGTTTTGAGATACCAGCCATTCCCAATCTAAGCAGTGTGGTCAGTCTTTGAATGGTTTGTTAACTACCACATCAAGAACCTGCAAGTGAGAAGTTGTGCATCCTGGTGTGATCAGTAGATCTGTGTTTAGAGCCTCAAAATTGAGTAAAACCAGCATTCCTCTTTTCCTTAGAAGAGCACATAGTCTTCTGTCTCAGACTTCTGTCATCCATGCTTTGTCCTTACTAAAATATTATTCCACTAGGAAGCTTTTCTTTTAGAAAATTCCTTCTCTTCAGGATAACAAATGGTGTGTTTCCTCCCGTCAGCCATAACTGATAGCATCACAGTCCTTCTCTATATTTGGAGGGGGGGGGGGGGGGGGGCAGTACTGATTTTGATCCTTCTGCAGGGACTGAGGTTTGATCTGCATTACAATTTATCCTAAGAGCTTTTAATGTTTGGGCCTGTTAATTATAAGGTGCTGGTTTTCTGTTAGTTTTTTTAAGTAGTCTGTGGAAAACTTTTACACTAACGTAGTTGTCTGGAAAAGAGCCGACTCTTTATGATGGTAAAATCTTAAAATCTGCCAATCTTTACTAGTTTTGAAGCATTGTCATTGAATGCTCAGGAATGTAGCAACTTTCAGTGCCAATGTTCTGCAAAGAAGAAGGACATTTTTATGTTTTTCTAGCATGCAGGCCATCGTTTTCATCAGTGACATTGAAACTCCCTTGCTTCTTTGGCCCATGATATGCTTTCTGAATTGAATTTGCTTCCTTTAATGATAGTTCCCCCACCCCTCCCCACCCCCCTACAGTGTTGTACATGCTGTTCTGTGACATGGAAGTCTGTTAAGCTTTTTAACATCAGCTGTACTGTGTTCTTAATGTTATAATAAACAAGTTTAGTAGTATTAACCAGTGAGGGTATGTACAAAGAGATGCAACATTCCACATTGATATTATTTCCCTTTTCCCTATGGCTCGACAGCCCTATATGGGCCTGGGCCTCCTCGTTTCGTCGAGGTTTCATGATCACACACATTTGAGACACACCACATTCGGTAGGATTCCTCTGGACGAGGGACCAGCTCGTCGCAGAGACCTCTACCTGACAACACACAACACTCACAGGAGACAGACATCCATGCCCCCGGTAGGATTCGAACCCACGATCCTAGTAAGCGAGCGGCTGAAGACCCACGCCTTAGACCGCACAGCGACTGGGATCGGCACATTGATATTATACTTAATGAATTACACATGTTCAGTACTGTAATAACATAACCCTCACTTGCAGCTTGCTGATTACTAGACCACATGTGTTATTGTATAACCTCCTGGACTTTACAGCAGTGGAATTTTATGTTACTCATTAATGTAATTATTAATTTACAACCATGGGTTATAATATGTATGCTTATTGCCTTTGATTTTAACACTTTTAATGATCTTAGACTCATATAACTATATTGTATGCAGCTATATTGGCAAGCCATCATATTCTTATGAATATTCCACCAGGATGTTTTTATCATATTGGTGATGTGTATGAATACCAGTTGTGACAAGTTTGAGATCTCATTCTTGAATAATTTTGATGGCATTGGTGTACATTACACCCTTCTACAGTTCTTGTACATCTTGATGATGCCATAGTTTAAAAAGCCAAAACATATAGCTCTTGGTTCTGTAAAAATATTAAGTTGTGTTTAATGGATTTATTTATTGGGTTTTTTATATAACACAACAGGATGAGTCATGCAAAGATAAATGTTGTTTTGTTGTTAGTCTATTTATGATTTATTTAGTGATATCATTAACAGGCTTTATAGCACCAAATGATAATGGTATTAATGAATAATGAATGGGAAATTAAAATTGCCATGGCTAATTGTAGATACTGTTCTCACATTTGCCTAAAGGGATGGGGGAATGAATGAAAACTCAGGATAGCCAGTGTCCAGGCCCGTATTTGAACTTGGGACCCCCAAAATGTGAAGCAGGAGGTACTCAACTGTGACATTCAGCTGTCTAGATAAAAGAGGTGACAGTAACATTAAATTTAAAACATGAGACAGAAGGTCTATTAATGTCATATTCTGCAAGGTGTGCTTTTTTAAAATCCTTCAGTAGCTCTGATATTCCGGGTTGATGTTCGTGTTTTAGGACATGCAGGATGAATTGGCTGACATGTTAGAACAAGCTGATGAGGTGCAAGATGCTCTTGGAAGAAGTTATGGTACTCCTGAGATAGATGAGGATGAGCTAGAAGCAGAGCTAGATGCTCTGGGTGATGAAATTGCTCTCGATGATGATACTTCTTACCTGGATGACGCTGTTAAAGCCCCAAGTGCACCTGACAAGGAACCTGGAGCTGAATCTGTAAGAAATAAGGTGTGTGAGGTTTGAGAATTCCTCAGTGTTAAATGTTTATGATCCTGGTCTGTTGGGAATGTGTGCTGTGTAGCAGGCTTAACAGATTCCAGTATTTTAAAGGAAGGTAGTGCCTTCAAAACTTGGAATCTGTCAACCCCACTACAGAGTGTAATATTCCAGAAGACAGAACCCAGAAGTAAGGTGACATTATCACAGCAAATTTAGAATGTTTGTTGGCTTCAGAACCACTGTGTATAAAGTCTCGTGTCTTAACTGCTGTGAATTTTATGATATGTGATTCAGTATAAACATATGTTTCATGTGTAATATTGAAGGTCACAAAGTCTGTGTAGGTACTGCATTTAGCCCAGTATAAGATACCCTCTCTTCACAGTCTTCAGTTTTCAGGAAAGTACTTAACACAGAACATGTGTAACATGTTCTTAATTATAATATGACCCCCCACACCCCACCCCATTTTTCAGAGGATGAATTGGGGGGAAAATCTTGGCCTTATATGTAGGTAAATATGGGGCATGTTCTTTGAATTTCCAAAATACATTTTAAATGATAAACCTACTTTAAAGTCTTTGTAACCTAAATTGAATAGACCAGAAAGGCTGTACAGATAAGGCTGACAAGAAGGAAGCTGCTAACTGAAATTTAATATTGTTTGATGAGGATGTGCAAGGCCTCTGGGATATGACACAATGTTGATTTGAAAATATTTACCAGTGTTTTGGAGGAGCTAGTTGGCTTTACCTTCAGGGTTCATGTAGCCAAAGAAGAGAGATGCACTGAAAAAGTGGCATGTTATATAGGGAAGGGTGATTAACATAGTGAAGCAGTGGAATGAGAGGTGTGTGTACTAGTTAGGGCTTTAATTAGAACAGAAGGAAGGTTGACGGGAACCAACAAGGATTGGGTATGCAATATAGAAAGGAAATAAGGGAGGTCTCAGCTGTAGGTATAGGTAGAGTCATGGAAAGTTAAGCGAGGGTGGTCTGGTATGTATGTAGTCTGTGGAGCTGTGGGAAGTTATGCAATATGGTGAGTATAGGATGTACAATAGTGAAAGGAACCACAGGAAGTTATGCAATGTGACCAGGAGAGGAGAGATGCTGTTACATGTACCATATCATCAGGGAGACAATTGACATTGAGTTCCATCCAAACAACAAGAATAGAGAGGATGACCTTTTCTTGAGCAGGTCATGGAAGCTGCTCATTTACACCCTAAAGGAATAGAGGAGGCCTCATGAGGATGTACACCTACAGTATGACAGTCATTTTCCAGGAACAATTGCATCTGTTCTTTCCAGGTTGCCTTGCTTCACTCTCTGTGGCCCCTTTCACTCCTATGCACCCTTTACTTCTTGTCTTGCTGAACTTCCCATAACTCTATCTACAATGATATTTGGGACTTCCCTTATTTCACTTCCATACTGTATACCCAACCCTTTACAAACTCACTGTAACTTTCCATGTGTTTGCCTGCACACTTTTTACGTCCATTCGGACACTACTCTGGTTATCCTTCGTATGTAATATAACCATTTGCTGCGCAGCTTACTCATATTGGACTTGGATCTTCAAGTTGGAAGGTGCTCCAGAACATCAGTAACTGTTGACCAATGAACATGGCATTACATCTTAGGCTTGGATCTTTATCAACATCACTTTGAGAACCTCAGATGTCACGTTATTGCAAACAAAATTTCGGATTTTACTTATTAATCAGTTCTGACATGTTTTACTGATTTATAAATTGACTTCTTAGAGGCGTTTTTCCTGACACAAGTTTCACAAAGACGTTGGTCGAATTCTGGCAGGCTACAAACCTATGGAAGTTCAAACTCGAACCAAACTGGCACTTATTACTAACTCTTGCAGTTGAGTGTTTGAACACAGTGGAGTGCCTTGCCATTTTAGCTGTGCAGTGAAAATGTATGTTTTATCACCACTTCCATGGTCAGTGGATTGGCCATGGTGGTCTAAAACATTGGCCACCCAGCTCTTCAGACCTCAACTTCATTTTAATTTGTGGGGACACATGAAAAATCTGTTGTACCAGCAAATAGTGAACACACAAGATGCATTGCTGCATTGCATTTTGGATGCTGCAGCCTGCGTACAGGACAATCCTAAGAAACTGCTGCAAACTACATACTCCATTTATGGATATGCCAGAATATGTATTGAGACTAAGGGTGGTCATTTTGAACATTTATTATAATTTCAACAACAACATGTTTTTACAAGCACTTTTTTTTGTTGTTCCTATTTTTTTATAACATTCATGTGACGAGAAATCCATAACCCACAAGAATCATACTTATGTCCTTATATTTCAGGCTGGGTATGACCCCACTGGAAAAGCTCCTGACTTTAAGTTGCGAATCACCCTGTTTACAGTTGCATTTACTGGACACATACAACAGCATGTTTACCAGTACATGATGATATACATTTTTTGTGTACCACAATTTCTTCAAGTTGGTACTGGTGTTTAGGAGCCATATTGTTGTTGTAATGGGTAGTTTCCTGATTAAGCAGTTACGGGTTCAAAACATTGTTAGTTGCCAAGACATTAATGCTGCAATAATCTGCAGCAGGCTTTTTTTTTTTCCTTGTCATGCATCCCACATTTGTGTTCATCATTCACTCACTATGTCTTCATGTACATGAATTCCAGTAGCTGATACAACATCACTAAACAAAGTAGTCATTTACTTATTACATTCTTTTGTTACAGGATGGAGTTTTGGTTGATGAGTTTGGTCTGCCTCAGATTCCAGCTTCGTAAAAGTGTTTTGCTTTGTTCAGAGTTTGTAAATATTGTATCATCGTATGTTTTAAGATTGAAAGCTAATTGAATGAAAGAGCCCTTAAAACACACTATTCACTTCCATCTCACATAGAAATATGAAAGAATATTGAGTCCTAGTTTTTGAAAAAAAATTTGTATTAAATGTTATCTGCTGCCATTTGTCCACACTCTGAAAATTCTTGCACTCCTGTCTAATTGCTTGCAGGCTGTGAGACCATATATAATATTTAGTCTGTAGATTACAGTTGCTTATTTTCCCTTCCTACTTACGGTATGTGTATGGATATTGTACTGAAACAGTATTTTAATGTGAATAATTTTATTATGAATAATTTCCTTCACACCACTTTCAATAAAACAGCAGATTCATTCTTTTCAGTTTGTCTTGAATTATGACATAAAACACAGTACAAATTCAATAGTCCACAGTGTAACTGCCTATAGAACTTGTTTCTTGAAACATACAGGACATATTACAGTACTTACAAGGATCAGAAGTGGCCTTTGTCTTGTCATCTTTGTGCTCAAAGAGTCTGGAACTGCAGTATCAGGAACAATGCCTGTGTTGTAAACTATGTGTGACTGGCTCTAACACCAATTCTCAGAAGTACCTGATTTTGTATTTTGATTTATTCCATGTTTCTGAATGAATATTATTCCAGAAACTGTAACTGTGGATACAGAAGTGAAAGGAAAGGCCAGTTCCAATCGTTCCAAGACATAATTAAGAGGGTTTTCTGTTTTCTTATTTGTATTATGCCTCATCTTACTGTGTACTGCATCTGTTACAAAATGTTCTTTAATTTAGTTTTATGTGTAACAGAATCTGATGAATACTTTTCACAAACAGCAGGGAAAGAGAGATTTGACAGTACCTCCTTCAAAGGTCTGTGGAATGAAATCTTGCTTTTTAATGACCCTTCACACCTTCAGATTTTTGTAGAAGTTTAAGGTAACATATAAATTACAATTGGACCTCTTTTTCTTTGTATACTTCTTACTTTCCATGTTATGAAATTCTAATTCACATATTTGAGTTTTTTCTGCAAGTATTTCTTAAGTTGTGTGTTATCTTTTATGGCCTGGTTGCTGAATCATACAGGATTGATATGTAATGCAACCTGTGATTTGCCTCTCTATGCAGTAGTAAAAGGTAAAGCAACCCCATTGCAGGCCTAGACAGGCCCTGAGGGGTCCAGGAGGTTGAGGCTCCCAGATTTGTAGACAATCGGCACATGAAGGTGGTAAGGTTGTCAGCCCTACGTACCGGCCGCCTTTACCCCCCAGGAAATATCCCTGGTACTCATTTCTGTTAGAGGCTGAGTCGACCCCAGGGCCATAGTGCGACCAAAACAATTATGTCAAGGAATTAATTCCAGTGACACCATCGGGAATTGAACCCGCGACGTTCTGGTTTGTAGCGTAGTGCCTCAACCAACTACGCCACCGCGTGCCCCCTCTATGCAGTAGTACCCATTCTATTACATTCCCAGAACATGCAGGTAAAGTATATAGGACTGAATTTGTTCATTGAATTTATTGCAAGTGTAATGCTTTTCATTCTTTCAGATGTAAATAGTGCATACATAGTGCATGCTGTACATTTGTACTTTACATGGTAGTTTTATTGTACATTACACCATATGAAATTAATATTTTATATAATAGTCTTCTGCAAATTTGTTTCCAGAAGAAAAAGTCTTAAGAGGGAGAGGATGATTTATGCCTTCAATTTTGCCCACTCTTATTCTCAATATTTCGCAAAGCACATTTTTCTTCCTGTTATCGTTTAATTATTCTAGCATGTCACTCAGTTCCTTTCATCATTAGCCAGTTCTGTTTAAAATGTGATGCACTATGACAAAATTTGTAAGCACCATGGTGACCTGTTACCAGGGGTTTGTGAGCCTTGCTTTAAGAAATTGTTTTTATAAAATTTTAAAGTGAAATGTTTTTAGAATAGTTTTTATTTGTACTTTTGATTGTTTGATACCAGTTATGATGATTTACAAGGTGTTGGTTTCCCATGTTTTTGACCTGTAAATATTCTGTTTTTTGCCACATCATTGGGCTTTATGCTAGCCCTCTTGCACTTTGCATTTCAGGTTACATGTCTGGCCCTGTTAACAGTACTGAAATTGAACACTGAACTGATGGTGTTTTTCTAATACGTGCCTCAGATGCCTTCCAGCTATCAGATTTTGTGCAGCAACTCAAGTGAATTCTCTCTCTCTCGCTCCCCCCCCCCCCCCCCCCCCCCCCCAAATGGAAGGTGTATTCCATCAGATATTGGTTTGAACAAACACAAGCTAGCTGGTAGCCATAAAATCCACGCCCCACACATCAAATAAAACCATGTTACAGTTTCAGCAATGAAATACTGATTAACAGGACAGTGTACAAGACTGGGAATTTTATATCCAACACTGAGTTATATCACTGATTCCAAACTTTCTCAGTTTATGGAGCCCCAGGATGTTATGATGCCATCTGCAAACCAGCATAAAACATTCTTCCATACCATAATCTGAACTAGGAACATTATTCCTGGTGGAACATATTTACATAAAAGGTTGGGAGAAAAGTATGAAATTAAGAAAATTCTACCCATTAATGCAATTTCTTCTGCTAATAGTGTGAAGACTGTCACTACTGAATTCTAGTGGCAGAACACCTTTGTTCACCGTACAGAACACAGTACTCTACAGGAGCATAGTTTGGAAATCATTGAAATGAGATGTATATGGTGCTGAGCTTTACAGATCATGAGTGTAAAGTAGTAGTGTTGTTTGAAGTTTGTGCATAGATTAAAGGCTGCAATGTATACCTTTTAATAAGGTAGCTTGTATGAGCAAAACTGCTTGCAGCTTAGTTTATTCTGGTATGAACAGGTTAGGAAATACAGTTTGGACTTGAAGCAAGTCATGAGAGGTCTCCATTACTTCATATTAGGCATTCTGGAATTGGTCTTTTAATAATGCCATGAATTTGGGGACATTTTAAAATGTCTTTCTGTCCTGCCAAAATGATCCTATAGCCCAAGCTAAAGAGTTCAAGTGCATGTATCACATCATCTTGTGAGGGGAAGTCACAGTAAATCTGAATCTAGTGACAGGTAATGAGTCTTTTACAGCTGCACTATAATGAGAGTGTCCTTGCACATAGCAGAATCTACCTATGTGACAAATCAAGCAGATTGGTATAATGGGTAACACTGCTGACCTCCACGGTGTGGATTCCTTGAGAAGGTAAGAACACGTGTATTATGATGTGTAGTGTGGTGGAAATGTATTGATGTTTCAGAGGGACATGTTTCTTCCATCTTTGAGATAGAAGAGTAATATTTCAATGGGTTGCATTACCTTGTGTGTAGATAACATATTAAACTAGGAAGGTTGTGTTTGACACAACTTCTGCAGAAACATAACTTACAAATGCATTATTAGACATCAGACTACATGTTTTGGTATGTGGTCTGGAAGTATTCTGTAACAGGACTGAAGATGGTCCAGGGAATAGACCAAAATATGTAGTCTGTTGTTTATATACAACTTCTGTAAGTTGTGTAGAAATATAAGTTGTTTGAAACTGAACACTTGTAGCTTAACCTGTAAAAGAGTAAGCCACACAGGAACAGGAGCAGTAGTTTGCTGTTGGCCTTCCACCCAGCAGAATTGTTCTTCATCAAGCTTCATTGGGACTCCTAACATTATACTGATTTGTGGTAGTGTCATATGAAGTGTCCATAGTATGGGGCGTCCATTCTGATGTGATGTGTGAGGATTGACATGAGATGCAAGTCATGGGTTTCCTTTTCTTATTAATGTAAGAAAGTGAGAGACCCAGTTTGTAACAAATGTGTGGTAACTTTGTATAAAAAGTGCCTCCTGTCAAATAACAATCTATGATACATAAGTGAAGTATGTGAAAAGAGAAGTGTGTTGTATTTGCATGGTATAGTGTCACTTCTTTAATCCTTGGTTAACCTACATTTAATTAATTGGCTTCTGAATTCAGTGCTACAAAATATACCTGGAAATGTGAACAGAATTTGATGCTTTGTACATACTCGTAAAATGTACTTTTAATTTCGGAAATGGTAACTAATTTCTAGTTACTAAATAATCTTATCAGACATTTTATGCTTAATTGGTTGACAGTCTGTGCAAGCTACCGTCTCTAAATTGTAGTCGAGTAGCAAATATGTAGTATAATGGCGTAATTCTAGATGGCAGACGGAGAGACATTTGTGTCGAAATACGTTCCATAGGCGCTCCATAGATGGTGGGCAACGTTAAAGTGTGGCAAACAACTTATTTTTGAAATTACACACGAGATTGCGCAGAAGTCAACGCGAAAGTAATGGAGTGAACGAAGGAATGGAAATTGAACCAGTTGATCAAATTAAGTGAAGGCAAGATGGCAGAAAGTAAGGGAGCGTTACTTGCAAAATCCGTACAAAAACATGCTGGAAGAGCGAAGGAAAAGGTAAGACTCCTTGACAAGTCCATAAAATAATGAATAATGCAACTGCATGTACAAATTGAATATTAAACGCTGCTTAAACGATGTTTTAGTAGGTACAATTATATATTTCCATATGAGGTCTGCCTCTAGTAAAACTACTCTACAGGCTCAAATATTTAGTGTCGTGTTTGTTTTGGCTATTCTAAGGCGCGGCAAGTACAAAAGTGTATGCTAGTTCTGTGCATTTAAATTAATTTAGGTGGCACAAAGGTATTTTGCCTGTGAAGGTCGAATTAAATGTAGGTACGTCACATTTTTAGATGAATCTCAGCCGTGTTAATTGTGCGAAAAGGGTTCAGCGAAAGTAATTAGATATTCTGAAGCCTTGTGCATAATAAGTTCCGTATTTTAAAAAATGTGAAAGTAATGTTTGTGGCTTGTGTGTTTTTTCGAAACGTAGAACGTTAAATGACTGCGTTTCAGTGTTGTAAATGAGACGGGTATTTTTTGACGTGTGTAGCTAATGACATCGGATATACGCATTTTTATCCTTCTCGTTGATAGTAATTTCTATAATTAAATCCGTCACCTATTTGCATTTATCCTGCGGCAACTGGTCTCTTCACTACAGTGAAAAAATTACAAATGAGAAGTCTTGTATGTTTCCAGTACTTTCCAAGTCGATATTTAACATTCCAGGCATATCGACAAATAATACATCTTGTAGGTAGATAAAATGTTTAGTTTGTCTCTTCACATCGTCAACTAAGGTCGTTGAGTGTCATTTATTTTTAGATGCTGCATAGAATTCCATTAATTAGGTCACGTTTGTAGTAGGAAAGGAGCTTGAATGTCTTAATGTACGTACATGCCATGGTTATGACTGTGACTGCGGCTATCATTTGGTAATAGCTGGTAAGATCATCATATGGTAGGGCTACGACCGTTGCTGGTGCTACGGCAGTTAGGAGTTCGTACTCTGTTACGTCCGTCCGTCTTTAACGCGATACCGTGTGTTGCCGTTTCTGTATGTAGAAAATTAAAATTGTATTTTTTCAGCAGACATTGTAAAGAGTGGAGTAGGATGTTTAAGTAGGATTTTCAGAATCTTTTGTAGCAATTTAATTAGTTCGTATTTCGATTTTAAAATTAAAATTACATCCACATGTTTTCATTTAAGAGTTTCGGAAACTTTCGAAAGCGTCATTATGTAACATGATTTTATGACTGAAGCATTTCGTGAGTTCTAGGAAATTGTTCCATGATAAGTGGGTCCCTGTCACCACGGCGCGTCCTCGGGTTGCGGATGAAGGGACGGCCTCCAGATGTGGAGGATAGCTGCGAATACATTGAATAAGCAGTCGCGGACAGCCGACAAGGGGTGGTCCTCCAGCTTGGGGGTTGGGCGAGGTGCTAACAACTCCTCGCTGTAAAAATTATCATATTACGAAACATTTCACAAGGCCTCGGACCTGGACTGATTCTTTTGTACAACCTGAGCAACGGAAAAGTGATATGAGATTTGGCACTTGGAACGTGAGGAGCCTGTATAGGTTAGGGCCACTTATGACAGGGCCAAGGAATTAGCTAGGTACAAATTAGATTTAGTGGGTGTACAGGAGGTTTGGTGGTACAAAGGAGGCACTACAAGAGCAGGAGATTATGCTTTTTTCTATGGAAAAGGAAATGAACGTCATCAATTGGGAACAGGTTTTTTTACACCAGAGAATAGTATCAGCAATTAAAGAGAGTAGAATGTTTCAGTGATAGGATGTCATGTATAGAGCTGAGAGGTCCCTGGTGTAATATTGTTCTGAATGCGCATGCACCAACTGAGGAGAAAAGTGATGACTCAAAGGACAGTTTCTATAAGGAATAAGAACAGGTTTTCGATCATTTTCCGAAGCGCCATATGAAAATTCTGTTAGGAGATTATAATGCAAAATTGGGGAGGGAGGATACTTTCAAACCGACAATTGGGAATGAGAGTTTACATCAGGATAGTAATGATAATGGTGTTAGAGTAGTAAATTTTGCCACATCAAAAGATCTAGTTGTTAAGAGCACAATGTTCCCGCACTGAAACATTCGTAAATACATCTGGACCTCTCCTGATGGGAAGACACATAATCAGATCAATCACGTTTTGATGGATAGGAGACGGCATTCAAGTATACTCGATGTGCTATCTTTCAGGGGGAGCTGACTGTTATACTGTCACTATCTGGTGGTTGCAAAAGTAAAACTGGCAGTAAGTAAACTAGATGTTAGGAAATAGTATCAGATAAAGATCTCAAACAGGTTTGCAGCTTTGGAGAACTTAAATGTTAGTGAGGACTTACATAGGGCTTGGGAAAACCTTAAAGAGAATATCAAAATATCAACTAATGAGAGTGTAGGGCTGTATGAAAGGAAGCAGCATAAAAGAATGTTAAAAATTTTTACATCAAAGGAAGCAGGCTAAAATGCAGTGGTTACAGAATCCAAACCACAGTAATGTAGATAATCCAAACAATGTAAGACGTGAAGCTAGTAGACATTTCAGGAACAAAAAGAAGGAATATCTGAAAGCTAAAATTAATGAACTTGAAACAAACAGTAAGAACAAGAATACCAAAGACTTGTATAGGGGCATAAATGACTTTAAGAAGGGTTACCAGCCTAGAACTAATGTAGATGAGAAGGGTGATCTGGTTGCAGACTCCCACAGTGTTTTGGCTAGATGGAGGAATCATTTCTTTCAGCTATTGAATGTACATGGGGTTAATTTTGTTAGGCAGACTGAAATACATACAGCAGAGCTACTAGTGCCTGAGCCCAGTGCCTGTGAGATTGAAATGGCTATTGAGGAGCTAAATGGGCACAAATCACCAGGTATTGATCAAATTCCAGCAGAATTGATTAAAGCAGGTGGTAGGACAATTCGTTCGGAGATCCATTAACTTATTAATTCTGTTTGGAATAAAGAGGAATTGCCTGAGCAGTGGAAGGAGTTAATCATTGTGCCTATTGATAAGACGGGTGATAAAACAGATTGCAGTAATTATCGAGGCATGTCACTTTTGTCAACCTCATACAAAATTCAATCCAACATCCTTCTGTCACGATTAACTTCATATGCAGAGGAAATTATTGGGGATCATCAGTGTGGATTTAGATGTAACAGGTCAACTACCGATCATATATTCTTCACGCGTCAAATACTTGAGAAAAATTGGGAATACAATGAGGCAGTGCATCACCTATTTATAGACTTCAAGAAAGCCTATGAATTAGTTAGGAGGGAGGTCTTGTATCATATTCTCATTGAATTTGGTACCTCTATGAAACTAGTAAGGCTAATAAAAATGTGTCTAAATGAAACCTATAGCAGAGTCCGGGTAGAGACACATTTGTCTGACACATTTCCTATTAAGAATGGTTTGAAACAATGAGATGCTTTATCATCAATGCTTTTCAACTTTGCTTTGGAATATGCCATTAGGAGGGTTCAGGCAAACCAGGAGGGCTTGAAATTAAGTGGTACACATCAGCTTCTAGTTTATGCTGATGATGTTAATGTATTGGGCAGAAGCATACATGCTGTAAAGAAAACACAGAAGCTTTACTAGTCGCCAGTAAGGAGATTGGTCTAGAAGTAAATGCTGAGAAAACTTAGTACACGGTCATGTCTCGAGATCAGAGTGCAGGACAAAATCACAACATGAAGATAGATAATAAATCCTTTGAGAGGGTGGAACAGTTCAGATATTTGGGAACAACCCTAACAAATCGAAATTCCATTCAGGAAGAAATTAAGAGCAGATTGAAGTCGGGGAATGCTTGTTATCATTCGGTGCAGGATCTTCTGTCTTCCAGTTTGCTATCCAAAAATACAAAGATAAAGGTATACAGAAGTATAATTTTGCCTGTTGTTTTGTATGGGTGTGAGACTTGGTCTCTCACACTGTGGGAGGAACATAGGCTGAGGGTGTACGAGAATAGGGTGCTGAGGAGGATATTTGGGCCTAAGAGGGACGAGGTAACAGGGGAGTGGAGAAGACTACATAACGAGGAACTTAATGATCTGTACTCATCACCAAATATTATTTGGGTGATCAAATCAAGAAGAAAGATGTGGGCGGGGCATGTAGCACGTATGGGTGAGGGGAGAGGTGCATACAGGATTTTGGTGGGCAGACCTGAGGGAAGGAGACCACATGGAAGACCCAGGCGTAGATGGGAGGATAATATTAAAATGGATCTTCAAGAAGTGTGATGGGGGGGTTCATGGACTGGATTGATATGGCTCAGGACAGTGACAGGTTCGGGGGCTTGTGAATGCGGTAATGAACCTTCGGGTTCCATAAAATGCGGGAATTTCTTGACTAGCTGAGGACCTGTTAGCTTCTCAAGAAGGACTCTGCTCCATGGAGTTTGTTTGTTTGTTAGTTCGTCCAGGAAATTTGTTTTGTTTCTGAGCTTGTAAAACGGAGAAACTCCTCAGTTATCACATTTTCATGGACTGCAGTCAGGAAACGGAACATGGACTTGACCTTAACTGTGTTGATAAGTGGTTGGGGTGGTTAGGTCAAATCATTGACGCTACGAAAAAGGGGCGTAGCCAGAAGCAAAGGTCGTTCTTACGCAACAAGTACCTGTACGTGTGCGTTGGCGATATTTCACCGCCTTTACCGCAATTGTCTGCTTTCGCATGGTATTTCATCTTCTGTTTGTACAAAATTTCAGTTATCGATAGGTGGATGTAATGAGGCTGTACAACTTGCAGGACGAGAAATCGTGGTTCCTGCTGTTTTGCCTACTGTTCACGCGTATGTGCATGAAGCCCTAGCTGTGTGTCTGAAGTGCTCCATGGAAATCGTTATCGAAAAAGCCTGCAAACCATCATTACGGCGTGTAGTATTTCCGAATCGCCAGTTTTGAATATACTGTAGGTTTCTTTGCAGTTGACATAAGATTTGCCAAATTTGTCATAGAACAGTGTAGGCAGTACATTACTATAGCCATCTTAACATCTGGAATGTTTGACAATGCAAGTGAATTGTTTCCATCTTTTATTTTAGTATCCATAACTGACTTACCATTGTGACTGCTATGGATTTTACAAATTTAAACATGAATACACGTCGCGAAATGATTTTCTAGCCGCAGTGAATATGAATAGTGCTAATTTTCAGTTTTTTAACCAACGAATGCACTTTTTTATTTCTGTTTAATTCACCCTACATATGTTTCGGCCGTGACTCGGCCATCATCAGGGGTACAGTGATAAGTTCACTTCACTGTTCACTGGTCCATTTGGTATTATCACAACCGTTACACTGTTTAAGGCTATTATTTACATTGGCAATCACCAGTATATACAATTTCTTCAAGTAGTTTCTTGAAATGTCTTGGTGTATATGGCATTTATCTTGCGTTTGAAATATATAGTATAGCACTATATATTGTGAATATAGAGCACTGTGTCGTTGGTAGTTGTTGAAATCGTTAAAATTATTAAAATAATTAGTACTAAAATTTGTTTAAAATTGTTAAAATTGCTGGCAGTTGGTCTTGTACAGATGTTGACGTCCATATCCTGTAACAACATGGTTATCATGTTGGTTAAAAAAACTGAAAATTAATGTCAAGATGCACGGCGAACACAACGTAAAATTAATGAATAATACTGTTTTGTGGGATGTGACGCCGTGTATCTCGGTAGGTAAAAGGTGATGTTGGCTCTGTTCACGCCATGAAGGCATAGAGGGGGTCTTAACCTCGGCACTAGATGGGAGTGGTAGCTTCACACCCCGGCCGCAATACCAGAGTTTGTCGAACCCCGATCATTAGTTTCAGATATGTAGGCCTAACATTTCGACGGACAGACACGGCGTTACCGTTGTATGTAATGCGCTTCATGCAGACACTGCATAATAATACAACCACTGGGACTTATCTGTAGTGTATATATACAACAGGCTAATAACACCACACGTTTTATTGTCGCGTTGGAGTAAGGTAAAGGTAAAGGTGTCCCTGTCTACGCCATGAAGACATATAGGAGAAGTAGAGTTACAGCCCCACGCTTTCTTAAGCTCGGCACCGGATGGAGGTGAGTGGTCAACTTCAAGCACCGGCCGCGTTAGCCCCGGGAAAGGAGCCCTGTACCCCAGAACCGGTCCGGATGTTTTGGAGAAGAGTTAAACCTCTTGCTCCTGAGCATTCGAACCCTTGATCATCCAGCCCGTAGCCTAGTGGCTATATCGACTGCGCTGTCCCGGCTTCCTCGCGGTCAAGTGAGACTGTAGGTTTACGGCCTCTAAAGGGCCAATTGTCCATGCCCCGGATACTAAACGAATATGTAGCGTTGGTTGAATGATAGTTGACAGGAAGAAACCGACGTACTCAGAGAAAAACTTGTTTTTCTTGCCACTTTGTCCATCATGAATTCCAAATTGACTCCTCTTGGACTGAGCCCGAGTCTGCAGGATGTAAAACTGGCATCTAACCATATAAACTGTGGCACGGCCTGCCACACTTCAGTTTCAGTTGACCAATATGGACGTCAGTCAAAATAAAAGTAGGCTATTCAAGATGCGAAGTGTCATCTCACTTACTGTATGATTAAGCAGAAAGTGTTACATGACCACTCCTAGCTTAAACGTTTCAATTTCTCTCACTTAAAAATGAAGTTGACCTATTTCTGTATGCTGCGGTTAACTTTAAAACTGGAAACGGTTGAGCAGATCCTGAATAGAAGGATTCATGCCTAAATTTATGACTGCTTTCATTAAATTTCTCAAAAATTCAATTCTGTGTGGTCTGAAGATGGTGACTTGTAGTTAGAACTACTCAGTTCTTGGACGTTGCCCATCGCCCATAGTTTGAAATCTATTCCGAGTCAACTGAACGAGAGACTGAAAAATAGCTCCTCCGTCTGACGGTCCGAACTGATCAGATTACTCCCACCTTTGTGCTTCAGAACGGAAACAGATTTCTTTTCCGAATCTATCTATTTACTTCCCGTATTTTTAAACACTGGCCAATGGACACAGTCCAAAAGCTAAATAGTTTTGAATTCTCAAAACTGTTCTTCGTAGTGAAAATGTTTTCGTAACAAAAATGTGTATGCCGACCTAATTAATTTCTTCGCAATGAATTCGGCTACATGTGTGCGCGATTTAGAAGTAACTGAAATAATGAATGCATCAGATATTATGCAGGATTCCTTGGGCTGGAGATCACACATCGCAAGGCATCGGGTTTGTTCTTATGTCTTTTTCAGTTATCATGGATGTGGTGCATTTGTTTGTTCCGATTTAATATTCAGAAACAGAGAATTTTATTGGTGAAACGCCTTTGACAAGGAACCCTCATCCTCAGCTACTTTGTATTGCGTAAGGCGTTTGGCTTGTTATGATTCCTTTGGATATCTGATGATATTCTTTGGACCCATCAGGAACAGTGAGGTTTATTGGTGGAACGCTTGCGACGAGGAAGTGGTTTATATTTTTAGCTCGTCCTCAGGTACTTGGTACGTACGGCCGTCTGCCTTTACGTTTCCTTTAGACATCAGACAATATTCCTTCGACCTGTCGTCCAATCGCAAGTCTTCTGCCCATGCAGGACATTTCCAAATACCACACATGCCTTAGACCTATGGCCACTATTAATAGCCGGTGTATTGAATGAGGTAACTTAATTTTCTTCAGCACGAATCTCACGTGATGTGTCGTAGGGCTGAACGCGAGACTGTGCAGTGACATGCTGATGTTCAACCGCTTCAGCTACGGCACGAGTTCACTTAACACTAATAGAGGAAAACTTTGATTATCCCTCACCCGATTATCCGTCAGTTTCTATTAACCGTCACGGTGGCGAGCCACTGTGTCTGGGAGGTGTAGGAGGAAAAGCGCGTGCGTTCCTTATCACATGGTGTGTAGTTTGTACTTAAGATAGCATTCTTCTCGAATATTGACCTATTTTGTAATGTTCATATGTAAATACATGTAACGTGGTGTATAATACAATAAAGAACTTTATCTGTATTACGCATTGTGTACTGTTTTAAGCACTTATTCTATTATCCGTCTATTTTCGTATCCGTCATTGATTCGGTACCGACCCCTGACGAATAATCGAAGTTTACTGTACAATGTATTCTGATGGCATGACCAATTGAAACAGTACTTTTAAGTTCCAACATAAAGAACAAACAAAATTGAAGCGGACATTACACGCAGTCGCCACCAAAACAACAGAACGAGCTATCTGATCACAATTTTGTTTATTCACCACTTACGTTGTTTGCAAGAATAGATATTATCTGCTGCTCTTTGTTTTCAAACACTTTCGGTCTTTGTTTCTTCACAGTGAGAGCGTAAACGGTAAAAAGGTTCACTCTATAACATTCCATGAAGGCTCAGACGGGGAGTAGAGGTATAGCGCTACTCTTTCGTTAACCTCGGCGCTAAATGGGGGTGGGTGGTCAACGACACGCCCCGGTCGCTTTACCTCCGGGAAAGAGACCCGGTACCCATTGTATAGGAAGCTGAATGAGCCCCAGGGCCGATCTGGACAGGTGCGGAAAATCTCGCCCTCCACCGGGATTCGATCCCCGGATCGTCCAGCCCATAGTGAGTCGTGTAAGTTGCTTAAATTACAAACAAAAAAGGCATAAAGCCAAAAATATACTCCTGAAGCCAGAATGTTCTTTCGTCCCTTCTTTGAGGATGATTCTGGAATGAAAACGTAGTACGGAATTGGTAATATAGCTATTGAAGAACGGCACTGCAGCAAATCGTACAATAGATTTATTATTATTATTATTATTATAGTTTTTATACATTTGTAGTCCTGGGCCTGTTGGCAGGCGTTCGACTAAATGGATTGGATTGAATGGTTATTACATAACTTGTCCATTTGATACAGTTTCCTTAACGATATAAACCTGAAGACGGTGAGGATTTCTTTTCCTTCCGTGATGCAGCGGCACCATTTAGTGTTGTAACAATTGTATTACCTCTTGTGGCTGAGAAACGTAGACTGAGAATGTCTGAGAGCAAAGTGTTGCTGAACAGGAGTGCACAAATTTTACAAAAATCTAGAAGCCTCCTCAAAATTCTAGGCGCTAGAAGGGTGGCGTGAAGCAAGTTCCGTACTGGGGACCCAAAAATATTAGGCTCCACCGTACAAAATCTAGTCATCATGGCGACTGAGCACCAGGGATTTGTGCATCCCTGTTGATGAGAATATTTGGACCTAAGAAAGAGGACATAACAGGAATATGGTGAAAATTACATAATGGGAAAATTTACAATTTGTAGGCTACCCTTCGCCACACGTTATTAGAATGTTATAGTCGAGGATGAAATGGGCAGACAGTGAAGGGCACGTGAGAAAGATGCATGCACAGTTTCAGCAGACGTCCTGAGGGAACATACAGTTGAGAGATGCGAGGACAGTATTAAAGAAACAGGTTGAGAGTGGCTCAGGATAGGGTCGACTGACGGACTGCAGTGCACGCGGTATTGACTCTGCGGACTCAGTAAAAGCATTATTAAGTGGATCACTCACCTTCACCTATTCCTGAAGTTCCTGCATGGAGCTTTACCACTGTTCCCCCATACGCCTTCGTGGCGTGATGTTTAGGAACTTCACTGACTTCATGGAGCAGTATCCTTCTACAGAAACTAATATTCGCTCAACCGGTTAAGAAATTCCGCGCGATTTGTGGAATTCGAAGCTTTGTTACGGTATTTACAAAGAGTTCGCCTGTCAAAGTGAGTACATTCAGCACCCTCTGGCCCCATTTCTATACGGTCAGATTTAGTATTACCCATTCTCTACACCTAAGTCTTCATAGTTGCTCTTGTGTCAAACACCTTCAATGTATGGCACAACTGTCTTTTCTTTCCTTAAATTCTCTTACCATATGCCTTAAAAATTCGTCACTGAGACTAGCCTTCTGATACAAATGGGAACACAGACGTTCGTACGAGAGTCGAACTCGGTTAAAACATCATGGAAGGGACTGAATATTTTGTGTCGTTATAAACGAGTGTTGTTCTAACCGAGGAGTGTAATGTTATGGTTAACAGTGAGGAATTAATTGGTGCCACAGAATGTCTGGCGCCGTAGACGAGGTGTCGCATTAACCGATGTCGTTGTAACCGCGTTCGACTGTATTTTGTTACGTAAGGTGGTTAAAATGTTCTGTTTTAATCTCGTAGTCGGGTTTGAGATTCAAACGCTGTGTACTTCCGTGTACGAGTTCCACACGTAACTGTGGCTCGAATGCGTGAAGGTGACAATTTCCTGTGACACAACACAGGATGCTTTGCGTCTGATAATATAATATGTAACATTTCAATAACATCGCTGCATACGTTTTTATGTCAGTACTTCATTACACATCACAACTGTGCAGTACACCTGGTTGCCCGTTTGTGTACCACGGACTGGTCTGGCAGTCGCATGCTTGTGCATTAAATATGAAACAAGAGCTGCCGCCACATGATCAGTTCGGCTTTTGCAGGCAGAATGTTGTCCCTGCGCTGAAAGAACCACGCCGTGAAAGACGTGTAGAGGAGTGAAGGTATAGATCCACGCATCTTTAAAACCTCGGTATTAGTTGCATTCGGGGGGCACAGTTGGTTGAGGCACTGCGCTACAAGCCGGAAGGTCACGGGTTCGATTCCCAATGGTGTCATTGACATAATCTTCTGACTGCACTGTGACGCCGGGGTCGACTAAGCCTCTAACAGAAATGAGTATTAAGAATATTTTCTGGGGGGGGGGGGGGGGGGGGGGAAAGGCGGCCGATGCGTAGGGCTGGTAACCTTCCTTTGCCAGTTGTCTGGAAATCTGGGAGTCGCAGCCTCCTGTAGCAGGCCTGTAGAGGGATTGCTTTACCATTTTACTAGTTGCATTTGAGGGGGCATCATCACGCCTTGTCCCATTTACCTGTGTGAATGGGCCCCAGAGTCTGTTTAGACGTGAATAGAATAACCCAAGGATCCACAAAATTTCCAAATATCTAGTAGCCACCTCCAAATTGTACGTATCCAGAAGGGTGACATGCAGCAATTTCCGTACCGAGAACCCACAATTCTGGGGTGACCTGTGAACCTCACTGTTATCGGGCTCTTTCTGCTCGGAGCATCTGAACTGATACACATTTTTGTGTCGAAGGGGAAAACGGCAATAATTATGCAGAAAATATGTACCACCGTACAAAATTAAGTCGCCCAGTCGACCCGTGCCGGGGATTTGTGCACCCCTGAAATAAGCCTGTTATAGTCGGGAATTGAATCCCAGTCCTTCAGCCCATAACCTGTTCATTATATTGAGTGAACTATCCCGGCTCCGATATTAACGCCTTCTAACTAACGAACCAACCAACTAACTAACTCCATGGAGCATAGTCTTTTAGAAGATATAGGTCCTTAGCTAGTCGAGAAATTCGGATTTTATGGAACCCGAAGATTCATTACTGTGTTGAGAAGGGTCCGCTACTTGTTCCCTATCCTGAACCAGATCAATCCAGGCCACATCCCCATCCTATTGCTTGAAGTGCAGTTTTATTATTATCCTGCCATCTGCGCCTAGGTCTTCCAAGTGGTCCTTTTCCATAGGTTTCTCCTCCAAAACCCTCTATGCATCTTTCTCACATGCGTGTCACATGCCGCGCCCACCTGATTCTTCGTGATTTTATCACATGGATAATATTTGGTTAGGAGTACATGTCATGAATCTCCTCCTCTTTCAATCTTGTCCTGTTCCATGTTACGTCAACCATCTTAGGCTAGACATCTTTCTTATCACCCACATAAAGCAACAGGCAAAATTTTGATTTTGCGTATTTCTTATGCATATGGGGCTGGGTGGGCCCCAGAGACGGTCCGGACGTTTTGGAGAAGAGAATAAATCTCTTACACCTACCGGCAGCTGAACCACGATTTCTCAGTTGGACTGCACGAAGCCCAGTTACTATACCGACTACGCTGTGTTAACAGTTGCGAAATTAATTCTGAACCCAAACAAACATGAGGCCTGGTGTCTCTTTTCTTGTGGAATGTGGCGCTACGGTACTGGGTGATTGGTGTCCGACGTTTCGTTGCAGCGTGGTGGTCTTATCTTCAAGGGTCGTAATGTCCAATTGAAGACTCGACGCTCGAATGTGAGGCCACCACGTCACGCGGCGACACATCCCAGAATAACGGAGAACTCGACTGCACCGCTGCGAAAGCCAAAAAACTCGCAAGCATGAAGCTTGTTCTGTATTCATTATGGTAGCATTTTGAGTACTAATGCTGGCTAATAGCTACAACTGGATGCTTTGAAGATTAAAGTCTTGCGGATTGATAATTTGTTATCGACGTTTCGGAGATTTTTGTTACTTTTATCTTAAGAGTAGTCCACGAAGATTGGACTACACTGCATTTGGAGGCAACACGGCTGCGGTGACTAATTACCAGTCGTCACGGCATCATATTGCAGAAGACTTTAAAATCCCCATCAACAACGCTGTGAAAACCTCACGGATTTATAAATACGTTTTGTCTGTGTTTCTGATCTCTTCTGTATAGATGCTCAGTGCCAGTTGGCGTAATGTGTGGGCGCCAGAGTGCCTTCTGTTGTTATTATGCAGAAGGGAAGTTTGGAAGCGGCGTTGATGTCTGTCTGCACGGTCGATTTCTGTCTACAGTCCAGACGTCTTCATCATTACCGTCGTATGCGGTCTAGCTCTGACATTTTCGGGGTTCATCTAACTTAATTTCTGTATGCTGTGTAGAACCTACCACATATATTCGTCAAATATATGAGTATTCCTTTCAGCAAGCCTTACATAACAAGCAAACTCGCGTGTAGGCCGGCTCATTGTTGAGGTTTCTAGATCACACACAATCACACACACCCTGTAGGACTTTTGTGAACGAGTGATCAGCTCGTCCCAGATGCCGCCACCTACACAACACACAACAAATACAAGAGACGTACATGCCATCAGTGGGATTCGAACCCGCGATCCCAGCAATCAAGCCGCTTCATACCTACCGCTTAGACCACACGGCCACCGGGATTGGCGGTATACGTTTATTAGTCTATGGTATTTGTTCTTCAGTAGGTTGAGGCAATGCGCTACAAACCGGAAGGTCGCGGTTTCAATTCCCGATGGTGTCATTGGAATTTTTCATTGACATAATCCTTAAGGTCGCACTATGGCCGTGGGGTCGACTCAGCCTCTAACAGAAATGAGTACCAGGAATATTTCCTGGGGTGGTAAAGGCGGTCGGTGCGTAGGGCTGACAACCTTACCACCTTCATGTGCCGATTGTCTAGAAATGTGGGAGCCTCAACCTCCTGGAACCCTAATGGCCTGTCCAAGCCTGTAATGGGATTGCTTTACCTTTACCTTTACATTGTATATATAACACTGTGATGCCACCTGTATCTGTGTAAAGGTACGAAAGGTCAAATTCCACTCGATTTGTTAGTTCATTACTCCCAGGCACCTGCTGAACTTGTAACCGGTAAAGATTGTGCTTGAAAGGGAGGTGGTCTTACGTATTCGCAAATTGCGATCTAGATGTGGTGATGCTGGGAGCAGTGTATTACAGTCATGCAGCGGTCGGCAGGGGATCGAGAGGGACGATTAGTTGCCCCCTCCCCTTTTGAGCGTCCAAGGTCACGAAAATAAGCATTTACGATTCCTGAAAATAAAATTTTTTACCTAAAAAAGGCAACTCGCACTTGGGATTCTGGAAGTAAGAAACTTCTGACATATTTTGCTAGAAACATAATTGTCAGTATTGCATTAACTTCGTATCACCGGCAAAGATCTTATTTTGGTGTAATATTCTGCATGGAAACTAGAGCAGTGTAAAAGTTAAAAGTGTTCGGAATTCAATAACAAGACAGGCAGTGTACGTTTCAAAGTAACATTGAGGCGCGTTCGCGTAAACATTTTTGCCGTGGAAAAGTAATATATTGTGAGTGTGTGTGTCTATAGCCTTAGTTATCCAGCATGCAATGCGCATGCGCCGTATTGTATTGTCATGTGGCCTGTCCGGCTCTACCATATTTTTCCACATTATCTCATAAACGGCACGATTTTCGGAAAAAAAGTTATTGAACATAACTTGTGTTATGATTTTCTCTACAACTTTTGTCTGAAACATTTCTCATTTTAAGAAGAATTCGGCGAGATATTAACATAAATGTGCATAGCTTTTCACATGAAGTACCCGTTATTCTTGTCAGATTTTGATGTGAATTTTCTCGACAGATTTTCGAAAAATACTCAGATACCAAATTTTGTGAAAATCCGTTCAGTGGGAGTCGAGTTGTTTCATGCGGACAGACAGACAGACATGATGAAGCTAGTAGTCTCTTTTCGCAATATTGCGAACGCGCCTAAAAATGTTTCAATAAATATTTATGCTAAATTAAAAAAAAAATCCGCCTGTGGCGCTGCTGAAGGGCAGGAGACCGCTTTATGTAGTCTCCGCCCCCCCCCCCCCCACCAGAAGAATCCCGCCTACATCACTGGTTAATGTGCCCTGAAATAAGTTTCGGGAATGAAAGACTGTCGGCCAGCAACCGAAAAGCCTACCGTAGTACCCTGTCCATAACACATGCAGTGCGGTTCATTACAGTCGGACGCTTAGCACGCCTACTTCATAATCTCGAGGTCAGGAGTGGATCCTTTGCACAGAGGCCAGTTATTCTGGTTGGCCTTCTTACAGCCTTTGGTAAGCCTATTCTTCCACCTGGATAAAACTTAGGTAGCTAGTGCATAATTCTTCTTGAGAAGCTAATAGATGCTCAGCTAGTCAGATTCTGCGCGTTATAAAAACCAAAGGTTAATTTTTTACTTAATCTTTAAGTGAAACATCCCCGTTGTGTTTCAGTCAATATATATGTAGGCTATATTCGAAACCACTGACGTGCACAACAAAATTTACAAATTTACAGGGTACTAGTTTCGGCTTATCATTTAAGCCATCATCAGACCTATTAAATGTCAAGAGCCATACAAAAACTTATACCTTCGTGTGGGATTGAGTCTTCCGGGCGATCTGGCGCCAGGGATTTGTGCATCCTTGTTCCAAGTCATCCTTACCAGTATTAAATGGCTTCAATTCGTTTCCGCTGATCAGGCGTTCGTCCTACGAATTTTAAGCCGAGAGCATGGGAGACACTTTAATTTCAAAACAATAAAATTCAACCAGATCAGTTCTGCCAATAAATTGGAATAATCCAAGGAAACCTTCATTGAATGTAATGTAATTGCTTTACTGCTCTTTCACTCTTGTATAAATGGATTTGTAAGCTTTAAAGGGTTGAGTGTGAAGATATAATTAAATAGGACGTCCTTCTTTTATACGGATTCCAGATATCCTTGGCCAACCGAAAGAGCCTTGCTTATATGTTAGTTCTTCTGCGATGTGGTACCGTGTCACTGGATGATTGGTGCCCGACGTTTCGAGACAGCGTAGTGGATCGCAGTGTCCAATGAAGAATTATTCTCGAAACGTCGGACACCAATTACCCAGTGACGCTGCGCCAAATCCTAGACGAACCAAGACCTCACCGGCATAGCTGCGAAAGCCTAAAATTCGGGTATATATGTGTGTAAATATACTCGTAGATATGTACTGTATAGTAAGGTAATGGTCACCCACTGATATGCCTATGCAGACACAAGGGCGAGGAGAAGGTGTAGCTCCAACCCATTCGCAACCCGGAACTAGAAGAAGGTGTGTAGTCAGCACCACGCTCCGGCCGCTTTACCCCGGGAAAGACCCGGTACGCATTGTACAGGAGGCTGGGTGGGCCTCAGGACCGGTGTGTGGCCAGCACCACGCTCTGGCCGCTTTACCCGCGGGAAGGACCCGGCATCCCTTTTACAGGAGGCTGGGTGGGCCTCGGGGCCGGTCTGGACAGGACGCCCCCACCAGGATTCGATCCCCGGACCGCCCAGCCCGTAGCGAGTCATTATACCGATTACGCTATCCCGGCCGCCATACTGTATAGTACACAATCATATAGGGTGTTTTTTTTTCGTGCAACGCCCAACGCTCCGCCTAAAGCCCTGCCAGCTTTGCGTCGTACGTACGCCGCTTGTCAGGGAGGTTTTAGTCGTTGACGGGAGTTAGACAAAGGATCGCACTGATAATAACCTTTAGAAAGTCTAATAAAAACTCACTGGAGCGTCGGCCCGGCGCGTATCGTTCAAGTAGGAGGGAAAAACACCCTATGTGATTACATTCGTACACAGCAGTGGATGGTAATGGCGTTGAGGTCAGTTCCACGTTGTGGACTATAACTATATAGTGTTTGTGTAACATTAGTGGCGTTTAACATCATTACTGACATGCTAATTTGTACCACAGATGTAACATTGGAGTCAGCAGGGATTGCGTAGTCGGAATAGTGACTCGGCTAAGGACTGGACGACTGACAAATCATGGTTTGATTCCCGGCAGGGCGGAAGGTTTTCCCTACTCCGAAGCCTCCATACCGGCTCTGCGGCCCACCCAGCCTCCTATTGAATGGGTATCCGGGGGTCTTTCACCGGAGTAAAGCGACCCGGGCTTGAAGCTTACCACACCTTCATCTAGTGTCGAGGTTAAGAATTAGTGAAGCTGCATGTGCTGTGCCATCATGGCGCGCACAGGGATAACTTTTGCCCTTAGGGGCATCAACCGTAATTGTCGTCGTAGTACAGGAACGTAGCACACACGTCATAGCACGTGTCGACACATTCTTAAATACCAGATTTGAATCCTGAAAGTTTATTCTTGCAGCGATGTCATTAGGTTCATCGTCGTGTTAAGTACACATAATGTTATGATATTGCGAGCATTCAAAATGACGATTTGATGGTTAATCTTTGTAGCTAAACACGCAAACTTTGCCGCGTATGTGTGTGTGCGTGTGTGTTTATGTTTATTTGAAAGGACCACCACAGCATACACTTTAGGTAATATTTACAAAATGAATGGAAGAAATAATGGGCTGCCGGGATAGCGTAGTCGGTATAGCGACTCGCTACGGATTGGACGGTCCGGAGATCGAATCCCCGAATGGGGCGAGACTTCCCGTGCCGTCCAGACCGGCGCCGATGACCACCCAGCCTCCTGTGGTGGGTACCGGGTCTTTTCCTTGGGTAATGCTGCCGGAGCGTGGTGCTGAACATCCACCTTCCTCTAGCGCCAGGTTGCGAATGGGTTCAGGCTATACCTCCGCCGCCCCTCTGTGCCTGCCAAGGCATGTCATGGGGTGACCTTTATGGAAGATATATTGTAAGTCTGTACTGCCGGAGCATAGAACCCCAGCACACGGTAGAGCGGTTACCACTCTTTCGTACTGTGGAGGTTCCGAGTTGGAATTTCGACTCGAAGATTGGCTGTCCTGACTGGGATTTTCCTAAATCACTCCGAACTGTTTATTGGCAACTTAAAATTAGCCCATAACTGCTTCCTTCTGCATCCTTCCAAATGCATGGATTCACAGTCGTCCTATCAGGCTATCTTATGCAGTTCAAAAAATGTCATAAAATAAGTACCGTAACCCACGTGTCAATCGAACACACCACTCTGAGCTATTGTACCAGCACGAAAGTAGCAACATGTAACATGGAGAATGAAACCGGTCCTGTGGACTTGGGCGATGCGTTGTATTTCAAGGGTAAAATGCTACGAGAGCAAACCACTAGCAGAGTGCTTGTAGTAAACAGTGCTATTACTCCGCCATCTTGAATACTTTCATCACAGGTGTTTGGGGAAGGGGGAGGGGATGAAGGAGGATAGCAACATTTAACTAGCTGTTCTCTGCTACTTTCACATCGATAATCATGATGATGGACCCACTTGTATAAAAGTGTTTTAGGAAACACGTTTATTGCGTGGGTTTAGAAGAATGAAGGTCTGGTGGATTTGTAATACGAGTAGATTGTACGTACACACCGGATGCCGAGAAAGGTTTGAAATAAAAGAAAAAATCCCACATGAAAGATCATTACGAAGTAAAAACAAACAGACTTTTCAATAGCATGAATGTCCAAGATGGTGTCATTTACCATGTTACGCAGCTCGACAGACGTCGAAATGATGCCCAGTCTCCTGCCACGTGCATCTGTTACTGTTGCGGTATCTGAAGCCCTGGAATTGCCTCCTGGCAGGCGTTCTTTACGAACGCCTCAGGCAAAGGTCCGTTTGGTCTGGTGATCTTGGAAGTCATGCCAAGGCACTGTCTCGTTCGGGAAGCATTCTTTTAAAAACCGACGGGCGATGTAACCATAATGTGACCGTGTGTCATCCTGGTGCAAGCCTTGCGTCATTTGGCAATTGTCGGACAGTATATTCTAATATGCACAAGTATGACCTAAAGAGTTCAAATGATTAGACGCTTCTTCTTGCACTTACGATGTGTCCCTTTGACGTTCGATGCTTTGATGAGACGGCTGGGTACCCCAGATTCTGCACTTACGTCTTCGCCAAGCCATCCCGCATAACAGTGGCTTCAGGAAAGCCTCATCAGTTTCAGTTTTTAACCAGAATATTATGTTGTGGCTTTGGATGTGTACCTATTCGGCTGACAGGGGATGGGGCCTATTGGTGGGCTGGTGTGAACGTGGTAGTGGACCTTGGTTTCCATAAAAGCGGGAGGTTTCTTGACTAGCTGAGTGATTATCAGATTCTGAGAGAAAGAATACTAGAGGGCAGATTGCGCAGATATTTAAGCAGCAGGAATCTCAGTCCTTACTGCTGTCTGTTAAACGATGGACAGTCCCTGAGATAGGCAAGAGCTCTCCCGCCTCTTATGCAACACGAAGGTTAATAATTTTCGTTTACGCAAGAGCCCGCCACTGGTCCCTCTCCTACCGGACAGAATCAGTCGTCCGTATTTGCTTGAGGTCCATTGTAATGTTATCCACGTAAATACGTGTACGTCTCCCAAGTGATCTCGTTCCTTCAAGTTTCCTGATCAAATGGTTGTATTTTTGACGTGAATACGTCTTTAAATTTGCTTCCGTAGTGGGAGCCAATTCAGAAAACTGATGATAACAAAATTGGGGGATACAGTTTGGCATTGCAGCTACATATCTATCATCTACATCCAAAATGTAATTACACCACTCGATAGTTAAAGGATCAAAGAATTCATAACGTTGAGTGGGGACTGTGACGCCTCGCGCGCGGCGGAGGGGGAGGCGCCGCCATTTTCAGGTCGTTTCGTCGCGTCACATACTTTCGGTTTAGTATACATTTTGACTCGGAGAAGCTACGACGCTCGTTTCAGTTTCAATTTACAGCTCTCCTCAATATTTATCTATTGCGTACACAAAACATGAGTGTGGAATACTTATGTTGAATGTATATGGTGTTAAAGTTAAAAATTTAAGAAAATGAATACAATGTCGGCCTATACTCGTCAAAAAGCCAATTCGAAATATATAAATCGTATACGGTTGGAAAGGGCTTCTCAACAGCTATCCAGTGATACCCATAAAACACCATATCATACAGTGAGGCGGTGCCGGGAACGTAAAACAATGAGGGCGTCCGAGCGGATCAACGACTGCGCAGGTACATCTGACGCTGGGGCGGCCGGGCCTATGCAAGTCGATGATGTAATCGCTTGTGTATCAACGCCGGGCTGTATAGACATCGGTTGTGTGCGATCGCCGATTATGACGACACATTCGGCAGCAGCTAGTGCACGTTTCACTACAACGTTTGTCAACAATCCATTCGGACATAAGTGTAACGTGTGTGACCGTCTATGGTTTCTGCGCTCCTTGAAGCCACCAACGGGAAAACACTTAACGCTGCTTAGTAATCTCGATGTATCCTGCATGCCATTTGTATCGTACTTTTCGTATCACAGACCTATCATTAATAAAATTATAACACACTAATGATTTGTTTACTTCAATTGTTTCCTGAACCCGACTAAAGGAACATGTTGCCATCATCAATAAAACATGCAGATACGAAGGACTTCTTACTGTTAAGCAATGATTATGACATACATATAATACGCTGAAACAAAATATTACCCGTTAACGTACACGTATTCACGTTAAACACACGGCCGTGTCCCCGACACAGCCACATCCCGCTTTTTTTTTTTTTTTTTTTTTTTTTCATATCTTATGCTTACTACTTATGCACGCCATCGTATCCTTCTTGGGTCTTTCTCCAACTGATTTTAACCCCGTGCATCGCGAACTTTGTGTAAAACATTTTAAAACTGAGTTAATACCTCACAGAAAACTCTATTACAAAGACTAGTCTGCTAATGCTGTGTAGGGAACTAATCGCGTCTTATTCTGAGGATCATGCGAAATGCAAGTATATTATGTTGGTCAAATTCGGAGTTCTTTAATGTTAAAGTAAGTGGTGCATATAGTTATCCCTGTCCTTTAAAGGATTAAAGTAGGGCAATTAAGCCTATTCTATGTAGAATGTCGTTATCCAACTTCAAGTATATATTTTATAAAGAACTTGTGATGCCTCTACCACTGCCGTTTGAGGAGATGAGACATTATGGACCCAAAGCTGCGCATGTATTACAAGTATTCTATTGTATACTTCTGCGACCATATGGATTTTTTAAATTAAATCTCGTTTTTGTAAGGAGGTTAGGTGTTTAGAGACCAATATTTGTTGCATTAGCATAGTTGGTTGTGAATTTATGTAGCTATATCTAACAATGTGAGTTTTACTGATTGTTCGGCCTCTCGCGAAATCAAACTTTACGTTTCTCAGGTGTAGGGCTTCACTGGTTCGTCAGATATCACACCGTAAAGTACACTGAGCTTGCGCACAGTCGACATGCCTCTCTCCACTCCTCCGCTCCCCCAAGGTCATTTCACAAGATCGCAAGCGAGGGCTGCTAACAAGAACTGCATGCTTGTATAAAGATATTGTGCCACAAAAGGATAAACATGACCGTCACGCCGAGCTGTCGACAGATATACAGTATTCTTATTCTTAACCAAATAAATACAAAATGTGATAAATTAAATGCCGAATAATTGTTTGAGAATAAAGTTAAATGCCATAATTTCATGAAACATGAAGAGAGTGAATTGTGCTCATTCTGCGCTACACTTGTGAGGACATTAGTTGTCGGGATAGCACGGTCGGTATAGAGGCTAGGCTACGGGCTGAGCGACAGAGAATTTGTGGTTCTATTCTCTACAACATCCAGACCGTCTCTGGGGCTCACCCAGCTTCCTGTTTGTTGTGTTCCGGGGGCTCTTCTCTTGGGTAAAAAGCGGCCGAGCCGTGAATCAGACTAATAACCTCCACCTAATACCGGGTTAAAAGTCCGTGGAGCTACATCTCCACTCCGTCGTATGCGTTGAGCCGACTCTAGTTCTTCTATCGGTTCTGCGAAACAGAATATGTTTCTGGATCGATATTTCCTTACCATTCGATTCCCTTTGGGCATGCACCCAGGGATTTGTTGCTACCTAGGAAAGGGCGAGGGATGATTAGTATTTTGTCATGTTGTTCCGGCTTGGAATCTTTCTCTCTTACGGACGTGTATTGGGGACGGTAGCTCACCCCTTCTGTCTGTCTTTCGGTTGGTATACTCAGTTGTGCTGGCAGGCGGTGTATTTATATTTTGATATGTTTTGGGGGCCTTACGTTTTATTTGCCTTTTGTGTTGTTTCGTGTACCGGGTCGTCTGTTGAGTGACAATGGGACTGGAAGTTTTTGGGCTCCAATTTGAGAGACAAAAGTCAGAGGCGGGGAAGCTGCCCTATCTCAACGTATATGGAGTCGATGCATTTAGGTTTCATTCATTCTGTCGTCTGTCTTACGACAGGTCCGTAGTCTCTTCCAAAGCGAGTTCGCCACAGGGTGCGATCTAGTGCTTCCTCTTTCAATTTCCAGTATCTTCTCTTTTCCTTAAGTTCATCCAGTATCTGCTTACGCCTTCTTCCTCGTCTTCCCGTCATTTCTATCCTTCCAACTTTCCTTCTATCACGTGTTTTAGAAGGCAGTTTCTACGCAAGATGTGACCAATCCAGTTAGCCTTTCTTCTTTTTTATTGTATGTAGGATATTCCTTTCCTCCTTGACTCTGTGTAATACTTCATTTCTCACACGATCGGTCCAACTGATCTTCTCCAGTCTTCTCCAGCACCACACTTCAAAACGTCATTTAGATTTGTCATATTTTAAATAAGTAATGGTAGCAAATTGCTGAAGTTATTGTTGTGGGGCGCCGAGTTGACTGGTTTATTTTGATTATAGTCAGGCCATCTGATGTGTAATTGAATTGGGCATCAATATTGTTTGTTACGAATCCTTGTTAACGTAATTTGAATGAATATTGCTTTGTTATGTGTTCTTGGTAAGTGTAACTTGAATGTTATTGTTTGTTTATATTAATATATGCTGGTATATCCTTGGTTTGAGACATGTCTGGTTGGTAATTAGCCCCACGGGGTCCGACATGCCTAATGGTCGTCTGCCCAAACGTCTAATGGCATAATTAGTAAGTACGAACCCTTTGCAGTACTAATATTATTATATATATGTACTTGGGGTTCATTGTAATTATGCACAGGGATGCCTTCACATTTACTTCCTGCTTGTGAAGAAATTACATTTCTTTCTCCCCTCTGCATTCCATATTGGGCGAAAGCTCTTTAATAGGGTATGCATATGCAGTATATACGTGTACGTATGTATACCTATAATAAATGTATATCTGATGCATGATAATTATGCATACTGTCTGCACTCCACCGTCTGACTCATGGTTTATTTGAGTGGACAGTTCAGAATTCGAAGGCGGGTGGATCGAAACATGAACTCTGAGATGTTTATCTTTTCAGAAGCCCCAAGGAATCAGTCAAATGTAAACGGACCAAATGCATTGTATGCAAACGTATGCGGCCTTGTGATTTATAAAGCCACATTTTCGCTCAGCCGAAGCAGCACCGCTGTCAGGGTTCTGGAAATGATAAGGCGAATTGCGTACGGAAAATTGGAATATGACACCCGCAACCGGATAACGGGTTCATATCCCAGACAAACCAGCTTTGGTGAATTTGAACAAATAAATATTGTGAAAATGTTACGTTATCCAGTGTGAAAGCGTAGGTGTCAGTCGATGGCAGCTGTGTCTTCACCCTAATTGGAAAAAACCTGTAACTCCTGAAGCTTTACTTGTTTGTGTCCGCTTGTGACATTTATGACACTCGTTTGACGGAAGCAGGCCATTTCGGTGTTTCTCTTGCACATCCAAAAAATACACTTGGACATAAGTATGGACTGTAAATTTAGAGTAGGCTGGGCTACTAACCTTTGAACCGCAGTCGTGCGTGATTTTTCCCGCATTTCCCCGGGGGGGGGGGGGGGCGTTCTGTTTCCACAGAAAATTACATTACATTTCAGAAATGGGAGAACATTAACCAGTAAGTATTATTCAGTGTCCTGGAATGACAGTAGGTCCAACGACAGAAAGACCAGTCACAAAGAGGTCGAAGACGTCTGTCAGAAGTGTCACTAGGAGGAGCGGGTTACAGAGTCAAGAGTGCTGGGACGTAAGACAGAAGGTATCCGCCATGCTTTATCCGTAAGTTCGTACGATTAAATACGCCAGAGGGGAGGGAAGTTCTTGTTGTGAACGCGTAAGATTGTGACGTAAAGCCTACAATATATCAATAATAATTTATTTTGTGATACTAAGTGTTGTATTCCTTTCTTCGACCATCGTCGACCCGAGATGCCGGAGTGCGTCCCGTTAAGCGCCTTGCCTCCATCGTCATTGAGCTGCTCCCTGCGCCTCGACCTCTCACACATTCACCTCTCATAACTGTTGAACCTCGTCCCGTGAGTAAGAAGTGGAGGTGAGAAGGAAAGGTAGCCATTGCGTCGGCAGCAGTCAGCGTTAATAAGGCCCCACCGCGAGCAGGGGGAGTACTGCAGTATATCGCCCCTGTTTTGTAAAAAGGGGACAGCCCACAAAATACCAGTTTTACAGGAGAAGCAAGAAGGTGTTTCTGTTTTACAAATGACAAATGCTTTGAGAGGTAGGATGTCCCCCGCCTATCTTGGTTATTCTTGAAGATGTAGTTGTCAACTTTTTACATATCATAGAGGACCATTAGTTGAATGATTTGCTACACATAACTCAGTTTAGCTCAGACTGGCAGTTAGCCCCTTTTTTACAAAACAGGGGTGATATATACCTCGCACGACGCCGTGTGTTTTGAGTCGAATGCATAGTTTTGCACCTGTGTAAATGTACGAAAAGCAAGGAATGTGTTAAGGGACATTCGGATAGAGTCCACAGATAATGGATGTTGGAACTAGTAATCGTTCTAAACCTGCAAGTTTTAGTCGCGCGAGGTACGCCTCCGTGTCGACAAACGTAATATCAGATTTCTGAATATAGGTAGGATAGATGGAATGATTTGACGTCGGTGGAATGTGTCAGCAAGAAAATATCTTATCGTACGGGACGACTAGACACTCTTTTAAATCCTTTAGACTGAAGATATTATTAGGAAATATAAAGTAGTTTAACTTCCGCCGAGTTAGCTTCATTTGCGAAATTCCAAAAGTTATACGTCTGTCGAAACAGACTGATACGGCTTAACAGATAGTCGGTTGGTTAGCCAGCACCATACAAAGCTGCGCTCCAGATGTAGCATTTTACTAGTTCCAACTGTCATTGTAGGCCTACATTTTTATCACCCGCTCTCCAAACATGCCCTGTACCCTTCTCTTTTGTTATCAGCGCAAAACTCCATTAAAGACCCTAGACAATATCGTGCCGTTCTGAACCTTGCGTTACCCATTGACTCATTTTCCTTAATCGGTTAAAGACGGCCACGGTCTTCAAGTGATCGCTTTTCAGTAAGTTTCCGATCGAACTGTTCCATGCCTGTAATTGATTTCATTCTCCAAGCAATATTAGGTGTTCTGTGTAAACCACGATATTCCTCTTTATGCAGGATCGTAAACTGTTCGCTTACTGCGTCACCTGGACCACTTTTTTTTTTTTGCTGTGCCCTCGTTACACTACTGGTACCAAAGTGTAGCTGGTAAGGGAACCTATAATGAACGAATGTTCTGCAGAGGTGTTTGCAGTCGCTATGTTGTAGCAGAAAGATAGGCATTGTATTGTTGAGTTGTAGATACTAAGTTGTGGTTTTTCTAAAAGAAACTACTGTACATGTTCCGTTCAACACAATCTGTATTCACCAAATTATTCTTACACTACATGTTTCGGTCCTTCGACCATAATCAGGTGTACAATATAAAAAAATATATACATTATTTTGTGAGATCTCACAAAAACATTTTTCAATATAGTCTTCTCGGGCTATCAGCCGCGTCAACTGGTTTAAGTACAACGTTTCGGGGACTGGCTCCGTCCCCATCCTCAGGCAGAACTGACGGGATCAGTCCCCGAAACGTTGTATTTAAATAGACTATATTGAATCATGTCGCCACGAAAGTTTTAAAACTTATATCAAAAACTTTTTTCCTTGTACTGAGTGTGTATATATATATATATATTCATTCTGTAGTCTGTCTTACGACAGGTCCGTAGCCTCTCCCAAAGCTAGTTCTCCATAGGGTGCGATCTAGTGCTTCCTCTTTCAATTGCCAGTATCTTCTCTTTTCCTTATGATCGTCCAGTAGCTTCTTACGCCTTCTTCCTCGTCTTCCCGTGATATACGAGTATATATTATTTTGTGAGATCTCACAATAACTTTACGCTTTTCCTTGTACTGAGTGTTTTTATATTACACACCTGATAATGGTCAAACGACCGAAACATGTGTTATAAGAATTATTTCGTGAATACAGGTTGTGTTGAATGGAACATACATAGTGGTTTCTTTTATTCTAAGCGCACAACGGGATGGATCATATTAAATTTACTGTGGTTTTTCTGTTTTTAGGTGGGTGAGTGAATGACTGCAGGTCCGGTGGAACTGCACGGAGCACATGCATGGTATTTACTATTACTTGTAGTTTTGTTATCTTAGATCCACATTTAAAATTTCATATAGTTTCATTCGTTTTAATAGCATAATTTATCCCTTTCAATGGTATCATGGACGACGGCAGCTCTCTAGTCTGTATTTCTAAACTAGATGGAGCTAGTAATTTAAATAACTAACATTTTGATAGCAGAATCCGGATGATGAAGAACGCTAATATGAACTGGCTATTCGACACGAATTTGAGCGATTTCCTTTGGAAGATTCCCGTCTTCTGGGTATTATGATGCCGTGTAGATTTGTATATAGTTACCACCGTTTCGGAGGAGCTTACGGCCTTTATCGTCAGGGTAGTCTAATGGCTTCATATAACATATGACTGACATCTCCATCGGCACCGCGGCGAGAACCTCAGATTTTGCATTTCTCGTTGCCTTCCACCCTCACGACCTGTGTACTTCGATCACGTGTCGCTCATGAAACTGCAATGTCGTAACCCACACGATTCGTCAAACTGAGACTCCTGCATTACTAGACAGCTTGTTTACAAACGCACCTTCTGTCAAAATGTTGTGCCCACAGAAGAATTGCTTGTCCTTGTTTTCATAAAAATATAACATGCTGAAGTATTGGTCTGCTGAGGATCGGTCAAGTTTTTTTCTGTCTCCTGTAAATCTGTGTGTCGGTGGGTTACGACAAATTGCTGTTTCTTGAAAGATATACCACCCACCTTTCTTCTTGTCTTCTAGAGATCTCTGTACCGAAATTCTGTTTACGTTTTTTTTGTCTCCGCCTCGCAAGCTACCTGTTTACATCACCACAGCCTCTTTGATGTGATTTGTGTGGCAGTACTAGAGTACCTGTACAAATGATGGTATACCTTTATTCCCCCCCCCCCCCCCATTCCTTGAAGGTCTAAATATTTTTCTTAGAACTTTACATGTAGTCGTAATTATGTATTCTTCTTATAAAGTGACAAGTCACTTTTCTTAACCGTTCAATTAAATAAATATTATATGGCGGGCTACATCGTAAATTTCAGGGTTTCTGCACAGCATAGCCTGCCACACTTTCTGAACAGTAACAAACATTTTTCAGACTTACTCTGCTCAAATCTTCTTGAAGAAACTCACCTTTATTTGTTGGGTTATTGTTGCTTCCCACGTGCGTAAGTTTTAAAACATTCAGTGATTCATTATATGTATAACAGTTGCAGATTTTGGTTTTGTAACTTCCTCGTATGCGTATGCCTCGACCGATTCCTTTGCTAGCCCGTGGCAGTTCCTGCCTTATTATTTATGCTATTTACGTATAGTCTCAGCTGTCAAGTTTTAATCCACACATTTTACAGATTTCACACGCACTAATTTGTAAATATTACTAGTGGTTTTATTTAGATTGCAATGTTTGAAAAATAATATTCGCCATTGGGCAAAACTTGTTGGTAATTTTGTCATACGAATTGGGAAGAGATTGCAATGCACGTCTTAAGAGAGATGTTGTGAACTTTCCATGAAACTTTGTCGGCAACCGAATTCATGCATTCCACCGCCGCTGTACACCCGTCCTTCCCATTGGAGAGATACCAGGGCATGAAACGGCCCTTTGATCCTTTATTGTGACTGACGGTTTTGTCGGCTTTCTTGAGGCCCTCCGTGTAATTAGTGAAATATGCTTTGAAATATACCACCAAATTTAAAATGCGTGGTTAATTAATGAAGATTTCAACTAGATATTAGCCGGGCGGTTTCATTACCCAGTCTGGTCTTACACGCGTAATGTATGTGTATTTGTATTTCTTGCATTTAATTTTAGATTTTGCTTGGTGGAATGAAATAGTTGGCAAGTACAAAAGATTACGGCTTCAGAAACTGAAATCTTAGTTGCTACTTTTGCGATCGTTTTAAGTGGCTCGCTAGTCACCGACATGATGCAGATGCAAAAGTTGGCAAAGATCACAAAGATATTATACGGTTTTCATATTCATGTTAATCATGCATATGAGTCCACGGAAATAAGTCCCATGGAAGACAGGGATGAATGCGCTCGAAGCGTCCCTTCGCTGCTTACTGCGGTAGTCCCCTTCCTGCCATCTATGCCTGTAAACCAGTCCTGAGCTTTCGTCTGTAGCGAAGGTTATCGCGTATCACTGTCTTCGTTCAAGTGAACATGGTGACTACCCCACTGGAGGGGAATGTAACGACGAGGACGGAAGGTGGGAAGTGGAACAGCTCGAGGGAGATGTGTAAGGGTAAATCTGTGGGACTTGTTTCTGTGGCTTCAGTATGCGTCTCTAACCTCATAACCGTGCATTTCCATCTTCCAGTGGCTGGTCACAGTTGTAACTAACAGCTGTCAGTAAGACTTTGTGATGGCGTACGTCCGTGTAAGCTAAAAGGGGATCGACAAATGGGACAGTGCATGAATCAGTAAAAAATGCGGCAGGTGCGCACCCAACATTTTTCGCTGGAGGGGGGGGGGGGGGGGCTGACCCTGAGGCTATATATAATTTATGTTTGATTTTGAAAATTATGTTATAAAAATCATGTCGTAAGTATAACATAATACTGTTTGCAACTGCATTGATATACATACAAGTATAACTACATGTTCCATGACTCAGTCACAATGTCTTATATTCTTGTTTTTTCTGTTTCATCAATTTATTTTTCAAAATTCTAATGTACTAGTCATTAGCCGATTTCAGTGGCTGATTTCGGCTAAAGGGTAAATCACGTAGAACTTTTGATATCATAATATCTACAAAATGTGTATTTTTTTAATTTCGGTTTTGGGGGGTTTGGGGGGGCTGCTGGGCTGCAGCTCCCCCCCCCCCGCCCCTTGGGTGCGCCCCTGCAATATGGACAGGAATTCAGTTGGTTCAATGACATGATTCCAATGAAAGCAGCAGATGCTATGTAAACCTTCCGAACAACGGAGGCAGAGGAATCTGTGTTAACCTTCTCTCCCCTCCTTCGCCAGAGGAGATGAACGAAACCAAGTTGGTGCTTCTGCCAAGCGACCTGCGTGATAAATACAAATTCTTGAACAGTGGGTGTCTTACATTCTCCACAAATCCTCTCGTTTTATTTTCCAAAATGCAGTAGTTGCTGTTTTGAAGGCGTCATTTGCGTGGATGTTGATTGCTGGCACAAATATACATTTTCGGGCCTGAGCTGAATACAAATATCTCACGTCAAAGAGACTGACGTAATTTTATTTCGGTTTTCATACAGATTGACCACATCAAAAATAGGTCAAATACAAATTGTAGATCGTAAAGAAATCCGTATTTTATTTGAAATATATTTGTACGATGAACGTTTATGAAGTAGTCGATGGCGGCCAGTTTCAGCTTTACACAAATTAACTACGTTCGTATTGGATTTCCTATTCCATCACTTCAGCGCTTGAATAAACTTGGGCATTTTTTAAATTTATGTTATTTGTTTTAATGACCTAATTAGGAGTTCTGGTCTGGAATTTACCTGTAGGGACTGACGGGAACCACGAGAAACCTTAATCGGAATAGCCGGTGTTCCAGCCGAGGTTCGAACCTCAGGAATACAACTCGCAAGGGTTACTGCTTCGGCCCAGCGGCTCGGTATTTGGGCATAACCATATCAAACGGCGTATTTAACTAAAACGTGAAACTTAGAAGGAGCGCGTCGTTTAAACACGGTGTACGTTTCTGTGGACGGTTGCCTGAGAATCATCGGATAGTCTAATGCGGCGTTGATATCTACGCTCTTTTGGGATTGAGACTGCTTGACCCTTGAAGTTGGGCCGATAGGTTGTCCCGGAGCGTCCGTACGAAACTACAATTCTACGCTGCTTGAAATCCCACAAGAGCGCAGATCTAATTTACACCGCGGCGGAAGCGTTTCCAAACTCTGTTCCCGCGAGAAAATTTCGATGATAGCAAAATGTTGCTTGCTTGCGTCTGCCAACAGCTTGGTCGGATGCAGGTCGTTCCCTCTCAGCCGTGTGTGCTGTTCCAGCCAGTCAGAAATTTATGCGTAGGTGTTTAAACAGGGTGCTGCTAGGAAACTGGAAGGAGCAGTGCTCGTGGCCGCTCCTCTGTGACACTACACACACAGGATGGCAATAAATCGGAACAGTCATACACATATCAATTCTCCGGTATGAAAATAAGTTTCAAGTGCTGTATTTTCATATATTTCACCCAGTTCTGGAAGTCTGTTATCTCAAACGAGTCAATGGGTCTTAATTAAATGTGGTATTTTGAACTTTACACCATTTTTTTCATGGCGCAACAGCCCCTAATGGGCCAGGGCCTCCTCATCATCGAGGCTTCACGATCACACTCAGTTAGACACGCCATACTTGGTAAGACTCCTCTGGACGAGTGATCAGCCCGACGCAGAGACCTCTACCTGACAACACACAACACTCAGAAGAGACAGACATCCGTGTCAGCGGCGGGATTCGAACCCACAATCCCAGCAAGCGAACGGCCGCAGACCCACGCCTTCGACCGCGCGGCCGCTGAGATCGGCTTACACCTTGTTTCTTTTTTTCAATGGCTCGACAGCCCCTTGGGGGCCTAGGCCGCCTCATTTTTCCAGGTTTCACGATCACACTTTTTAGACACGCCACATTCGATAGGACTCCTCTGGACGAGGAACCAGCTCGTCGCAGAGACCTCTACCTGACAACACACAACACTCAGAAGAGACAGACATCCGTGTCAGCGGCGGGATTCGAACCCACAATCCCAGCAAGCGAACGGCCGCAGACCCACGCCTTCGACCGCGCGGCCGCTGGGATCGGCTTACACCTTGTTTCCGGGCGAATTTAATAATATTCCGTGAGGTAGTGTTTTTTGTTGTTATTAATTTTTCACTGCAGTTAAGGATTTTTTGTTTTTCACAACGTTGCGGACAGTGCGGGTTTCTCGCTTCTCGAAATCTCACCGAAGTTGGTGAATGGTACAACTTGCAATCTGTATAGCTGAATATGTACACTGCCAAGGAAAATAAAGCTTTAATTTAAAAAGAAAAGTAATATTCCTCCTTTTCCGTCAGTGTAACCACTGCATCAAGGCGAAATGTTATTTGTTTGTCATAAACGATTCCATCCTACAGGAAAAATGATCCCATGGAGGTCTGTGGCTTCAGTTCGAAAAACTTCTCTAGATGGGTGCATTGAACGATGTACAATTTGACTATCTGTTTAGGCCGTATCATGGCTCAAGCAGTTAGCCCAGGTTTATCCAGTGCCAAGCCATGTGGGATTTATGGTACACATAGTGATACTGGGACAGTACTTCGGTTTCCCGCTCGCAGTGTCATTCCCCAATGCTTCATACTCATATTTCATCTACCATCTACGCTGATCTTAGCAATTGCGAGTGTTTCTAAATAAAACACAAGCTTTCTCACTGTTCTTGATTACCTGCAGGTATATGGTAGGGTCATAATTTTGCGCCTTGACGCTGCTGCATGTCAGTGAAGATTTTTATGACATTTTGTTGGATTTTATATAACACAGTGTTAAGTAGGCCGACATTCTTTCTTTCAGCAACATCTGCTTTAAGGTTTTCCTCGTTTGACATGTGAATTGCAGATTCAGTTTGTGACTTTGCCTTTTCTCAGTTCTCGCCAGAACATCTGCCAGTCGTCGTATTCTGCATTTCAGTTGTCTGCATGCTTTGTTAATAGAATATCTATGTCTAGAATGACTAGTAAGCATGTGTGTAGGAAAATAAACCTGGTAAAGAAACTGGTTATGGTGGGTTATTTTTCATTATTCCATATAATGGTATTGTAGTAAATATCTGCACCCGGCAATTTAAATACCACCTGTTGTTTTTAAGACAATAATACTCTTTGCCAGATTCAGATTCTTCCCACAGGGGAAGATCCGGTTACCTTCAGTAGGCAGTAGTATGCTACCCATAAGGAGGTTTGAATTTCGAAGAAAAGAAAACGTTATGATTCGCCACCAAATAAGTTACATTCAGTGCGCTTACTAATCATGTGATCGCAGCTGTTGACTTTATCGTACATGGCCGGTGGTAGATGTGTGTCACATATTGCGTGGATTGCAATTAAAGTAGTGTAATGACCGCTGAAAAATGGTAATTCTCGTCATTTTTATATAATTTATATTGCTCATGTTTATAGACTAAATACTGTTGAATTATGACGCGGAATTCTAATCTGCAGCACAAAGGGGAGACCACGGTAGTTCATGCTGACAGAGACGTCTCTGACCTTTTACCACCGCCCTAAATAGTCGTAAGAATGTGTCATTCCCTTGTCTACCAGCTGATGTAGGCGAAGTGTAATGCTCACCTTCGTTTTGATGTGGGCGTCGTTGCACTTCTCGGAAAGTCACTGACATCAGTCCGTGCTTTTATTCAAATACTTTTGGGTCCGTTAATCGGTATAGCGACTTAGGCTACCGGATGGACAGCCGAGGAATCGTCGTTCGATTCCCCTTCAGGGTAAGATATTTTTCTTTTCTCCGTAATATCCACACCGGCTCTGGAACCCACCCAGCCTCTCATTCAGTGGGTACCGCGGGCGCTTTCCCCGGGAGTAAAGTAGCTCGGGAGTGAAGCTGACCATTCACCTCCATCCATTGCCTTCATGGCTTCTTGTACCGGGGCAACTTTAGCTTTATCTTTATTTGGTGTCACGTACGGACTTTAAATACAAGGAATTGCGAATGACTGGAATTATGGCCACATCTTTGTGCTTACATCAGTTCCAGTTTTCGGACTTTAAAAGGTTTGAGTACCTTGTTTTGTTGCATTTGTTGCACAAACACTGTACTGTTCTGAATTTTTCCTACGCGGTGTCTTTACTGTTTTTGTGTGATTTCTTATTTTCATAAACAACTGGTGGCTGATGTTCTTGATGAAACCCAGGGTTTTCTGAGAGTTGGTACTGAGTTTTAAAATATTCTTTACATGAATTTCCTGGTTCAAAGGAATACGTCTGAAGTTACGTAACAGATCATGTCTTCTCAGTGCAGTTGAATATATCGCAGGATATCCTGCATCTAACTATATTTTATAGTCTTTATATTGAACATTTTAGACTTCATTTTGTATTGGTATTTGTGCAAAATATTGTCAGTATGCGTATTACTTAATATTTAATAATTTAATGATTGTCACGAATGTTATAGCCGACCAGATGGCCCTTTTTGTTTGCCTTGGCTTCTCCCCAAACTTTGGGTCTTGTTAACGTTCTGGATTCGCATTCTCCGTTGAGCCTTCCCTCAAATGAGAGGATGACTTTGTGTGTGTTTATTCGTGCTTGTTTTATAAACAAACATACCTCCCTATCTAAGATGGTGCTTTATTCAACACAACACATTTTATTAAATGTGAAATTAAAATTTTATTTTAGTTCATTGCATTGCATGTTTAATAAATAGGTTACGTTGACTGAAGCTCCGTCTTACGTGATTTTAATAACGGGGTGTCTCAGACAAATATGCAACTACCTCCTGTTCGAGATACTTAAACGTAGGTGAAAGGACAATGTTAAAGCGAATCTTAAGTGTGACGTAAGTTTGTGGACTGGGCTTCTAAGGATAGAGCTCGGTGGAGGGCTATTGTGAACACTAAAGAATTCGTTAAGTACCATAAAAGTGCAATTTCTTGATCGCCGACCGATCATGAGATTCCCAAGGACCCTGCGCCATGAAGTGAGTTAAACATGCGTGCCCTCTGTCTTCGCAGGCTTCTTCAGCGGAGTATGCCGTAACTTAGCGTACTCGCATATGCACTAACGGTAATTCGGTCGCTTGGCCTGTACAACGCTTGATCGCTGCCATATTTTCCATGAACTGCTTCGCCTTGTCGACCAGCCTGAATCCTAGATTTCTCGTGGATTGGATGGCTGCCTGCCTGTAATTTAGTGGTGGAATCTACTCGCAATGAATTATGAATGAAGCGTGCAAATCGCGGAACGTGGTGCTGTGTTTTCTGTCGACAGTGCATCGAGACCGGCCTTCTATCCAGTAGGTGTCTTGTGCTGTTTGTCCGGTGGTTAAGTGACTGAAGTGTGAAGCTGAAAGTATCTCAGTCCTAGTCCGAAGTTTGGCTACCTTGACTGAGTTTTTTTCTTTCTCAGTTTCTCCAGGCAAATTCTAGGATAGTGGGTCTAAGTACTGTAGCCCCCTTTCTGAAAGTTCTAAAATTTCCACACTCCATCACTATCCGAAAAATTTCTGTCATGTGTTAATAGTTTATAATGAAAGGTGAAGTTATCCCTATCCACTCCTTGAAGGCATAAAGATGGAACAGAGCTATATCTCGACTTATTTTTAAACTAGGCACTAGATGGAGGCTAGTGGTCAAATTCAGGCTCCGGCCGCTTTACCATTGGAGAAAGAGCCCCCGGTACACATTAAGGCGGCTGAGAGGACCCCAGAACCAACCTGGATGTTTTGGAGAAGAGAAATATCTCTTGCCCATTGCGAAAATCGAATCCCGAATTATCCATCCAGCAGCGTAGATAATATACTGAGTGAGCTACCCCGGATCCGGTTATATACTACTTTGTGTTTGTTGATTTAGGTATCGGTTTATTAAATGAACTCAGTCCTGGACTTTGCATCGAACGCGCCCCATTTGGGTTGCAAAATGCAATGGAGCAAGGAAGAAAACTTCCATGACAGAATAATGATAACAACAGTAGAGACTCATTTGAGAACATTGCTAATCGTAATTAATAATATGCGTCATTAAAATGTATCAAATATTTAAATAATTTTCTTGTGATGCAAGAATTGGATTCTTTGTTAATACTGGAAGGTAGTGACCAGTTTTTAAGACACGTTTTCAATGTTCATCGTAACGTGAATGCGTGAGCTGATTTTTAAACTATACAGCTTAGGTAAACCTACACTCCTTTATTTTGGTTTCGATGCACCATTTAACGTTCCTTGATTCTCCATACGTGCACCAGGTTAACCGAAATCTGTGTAGTTGATATATCGTTGTTAACAAACATCAGCGTTATCGTAGAGCCGAATATTTTTTCTGACATGAAATAAACGTCTCTGGGCTACAAAAGAGGAAGAGTATTCGTGCTCGATTAACGTCAGAGCGATTGGCTAGGAGTCAGTGCACCTTGCCTAAGCCGAGGCTGAATGGCCGTACCATGGCTCAGGCGGGAGGCCCCGGTTCAATCCCGGGTCAGTTCATGTGGGATTTTTGGTGGACAGAGTGGCACTGGGACACGTTTTTCCCCGAGTACTTCGGTTTTTCCCCGTCAATTACATTCCACCGGTGCTCCATTACACGGAAAAATGATAAAAAGTAATCATCTTCATCACAGGGTTGCACAATAAGCCTCAAGGCTGCGGTGCGTCTGTAGCTTCTGCTGCTGGGCCCTTCACCAAAAAAGAAAAAGCCGAGTCTGATACAGTGGATATTCGTTGATTGTGCCAGGAAGTGAACAGTATGCAAACAAGATAAAATCCAATTGAATTACTGCGGAACGATAAAGATCCACTACACGAAGCCTGGAAAACTTGACTACATACTGTGTCAGTAGGTGACATATTTCTATACCAAAACTGTACTGCTTGACGCCATTGATTTCGTCAGAAATTACGTTTATCTGTAATTGTACCTGTTGTGTTATGGGCAAGAAGTTTGGTTTGTTTTCGCAAGGAAAAAAAACGTAAGATTGAGGGCACAGGGAATAGAGTTTTGAGGAGAAGGGTCTTATTGAGACGTAATAGACAGGAAGTGACAGAAGACTGGAGAAGACTGCATAATGTCATAATTCGTGCTCTTTATCAGATGCTATGAAGGTAATTAATACAAGGGTGATCGGATGGGCGATGTATGTAGGGGCGTACGGGAAAGGTTAGAAATGCGCAGAAAGTTGTAGTCGGAAAACTGGAAGGACAGAGTGAGCATGGGAGACAGGCGTAGATAGGAAGACAATACTAACACCGATCTTAAATAAATGTGGTATGAAGATGTGGAGTCGATTTGTGTGGGATTAGCATAGGGGCAATTGGCCTGCTCTGGTCAACGTGATAATGAGCCTTCGCGTTTCTTGGAGTCACGGAAATTTCTTGATTATGTGGGCGACCGTCAGGTCTCCAAGAAGGACTTCAGAGTTAGTTATTTGTTACGGCCGAAGTTTTCGTTTCCAGGCGACGCCAGCAGGTCAAGTAGATAGCCTGCACTGTCACAGGAGACGTACCTGTTGTAATGGCACACTTATGTTAATAAGCACTGCAGTTTGTTAGTTATGGGTGGCAAAGACTTCGGGTTTCATTAAAACGAACACAAAATTGTCTGATATGTGTGTGTAAAAACATGGGAAATATACGTAGCCTATAACGTAACGTTGTGGTGCGTTTGTATCTTTAAATCTGGCCACTTCACGGATGTTCGTACCATTTGATCATCCGTTGTCACTCTTTGTATTAGTGTTTACAATTGTGCGGGTATTATAGGAAGTTATTGCTGTTATTAGGGTTTGTTGTTATATTTATTTGCAGGACTTAACTACTTATATGTCTGCTTTGATTTTGTTAAATTTATATGTCATACGTATGCTCAAATCTTCACCCGTTCGAAATGTTTTGTAATTAGTGACTTAAAAACAGTATTTCCTACATAATTTGTACGTAAAGTTACCTGTCTAAGTACCGATACCAAATTTAATATTCCTGTACATAATCAGCAAATACAAAATATTATGATTGCACGATTTATTTCCCTTAATTATGCATCGTATAAATCGCGTGAAGAAAAAATCGATCATTGCATAGGAACGTGACGTAAGAACACGAATACTGCGTCATTGGTTTACTACGCCACGTCAATGCAAATCTGTATGTTGATAATTGTTTGTTTTGCCATCCTTTTTCTGTTATATTTCTTGTAATGGTCTCCTAAACGGCACCCTTTTCGGTAAAACACATATTTGAGTTGAAGTGGTTGTGGTTTGATTTTATCTGCAGCTTATGTGTGAAACTTTTCTCAACCCAAGAAGAATCTAATGAAGTATTATCATAGTTTTATGTGGGTCATGTAAAGTGCCTGTTATTTTTGTCCGATTTTAACCAGACTTGAATTTTGACGATGGATTTCGGTAAAAGATTACATAAGTAATTCATATTACACTACAGTATTCTTGCAGCTAATGTAAACCTTTACACGGAACTTACTACACATCATACAGGGACAAGATCCATACGGGATCGAAGATAAATTAGATGTTTGTATACAAAGAAAAACTAAAACATAGCAACATCCAACTTTTTAACCATATTTAATGGAAACGCCGTAATAAATATTACTGTTTTATTCTTCTATATATGTTATAAAAATATTATTTTAATCACAGTTTGCGAAACCCGCATGGTTTACATTAGCTGCAAGAATACTGTAATATAATCTAAATTACTTTTGTAATCTGTTATATTTGAGTAAGTTTTTAAATCTTGGTGTAGAGCTCCCTGAGGATGGCGTAATTGACGCCGAAACATGTAGGAAAGATGTAAGATTGTATTTTTATATATCAAGGGTGTATTTATTGGTGTCATGAATGAACACTTTAATTAAATCAAAATGCAAATGTCAAAATTCAGTCCTCATTTGGCCGTTAACAAATTAACTACAAGGATCATATTCCTTCTTAAGAACATGATGGTCGTATGGCTAATAAAGCAATTTCACATTTTTTATGGTACCTGAAGGTTCATTTCCGTCACACAGAGGCTCAACCTAGGTTCTAATCTGCATAATTTTAATCGACGCTACATTCTCACACCCCGGTTCTTTAAGACCAATTTTAATACTAATCTCTTCGCTAGTCATAGGTATCCCAAGTCATCTTTTTCCTTGAGAGTCCCTTACCACGTTCGCAAGAGCCCGCTGTTGGACCCCATCCTGAGACAGTTGAGTCCATTCGACACTTTTAGACCCTGTGTGTTGAAGATGCATGTCATTTATATTCTCCAATGTACATCAAGGTCTTCAAAATGCTCTCTTCCCTCAAGTTATTCGGTGTAATTTTGTATGCACTTGTCACGGCCAACTGTAACGTCTTCTCACCGAGGCTTCTAGTATATCTTATCCGAATCTGATGAAGGATTAAGATGTTTCTAAAACATAGACAATTTCGGACTATCTTCAGATGTGTGGACATATACAGACATGTAATCTTATCTTACAAGACAGTTGTTCGCTTCTATAATGCCATGTTGTTTAGCATAACCACACTGCTAAGGGGCCAGAAAGGAACTACGTTTCAGTATCTCGTTCATTTATCAATACAGAGAAATGACTGCTGTATCTTCACGCCAATGATTGTGCCCCCACCTGCTGGGAACTCTTGTGTGCCCCCTCCCCCACTTGCATACCATCCATTGAAGTGGCCCTGAGACAGTGGGTCTAACTCACTTTCAGAAGGTTCTCTAATTCCGCTACCGGCTATGGCCCAGGTTTATAATTGAATATTGTTATGTAACTGTGTGGACGAGTGTGGATGATACGCTTTGTGGATGGCCATCGATGGTAACGTGTTTCGAGGTTAGGGAGAAATCGATTAGTATATACGAACAACAGAAGAATTTGCACTGGTGATATTGCCTCTGAAATGACCATAGTCATGGAAAGTTGTACTAGAATGACCTGGGGCCCAACCGATTGAGCAGTGTAATGTCGCGTTGGCGGGGGGGATTGTTGCTGGGATGGACCGGGATCTGTGCTGCATCTCAGTCATACAGCATGTGAGGGGGGGGCTCTGTTGTGGCTGCTTGTACTCTAGCTGGCTATTCTTATAACCAAGTTCAGTTCTGCTTATAGCTTGCTGGCTTTGCCTGGTGCAGCCGACCGACTTACTCAGTTCGCTCTCGTCACATCCTCCACCCAAAATACAAACAGCATCACTCCAACTAAGAAATGAAGCTCTGCCCTGTCCTCGGAACGTTTAACGTCATCACGGCCCTTCCTGGATTTATCAGATTGCAAGAAGCTTAATAGCATTACTAACTACGGACCAGAATCTCCCTCAATAAGATAATGGTCATTGAGCTAATCAAGAGGTTTTCCGCTTCATGTGGAACCCTAAGGTCCATTACTGCTTTGCAGGAGGCCTCCACTGGACTCTGCAATGGATTAGGAAATACTCGTCCACACACACAGTGTCTTCTTCTCACTTACTCAGTGCAGGTGAAATTGCAACTAAACATTTTGTGAGTTGTCATGAAATTGATTGGTGTGTACCTGAAGGCCATTCAGCGCTGTCTTTCTATAATGACAATATCGGGTGCACTTTTTTTTTTCAGAGTATGAGTTAAAATTAACAGGGATAGGAAGAAAAGTCGTATTTATTTTTTCAATTTTCCCTAGCTCTTTTTGCGATGAACATGAAAACGAGGCAATGAAGTACTCATAAATTACACACTGCCCTCACATAATACTCTGTTTTGGTTACTGAAACAAAAGTTGCCTCTGCTGCTGCTGCTGCTGCTGTTGCTGGGCTGCTAGCGCCATAGAGCGCAGTGCTTGAGAAGTTAATTATCGCTCAGATAGTCAAGAATTGCCCGCCTTTTATGGAACGTGAGGAGGATTTATTACCCTATTCACAAGAGCTCTCCACTGGACCTTGTCCTGAGCCACATTAATCCAGATCACACCCTCGCACACTAATTCATTCAGATGCCTTTTTAAAGTCATCCGTCCAAGCAGCCCTGCCATATATCATATATAACAAAATTCGTAACCGAAAGCGAGAGGCTCTGGGCGGCAGTGGCCTATAACGACACTAAGATAGAAGGGCAGAAATTGTGAAATTCTCGTCGTGCAGTGTTTACCATATTCCTCTCGTGTCCAAATAGTGTCCTGCACACCCTGTTCTGAAGCACCCTTAATCGAAGGGTTATTTCGTTTCGGACTTCGTCTGAGGTCTTTCGGGAACTGCATCTGTTCCTTCCCGAATACGAGGCGATGGACAAAGTTCAGAAACCTAGTAATCATAAATGTATGTGTACCATCGGCAGTGCCCTTCAGAAATTACCGTCAGTCTGTGTTGTTCACTTCGGGTGAGAAGCCACATTTCAGGTCCAGAAAGGAACAGGTAGGCCTGTAATTACAGTTTTAGATAGGCGATAGCAAGACAGAAAATTGTGAACTGAATTGTAGTCGGCATTTCCCAGATTTATGATGCTCTTAATTTGATTGTTATTGTCGCTCATAAATATCAGACTTTTCATTCTGAAAGGGATTATTGGATAACTTGTGCGTTCTGGTGACGAGACCTGAAAATATCTAGAATCTAGTTTTCTTTGCCTTCACTTAGTGTCTGATAGAGCCAATGTGGTTTTCTGTGTAGTATATTATTATTGGTTTGCCCTCATTGTTATTGTTACTTTTGTTAGGAGCAGGGATATGTCGATAGGTATAGCGACTAGGCTACGGGCTGGATTAAAATAAATGCAACTCTTAATAATCCTATGTAGGTCTATGCTATATGTTGACAAGTTTGTGAAAGAATCTGGAAACAGGTCTATAAGCAAAGGTTCAGTCATATTGTCGAGTAAACCGGCTACAAAATCGAATAAAAAGCTCACGAAACTTTCAACATGGTAATGGTCATATAATAGGGTGAGGGGGGGGGGGCAATTTTTTTTTCCCCCACCGGGGCCCGAACCCGCTCTCGGCGGCCCTCGCTGAACCAGGTCTCGAAGATCTAGCATTACTTGTGCCTTGTTTTAAAATTGAAGGCAGTGGACTCAGACTTACAGCCTTGACCATTCTGCCTGTTGAAGCTGTCGATGTAGCTGAAGTGGATGGTGCTGGTTCATGAGAGAAGACAGTGGGAAAATCAGAAGGTGCCACTGTAGATTGTTGGTTGAAGCACTGCGCTACAAGCCGGAACGTCGCGGGTTCGATTCCCGATGGTGTCACTGGAATTTTTCATTGACATAATCGTTTCGGTCGCACTATGGCCCTGGGATCGACTCAGCCTCTAACAGAAAGGAGTACCAGGAATCTTTCCTGAGGGGTAAAGGCGGCCGGTGCGTAGGGCTAACAACCTTACCACCTTCATGTGCCGATTGTCTAGAAATCTGGGAGCCTCAACCTCCTGGAACCCTAAGGGCCTGTCCAGGCCTGTAATGGGATTGCTTTTTGCCACTGTAGATTGGTTGATTCCTTTATTTGAAAATCACTAAACCCTGTGGGCTGAGTGGATCTCTGTATGTTAAAACGCACAGTTGGGTCTTGTGCACGTTCTTAAAAATCTCCTAATATGGGGTACTCCATATTGGGGGACGCAAGAGGACTCCATATTAGGAGTTCGCCATGTTGGAATTCAACCATAACTGCAGCTATGCTGCGTTGTAAAATCGCATACATGACTTACCAGATACATCGTTGTAACTAGTACTAAGGTCTAAATAATGGTTGAGTTAAAATTACAAACCTTGAGCAGTGGAAAAGCATACGAAAAAAGACTCTCCAAAACTTTGACGAGCACGAAAACAAATCAGAGTTCGTAACTGGAACAAACATCATCCGACAATCCAGTCCTCCTTACAGATGGCTTTACTAGGCACCTGCTATAAGGTCACATAACACCCCACTACATGGCGGAAGCATACATGGAAGATACATCCTACCCCGCATTAGGAACTGCCTTCATATTGGGTGACTTTATCCTGCTGTATGGACTTACATATCAGCTGTCATGAAAATCACTCAAATTAGATCTTTGCTGTACTGGGATCTTACGCAGCGTTGATTGATAGGTAGTTACCGACGTTTCGGAACAACACGTAGGCCCCATCTTCAATGGTCAAGCTGTCTTGCTCGATCCTTGAAGACGGGACCGATAGGTTGTTCCGAAACGTCGGTAACTAACTACCATTAAACGCTACGTAACATCCAGGAAGGGCGAAGATCTTATTTATACCGCTGCGGAAGCCTGAAATCACGCTCAGTCATTACCTTAAAAGATACACCATAAGTGAAAGTTTAGATAAACGTTTAAGCACAGGTTTTCTTAAATAAATTACAATTAATGTAACTTACATGAAGTATGCTGATAGTCATACATGTGCTATGTGTACCGAGTTTCATCAAAAACTGCCAAAGAAAAAAATGTGTGCCCGAGATAAAATGTTCAGTTAGAATCTGAAATAAATATGCCTAGCACAGGTGAAACATATGGTAAACTCGTAATAATCAGATTTTATCAAAGTCTGTCATATTTAGAAGGTAACTCGTAAGAGTTAATTTAGGCCCCTAGTTGAAGTAGCTCTTAAAATATCACAAGTAAACGCAAATAAAATGTTGCGACAAGAAATAGGGTATGTCTGCGATACCGAGTTTGACTGACATCGGTTAATAAATTTGTGCCCTTTCTTTACGATAGACATCCCGTTATGTTTATGATACTGTAATTGAGTGTACAATTACCATCAACTTTTTCACTCTCTTGTAGAATGTCACGTTATACTTAGTGTTGTTACTGAATTGAGTTTCAGCTAATTTGTCTAATTTCTCATGTAGTGTTTTGTATTTCTTCTTGAAAACATCTTTCGATGTTTCTTCATTTGACACATTAATGGAATTCCATACGTTATCCCATTCTTCAGTTGATGGTAATTGTACACTTTGTTATAAATGTGTGCTCTGTTATAGGTTTTTGTACGGATTTGGCTGAATGCAACTAGAAGTGATCTATTGTCTACTCTTCTGTGCTTCCGTGTAAAAATCCTGTCCTTTGTAGAGTAATCATTACTGTATTTAAATTTCAAAAGGAGGCTTATATTATTTTAGGTATAGTTAGGAATATTCTTGTGCGTGTGTTTAGCCACGGTTCATGCCTTAATTCGTCTGCACACCTCTCCAACCATGTACACTTAACATTTTAATAATGTAGACAATCGGAGGCGATTGTTGAGGAACTTGCAGCCCTCCCAGTTAACATCCCTTTTGATCCATAGGATTGTCGGCGCTGAATACGTACTGCCAGACCTGATCAGTATGCTATCTGCTATCGCATAAGTCGAGCACAATGAACACGTAGTAGGCTGTAACAGTCAGTGAATAGTGATCATTGCTGTTAAGGTCAGTACACTGGCAACATTGCCCTAGAAGGCAAAAGGTCGGTCGCTTTCGAAAGAAGGCATTAAACTCGCGAATTAATTACAAGTGGGCTTGGCTGTATTTGCACAGTGCTGTGATATTTAGGTGACTGTTTTCCCAATCATAGGCAATCAGAGGCACCAGTATTTTCGTGGTTATACACTGATGCCGCTCGGTCAGCAAGTGGCTACGACCCGCTTGGAGCCGAGTTCCACAGCAGACGGGGAATTTCTTGAATAGCTAAGTTTCTGTCAGTTTCTAAGGACCCTGTCCTAAGGAGGTGAAAGTGAAGTCCTTGTGTTAACTAGGCACCATTCCGTGACGACGTTTGAGAGATGGATGTGAGTTGTCAGCCTCACGCCCTGGCCGCTTTATCCCGGGGCCCCGGAACCGATCCGGACGCTGTTGGGAAAAGGAAACCTGTTCCGGACGGGAATGAAACCCAGGTTCCTCGATCGTTCAGTCCGTAGTCTAGTCTCCGTATCCACTGAACTATCTCGGCTCCACGCCAAAAAGATTAGACTGTTATGTTGTCTCCCAATTACGAATTATGGTCTTACTGCCCTCACTGAATAGTTAGTCCGTCCAAGTGTAGGAACGTTAACAGTACACTACTCGTATATATATATACACGAAGGGCGGTACGGAAATAATGCCTTTTTTTTCTCTCTGAAACTGTAATTACAGTTATAATGAAATTTACAAATATCGCGGGTACATCCTTTACAAAGTTGAGATTATTTTACAACAAAGTCTTCTTCTGTATCAACACACTTTTTCCACCTTTGCGTGAGACGCTGTGTGCCGGTCGTGTAAAACTCTTTGCTGAAGCGTCCGAGCTCTTCACGCACGCTGTGTTTCAGTTCGTCGTCGTCCGCAAAACGGCGTCCTCGGAGGCATCCTGCGCGAAGTAAAAAAGATGGAAGTAGGAGGGTGCTAAATCGGGACTGTAGGCAGCATGAGGGAGAGCAGTCCAGCCCATTGTTGCAATTGCCTCCCTTGTGCACAGACTGGTGTGCGGTCTGGCGTTGTCATGCAGAAGGAGGACTTGATTCATCTTCCTGTTTGGCTGAACCCTGCGAATTCGTTGTTCTAACTTCTTTAATGTCTACACATATCGCTCTGAATTGATAATGGTATCTCTCTCCAAGAATTTCACTAACAGGATTCCTTCACTGTTCCATTAGACGATAGCCATGGCTTTACCTGCAGAAGTCGGCACCTTGAATTTTTTTTTTTTTGCGTGGCCATTCCATTGATTGTCTTTTCGTCAGTGGGTCTTAATGATGAACCCAGGTTTCATCACCGGTAATTATTCTTGACAGAAAAGCATCTCCATCTTTCTTCCTCATTGGAGAAGTTCTGTACAGGTGTTTTTTGGACTGTTTTGTGTTCGGCGGTGAGCATTTTCGGCTCCCACATGGCGCGAACGTTTTTGTAGCCAAGTTATCTGATGATGGCCATAACCGCCGGTTTTCCAATCGGTATTGCGGCACACAGTTCACTTGTCGTGATGCGAGGGTCATCCCGAAACAGCATATCAACCTTGCTTTGGTCTGCGTCGTCTGTGTCGTGGCTGTTCGGTCACTGCGTGTGCTGTCACCAGTGTCCTTTTCACCGTTATTAAAACGATGGACCCAGCGTCTAACTGAGCTAACATCGCTACGTTTTAAACCTCTACTTGCAGCAGAAATACGCATTCGGGGTTTACGTGTCTCGGCGTAGTTTGTTGAGTGTACAGGCACATATATATAATCACGCAGGCTCAAAGAAGGAAATTACACGTGTAAATCCTGGCGTCTGGAACGCTCACTCTTTCGCAGTATGTGGATATAAACCAGTTTTTTTTTATTTTCATTGGAAAATTATCCATTTTGTAAGTTCTCACGATTGGCATTGAAGGTACAAAATACTCTGTCCATAGTTTTTAGACATTTACAATTTTATAATATCAAACTTCGATGCCTAACTTTTGAAGTTCTCGAATTTTATTTGGAAGGGTTACTGTATTTATCAGCTGCATTTTGTACGTTACGTCACTGGAGATGCAAGTGTGCTAAGTATAATGAATTTGAAGCGAGAACGAGTATAATTAACCGTGACGTGCGTTAGGGTGCTGTGTCGAAACTGCACGGCGGATAACCACAGTAAGCAGCCGCAAAGTGCTTTAAGGTGCTGTGTCGACACTGCACGGCGGATAACCACAGTCAGTAACTAGCCGTGGCCTGCGCTAGGCCGAGGTGTTGATACTGAACTAGGAATAACCACATTAATTAAGTAGGCATGGCCTGCTTTAAGATCATTGTCATTTCAGCATATAGTCTTAGTACACCCAGTCCTTGTTTTACGCCTTTTTGCTTTAACGCCCCTTGCCCATTTACACCACTTTTTAATTTGCGCTTTCTCATTTTCGGTTTAACGCCTTTTAGCTGGTTGCATTGTATTACGCCAATCCCTTGTTTCTGATGGGAATGTCATTTTTTATTTGCATCAACTTTTTCAGGAACGTAACTAGGGCGTACAACAAGGGCTGGGTGTAATTGACATTGTAGCTAAATAGGGCACTAAGAATGAGTGGAGGTATACTTTCAACCCCCCCCATATGTATTCATGGCATTTACTGATACAGTTTTAGTGTTCTACTTTTATTCGTTATTATTTTTATCAGCCACTTGTTTTCTATGTTCTTTCCCATTACTGCAGTGAGATTATTATTCAATTGCCTGTATTTTCATCACCAGAATTACTGAAGTTACCGTCTTTATTATTTGTCGTCTTGTTTTTGCTTATAATTTCAAAACTGTGTCGATAGGGCGAGCGCCGATAGTACACATTCCGCAACGTTTCTTTGAAACAGTGGCAGACACAGAAAACACTTGTCTGGTGCAGCCTCTTCTACCTTTCCTTTCAGAAAGCAACGCTGAAGGAGGTAATGTTTATAAATGCGTGAAAGCAGAGCCCGACTTAGTCGTAGTTATTCTAGTCATGTGCAACAACAAATACTATAAACAAAATGTGTCCTCACTTCCTTCTAGCTCTGCCTTACGATAGTAACAAACGAATAAGGCCGGAGATGCACGGTGTGTAGTAATACTTGCACTGAACACAGTTCAGTCATATTCGTTTATAATAATTTCGTTAAATAAATTTGCTGCAAAGCTGTGATAACATTTTTATCTCCTTCTCATGCTCTCTTATCTAAGGTGTACAGCAGAAATTTGCCAGAAAAAAATTACATTTTAATCTAACTTCAGTAAAGTAGGCCTGCTGTTTATTCATGCTTGGAAATGATTATCTACAGTTTGTGTTAAATATAGGCTAATTGTAGTTTTACGCGATGAAAAGCTCATCATGGTTTTATCTGCTCTCTTCTGAGATATTACGCGGCGTCGTGTGGTAAACAATTACCAGACGCCGCTGCGTAATATCCCAGAAGAGCGCAGATCTTATCAATATCACGGCGGAGGCCTAAAATCAAGGTCATCATGGTTTAATTATAGTCTTAGTTTGTTTCACTCTGTAGTTTTATATTCCATTATTTACAGTTTTTAATTATTTTGACATTACATTAAGCCGTCATCTGCTGGGCCTGCGTTTGGATATGAGAAAGAAATTTCACTTGTTCATTTTCTTGGTTTGTCTTTTTGTTACCACAAACGTACCTGTATGAAATCTGTTTCGTATATTTTGTAAGAATGGGATCAATGCAAATTATCGACATTACGGAAATTGACAGTTACAATATTAATAGAACGTGATTACTGAGAACGAAACAAACAAATGGACACAAAGTGCACTTACGGATGTTGGAATAGAAATGACTGATTGTAAATTAACAGCAGAGCAGATGGGCAAATATTGTTTGGAGACCCACCAGCTACTGTACGTTTAAGTAAAGAAAGAGTGTTACGCCAGTGTAGCGGATTTGTTTATGTGATAATTATCTGTAGGCTAATAGATAATGTCACTTTAGTTGAACGTGTCGGGTTACGATACCTTGGCTTTGAATAATGACACATTAGATACAGGAGATCACAGTTCCTTTAGCGAGAAAACTTGACAGGCGCGTCTAATGTAATAATACCGTAGCAACAGACTTGTTTGGTACGATCCTCTTTCGAGAGCAGAGTTTTGTACACGTAGAATTAATTATGGGTTTGGACATGTTGCTTCTTGTGTCTGGAGGCATAAAACCGGTCCGCTTTTGTGAGAAGCAGTCGTGAAATATTGCTGAGTAGGCTACAGGAGAGTTGTGTCATAATATTAAAATGGCTACTGGAAAGTTCAGTTTTCGTCAGTATATACCAAACAATTTGAAATGTAATAACGTGATGTTAGAACGTTTGTGTACATTGTTCGTATATACTGATCTATTGGATACTGGATATTTATTTATTTATATATCATTTATGTTTTATTTCCGTGATAGCTGGGTCCCTGTCACCACAGCATGACAAGTCCTCAGGTTGCGGATGGAGAAACGGCCTGCAGATATGGAGGGTAGCTGCGAATATATTGAGTAAGCAGTCGCGAACAGCCGACAAGGGGTTGGCCTGTAGCTTCGGAGTTGGGAGAGATGGTAACAACTCGTCACCTTAAAAACTAACGATGTTACGAAACATTTCACAAGGCCCCGGCCTTGGACTGATTCTTTACTTGGGAGGCGAGCGCTTGTAAATGCGGTAATGAACCTTCGGGTTCCATTAAATGCGGAGAATTTCTTGACTAGCTGAGAAACTGTTAGCATCTCAGGAAGGACTATGCTACATGTAGTGAGGAGTTTGCTTTTTATTTAATGGCGCTGTCAGTAATTCCAACTCTGTAGCGTCAAATGATCAGATGATTGTGAATTATAAAGAATGGTTAAGGAAGCGGTCGTGGTCTAATTTAAGGTACTTGTTTAAGGTATTTATGTGTGTGGCGCAGTTGTACAATTTGCACAATTTGTGAGATCTCACAAATTTAAAAATAAATATATATATGTATATACGCATTTTATTTTGAGTGTTAAAGTCATGTATTTAAATGCCTGAGGATAGTCAGTACGACGGAAACATGTAGCATGTATTGACAAAGCTAATAAAATGTGTTGTGGCTGACGACAGCACTTATGTCTGTTTTAATATGATATACCACAATGGGATGAATTCCACAAAAGTTGCTTAAAGTTTCGCTTACCAGTCGTTGTGGCATTGTTATCGTCTTATATACTAAAAAGGTAGCTTCATCCTTTTTCGTTTCTCAGTTCTCTGATCACGTTTTAAAGTTCTGCTAGCAAGCTATGTCTGTCCATCTGTACATATTTTAATACAGTTACAAACGTCGTTAGAGTCTTGCCACCTCTTCTCGGCGTTTGTTAACGTTCTGTGTTTAACAGTACCAATAAGGCCGTCGCGCGAAGTTGTCTGAAAGTTTGTGTGATGGTGGGCATTTATAAAGAATTAAGTTTCTATTGAACGTATTTTACAAATGTAAAAATCAGTATGAAGGCCGCTCAAACGATTTTGATGTGAGGATGGTAACTGAAGTATCATTTTAGCTTGATCTCTGGAAGTTTTATAGTTACGTGTTACCAGGCAATGATTTTCGTACTTGTTCTTAATGCTTCTGTGTATGTTTCTTCCCCTTCAGTTGATTTCGTCATTCGGTTACCTTACATAATCGGTTAGTTTGCTTACACTGGTGGGAATTTTCTCGGTTCAATTATTGTCATTTGACTTTTTTTTTCCGCTTCAGCGGCGTTTACCTGCATCACTTTCTCGTCCGAAGGCTGCCTGTTTTGAGACCTACGGTTCAGTAACTTATTTCGGTTCGTCAGAAAATAGAAAGAACATTTTAAAAAAGGTAACGTGAAATAGTATCACCCGACCGCGGATTTAACCTTGTATCGGACACGTGTAGGTTGTGTGTGCCGCCATGCAGCCACGAGAGGACACCATATGCATGTCGTATCGCCGTACAGTTAGTTTAAAGATGGCTGGCCCACTGGAAACATGGTCAGTTGTCAAAGTACGCAGGTCAAATGTCGAAGTGACCCAATGTATTTCAATATTTGCGTGTCAAGGGTGGAAATTCATTGCGAGTTTCAGGAAGTATACCGATCACGTGCAATTTCACAGAAACAGGTGATAAAATGTAAACTGGTGTCATTTGACTCTTGGGGTTATTATTCTTTAGTAGTATTATTTAGTAGTAGTAGTAGTGTAATTCTGCAGTTCGTTTCTGATTTCCATCATGACATTTGTTATTAGATTATCAGTATTCTGGACCTATCAGTTATGTAGAAACGGTAGCTGTTGGATTGGCCTAGTGAAGCCATCCCAGTGGAATATGAATATTGGATTATTAACAAAAAAAATGGGTTCTCAGCAAGTACAGAATGGAGCTGAACCGGACCAATCGGATCTAGACCTAAGAGTTAATGCTAATAAAACTTACATTTCTGTCGTATTTTGGTTCCAATAACATGCCAGTGTTTTCTTGTATTAAATTGTGAAGTTATCTGTAAATTGATGTGTATAGAGAAATGTACTGACGTGAGCAATGTTGGCAGTAGCATCGATGTTCCTCGGATTAACATGATCCCCAAACTCTTCCAAAACTTGAGCTCGGCTCGGTCTAGCGCAGAAAGCAACCGACCACGACACTCGAAAGAAGGAGCCGAAAAAATCGCGACTTGGGTTTGTCCACTGGCTCCATTCCAAGTGACAGCACGTATATTCAGACGGCGGTTGGACTCCGAACTTGTTCCTCGTGATGTAAAAATACAGAAGTCTTCCCGAGATCTGTACAGTCGTTGAAAGAATGTTTTTTTATTTTAAAAACCATTGGAGTACGACATCGACGAAAATGTAATTTATTTCTACCCGTAAAACAGAGTAGTACCCGACTGAAGTTTCGGCGAATACATTATGCATATTTTTGGGTTTTACTCATTTAAGTAGGTCATATAACCGTTTAAAGACCAGTGATGACTTTAAGAAACGCTACATTTTCTCACCCAGTGTATTTACGTTTCGTGCAATTCTCATAACAAGTACGGGTTATTCCTATAAACATTAACCGGCTGGTCTTTATAATGGACACAGACCGTGTTCTCTGTGAGGTACGAACTAAATTTTTGTGTGATATAGACGAGAGCCAGTCTTCGTCTGACTGATGCACGAATGTATGTATGCGTATGGGCAAAACACGTTACCTACTATAAACAACACATTACTAATGTTTTGAATTCGGACATTTGTAATTTTACGTCAGAAACTGAGCTATTAAACAGATCTACTTCAGTTTTTTTTTGTACTTGGTGAAAAACTGCGTCCCAGCATATTAATGTTTTCGCCATCTTACAACTCCGCACCAATCTATAGGCTACAAATCAGAATTACATTTATAAGTCAGTTAAAAAATAATAATTCTCAGAATGCTTGCTAATTTAGTTGTTTTATCTTATTTTCTCTGCCTCCTGTCTAAAAATATAGACATTAAAACATATTTGCTATTTTTTATGTGTAGTGAACTTTGTAGTCTTTGACCCCAAGGGAATAATATAGGCCTGTATGGGGACTGTTTGAGAATAGTGTGGTGGGGAGAATATTTGGACCTGAGAGAGAGGAAGTAACAGGACGATGGGAAAATATTCCTTAATGAGGACCTCGAAATTTGCAGGCAGGCTTATCGTTATGTATTATAAAGGTATTAAATTGAGGATGACATGTATGTGTTCCGTATGGTTTTCACAATAAACAGCCACTGTTTTCGTATGCAGCATTCAGCGGTTGGTCTTTCTAATTTTCACAGTTTCACAGTTCTGTGTGAGGTGCGAACTGTATCTATGTATAAGGGGTTTTAAAATAATGTCGCTGCTCCAAGTATTTCGGTGTTTGCCTGTCAGTATCTTTCCATCAGTGCTACATACTCGAAGATTTTAATACTACTGTTATCAGAAGGACAAGCGGTCGAAGCCTGGGAACTATCAAACAATCTCATATAGCCTTGAGAGAAAAGATTTGAGTTGTGAACGACGGCCTGTGTATTATTTTGTTTCATTTTATGAATTCACAACGTGATGTGTAAACTAAAGAGAGAAAAGTACTTTGACAATTGTTACAGCGCAGCAAGCGTGCTTGTAAAAGCTAGGCGGCCGAGAGTAGTACGTATATCGCTTACACCGGGTGTGCACACGATCATATAAAGAAAAGCCTGTATATATACTACTGCTACTACATGGAGCAGAGTCCTTCCTGAGAAGCTACCAGGTCCTCAGCTAGTCAAGAAGTTCCTCGCATTTTATAGAACCCGAAACCGCATTTACAAGCGCCTGACACCTGTCCCTATCCTGAACCAGATCAATGCAATCGTTGCCTACCCATCCCACTTCTTGAAGATTCATTTTAATATTATCCTCCCTTGTACGCTTAGGTCTTCCAAGTGGTGTGTTTCCCTCAGGTCTCCCAACCAAGACCCTGTGTGTATATCTCCTATCTCTCATATTCTGTATATTGTAGATTAACACTTTTCCTTTATAGTGCCAAATACAAGCCAGCAGCACTACCGCTGTGCTACACCGTGGGGTATAAAGTAACTCAGCTGATCCAAAAGACCGTATTATACCGCTCTTAGCTAATAATATTTATGATGTAATGTACTAAGAAATACAGTGTCATTCCCGTATGATGTATGCTATCTTCTGCATGATAATAATGTTTTGTTCCATAGCCTTTTATTACTACTATCACATCTTCTTATCAGCTGAACAAAACTGCAAGACACGTCGGTGCTTACGCACCATGGCATGGCTAGGAGGTTGTAAAGTATCACGTTCAGGCCACATTTAGCCTCTGGACAGGAGCCGTTGGTAAGAGGCTGGTAAACCGCAGACGCATTTTGATGCCTTCGTGATTTTTCTTCCCAAATGTCACGCAGTTGGCAGCATGTGGTGTCTGTTAAAGTCGTTTATCCTGTGTTAAAAACCAAAACTCTAGGGCATAAATTGGCCATATGGAAGGCAGCAGTGTTAAGTCGAGGTTCTTTCATTCCAAAGCTTCCGTAGCTTGATGTAGGGCGTGGCGTTATCTGGTTTAGGAATTGCAAGCAATGCGCAGTCCCAGAACCACAATCCTCGACACTTGAATACATTCGTGTTACATGTCTTCACTCTCTAGTCCAAGTAGCAGCTGTACTCGACCACCGTACACATTATAATGATTTCGGACCTTCCTGATCCACAGACTAATAGCTTGCCTGTTATGAGGCAGAACTCCGTTATGCGGTTTGCAGGGGTCACCGTATTTTTTATATACACAAGTCCTATAAGATCACATACGAAGAACTGATGGATGTACCCTCGAGTGCCAGAGTGTGATTGAAGGTTATATGCAAATTTGTATCATATGGGTATATTAAAACGCATTCTCAGCCACCAACCAACCAAAACGCTACGGGAGGAGCGCTTCGGCCAAGCCGATGTCTCTTGATCCCTTCAGCCATTCTTGAGTACCAAACGCATCGCTCGGCTATTGTACGCATGCATCATAAGCATAACGTGGATTGTGCTTACGATAACGGATTTCCCTTGGCTGAGGACTATGACGTGGACATACTAAAGTGTCGTAGGCCGTCCAGCAAGACTTTGATTAAACTGAAGGGGATGTCACTATCAAATTTGTACTAAGGTCTTGTGGTACAAATAGCGTTGGGTCCTTTTGGAGAGGAAGAACTCGACTGTAACATCATTATACGGATACGGGAAGCACAAGTTACATGACGCATTAGACCTCCAATGTTGGCACACGGAATTTAAATGATGTAGGCCTAACGTCTTAATTTTATTTCCGTAACTGCGTGTGGGTCCAAAGCAGGATAGGAACTGCGTTTCCTCGTTGCATGTAAGCGAACGTTCCTGTGCCGAAAAATGATTGTAGGTGTTATTGTAAAGTGGTCGTTAAAATTTCCCGATCTTAATGAAAATTGATGTGGCTTGACAGTTTTTCGTGAAGTGCTCCAATATCGAATTTAATGAAAATCTGTTCTTCGATTATGTGCGTACAGAGGAGTGGACAGAGCAGTTTTAAAAAGAGCTCCGCAGGGATTCGAAAGCGCCTAAAAGGAAATTGTGTGTGTGTGTGTGTAAACAGAAGGCTGAACAAACCCATTCTGTAATCGCTGTCTCTGAAGAGTCATAATTTAAGGCTGACGAGTGGATAGATCTTCGAATCTGTTCGTTGATATTAATTCCCTCTCTGGCCTTCGCTCTTCTGGGATGTTACGCCGCGTAAGATACCAGAACGGCGAAGGCCTCAACTACCCCGCGGCGGAACCCTGAAATCTTGTAATTACCGTTCTCTGTTCTTTATTTTCCACCGACGTCTAGCAACAAATTTGAACAGTAAGTGTTATGTGTACGCATTAAACAATAGCCTACAAAAGGTAGCGTTTTGTCTGTTACCGTGTATGATGGTGCGGTGCGGAGCAATTACAACGGTGTTGGTATGCGCGATGTCTTGTGGAGAAGTATTTCGCGAGTAGAATTTGTGCTGACTGGTGAACGGAGCCAACATTTGTGTGTGTGTGTGTGTGTGTGAACACACATGCCTACATAAGTACGGACGTACTTACATAGATTTACGAGTACGTGCGTACGGCAGAGGGATAGGAACAGCAGGTAACACGACTAACTCATTAACGTACCTTAATCTCTGTTGTGCCCACAGTGACGTTTCGTTTACGTCATAGTGTTCATGTCCGTCACATGTGCATCAGAATATTGTAGAGTGGCGTTATAACGATGTGCCCATTATTTATATTAATAGCCGTGTTCCACGTATATGCAAGTCAGTCTCCTCCTTGTCCTGTGAAGAGATTCGCTCGTCATTTTCTTACCATATTTATTAATTTGCATGTGTAATTGTTCTACGTGTTTCTTTATTACGGACACAAAGAGTTGTTGTTGCAGATATACACACGCTACACAGATCAAGCTGCCTAGATCCACCATTTATTTCACTTATTCCAAATAGAAGTGATCTTAGTTAGCAGTATACTTGTTTGTCATACACGTACTAAACTTTTGTAGGGTGAACTGCTTTTGAATAAGTAAAGTTTCATTTGATCTTTATGTTACGCAGCAGTAGCAGCAGCAGCAGCAACAGCATCAGTAGTAGTAGTAGTAGTAGTAGTAGTAGTAGTAGCAGTAGTGGTGGTGGTTGTGGTCGTCGTCGTCGTGGCGGCGGTGATGGTGTCGCCGGCTGTGGTGGTGGTACCAGCGGCAGTAGCCGTTGTAAGGTTTATATGGGACTGATAACGAACCTGAAGTAGGCTGTGTTCGCCCGGCATATTTTCAGCTGGTTACTCAGTACCAATTTTCTGCAGGCAGATACCGTGCCTCTGTTGTGTGTTCAGTTTGTGCATTATATGCAAAGCACGCATAAGAAGCTGCTGGATGTTTTTCTGTGCATTGTAAAGTAACTTAGAAATTAGGCAGGAAAAGGGCTATTAATAAGTATAGAGCAGAGCATATAACAGTTTTAATTTCGTAATTTTGCTACCCGAATTGACAGCGATGATCGATAGATATTCATTAGAAAGTAAAGGCTTGACTTCTGTAGTACCAAGATCGATGATATCGACGATGTAAAAAGTGTATAAAGTGCCCTTGTCCGTGGTGCTAGCATCAATCATGCCGATCTCTGCATCAGACATCCGCCATTTTTCTTTGCTTCACGCAGAAATAAAACGAGGCTAGTCCAAGCGTAGTGCGGACACAGATGGGCTCATTGTACCAACCCCTGATGATAAATGCGTGTGGAGCATCGGTGGAGTGATAAATGACAGGCGAACACTGTAGTGCTCGAAGAGAAGCCTCCCCCCCCCCCCCCCCAATGCCACTTTATTCACAAATCCCGCATGAACTCCCACGGGAATTCACCCAGACCGCCGTAGTGAAAAGCGGGCAATTAATCGGCTGAGCCGTGGAGGAGCTTCCCGGTGGTAAAGGCGAGAGCACGTTTTGTCCGATGCTTTATGAAATAAGACATGATTTTCATGCTTGTGCTGTATGTTTATGGATCCTACTTTTGTATTGGGTGGTCACTGTCTCCAGAAAAGAAAAAGGCAGTTGAGAAATAAATGCACGTAAAATAAGCGGTCCGGTGTTCAAATTCGTGTCATCAAAACGGGTATCCTGAGTTTTGTGGTTTTCCTGAGTTCCTTCAGGAAATTCCGGGATCAAGCCGTAAAATTAGGCAACCACCGCTCACTTCAGTATCCTTTTCAATTCACTTTTCAGTAATCCTATTCTGCCTTACGTAATCTGAGCAGTCGACGGTGGTGTCAAACCAAGAAGCTTCTAATAAAAGTTAGCAAATAACTAAATAAATAAGAATTAATTCAGGCGTTATGTGTGTCCAATTTCAACCAAAATTCACTTTGGTTATTATTATTTTATTTTTCATTCTGGCGTTGGGACACGGAGAATGTGATAGGTGCGTAGGCCTAATAACTGTGTAATTGTCTGAAGAGAAAATAACTGCTTCAAAGTTCGTGATCAAAATATACTCGTAGCTGGGGAATGGACCCAAAAGTTTCACACAGTTTCAAGCGGAGCAGGCGATTGTTCCTATATTTGAGGTTCTCACAGCGGTGTTGCTGAAGATACAAGTCTCATAAGATGCTACTCCATGTCGTTGGGTTTCCGGCGTATCCCGTGCTGCTTGTCTGCCTGGACTGCTTGACCTTGAAGATGAGAGCACTACAATCCTTCGATACGTCGGGATCTGCTTACACAGTAGACACAGCTAACATCCCACAAGACCTGAACACTGTGAGTAAACAATGATTGCGTGTGGTTGCTCCTGGGTGGGAAATTGGGCGGGCCTTCGAACGGTTCCGGGTTTGATAGTGCAGAATGAATTCCCTTTGCCTGTTTCGGGACTGGAACCCTGGCCTTTCTGATCCGTGGTTCTCACACAGGAAAACGTTTAAATTGTTCGTATAAAAACTGTATCGAGTAGCGTTTCTTTAATCCCCTAAGCTTCTGTGTTGAAGTCTGAAATATAAAGACGCTTAACAAAGTGTATGACGTGATTAATTATTAGGCTAATCATAGGCGGGTGGGAGAGATTTGGTAGTGGTTGCATAATTTTATAAAGCCGGAAAGGAAGATAGCTAGGCAATGATGGGAAGGTAGCTGATATCATAATAGGTCTTAAAGTAATGCGTCGTAAGAATGATTGGATTAGGGGTGAGTACAGGGGTGCACAAATCCCGGGCGCCAGGTCGCAGTGGCGACTAGATTTTGTACGGTGGTGCCAAAGATTTGTGGGCCGTCAGTATGGAACTTGCTTTTTCTCAGCGTTCTGGCGCGTAGAATTTGGAGGTCGCTTCCGGATTTTTGTAAAAAATGTGCACCCTAGGGTAAGGAACATTGGTGGGCCCATTGTAATGAACTTTCGAGTTCCATACAAGACGGGACATTTCTCGACGCTGTATAGCTGGATGACTGTGAGTGTCTCATGCTCCATGCAGTTATGTGTTAATTGTGTATGCATGCAGGGCGTACGGCTCTTTTTCTTACGTTAACCTTATTTTGCCTGCATCTAAAGGATTCTTGCTTTGCCAAGAATGGGGAGAATTTTCAGTAAGCATATTCCTGGTGTGTGTGTGTGTGTGTATGTCCCTCCCACACTGGTATGTGGGATGGTATCAGTGATGTGGCACGCGCCGGGTTGTGTTCATCGAAGCCACAAAGAGGTACTAAATATCGGATCTTTAGCGATCGTTAATGCCAGTTAAATGCATTTGGCATGTGGGCGGAACAGGCAGGCAAGAGGTCTGCGTGAGCAGCAGCCGGCGAGATCGAAAGTCAATTGCAGATATTCACGTACAAAAGTCGCCCTAATGGTCGGCTGTAGCCCATATGCGCAAAAGAAACGTACTGATAATTAATTAGGAATCGCGAAGGGCAAACACGAGTAGGATACAAGCGCAAAATAATATGCATCAGAGTACATAACGGTGAAGGTAAAGTTGTCTCTGTACGCGCGATTAAGGCATACAGGTGGAGCGGAGGTACACTTACCTCCACTCATTCTTAACCTCGACACCAAATGAACGTGAGTGGTTAGCCTCAAGCCCCGCCGCTTTACCACCGGGAAAGAGTTCCCGGTACGCATTGAATCAGAGGCTGGGTGGGCTCCGGAGCCAGCCTAAGTGTTTCGGAGAAGAGTAAATCTTTTGCTTCTGCCGGGATCGGCACAGCGGATCGTCCAGCCCGTAGCCTATTTCACTGTCCTGTACCGGCTCGAATATGAATGCATGGTAGGACAAAACCACAGACTAGAGAACCAAATTGCGTGATGGTGTGGCAGCACTGTAGAACCCGAACCAAGTAAATCAACCGCGATACGCACGAGAGAAAGTTGATGTGGCAGGCAGGGGGCAAGGAAGTGAAAGAAGGCACTGGCGATCGCAGAAACTTCATAATACCAGCAGTGTTCATACACGTCAAAGTCACTAGCATCGTAATGCATGTAAATAGGTCTGTATTCGAGCTGGGGGCGTTGCTTTTCACAGAGGCACGGGCAGTGTGTGCAGTTCGGGACTCATACTTGCGGCCCAGGCGTCTGGCCTGGGAAGTGTAGAGGAATTGTGTGGGAGGGTACGCGGAAGGAACACGCTTATCATGCTGGACGGACTGCATTGTACTGGTTGAAAACGGTTGTTGCAAGAGCTGGTGTGGGAAAACAGTGGTCGCACAGCACCGTTGACTGGTGATTAAATGTCTTTGCTATTTACATTATTATTATTATTATTATTATTATTATTATTATTGCTGTTATGTTCAGTTCTTACAGTGCTTGGGACTACGTACCGATAAACACCGCGTTGTCATGATCACCTATTTGCCAGTAGCGTGAACTACGCCAGTTAGAAGAGGAGACGTTTTTAAATTCCTTCCGGAGTCGCGGAGTTCGGTCCCAAACTGTTATCGGAAAACTCCGAAATTAATTTCCCAGAAGGATCAGTGGTGATGAGTACCCAAAAAGGCATATCCCACTTCGTTAGGTAGGAAGAAAGGCAACCTAAAAAGTGTTTTTAACCATGGGCCTACGCCGAAGTTGTTTTCCGACTTCTTTATATTTATGTATCAGGCGTGACCCAGATGAAACCGACAGCGTTTCAGTGTATCATCTAAGAACGAACTAACTCCACTGAGTGCCAGGTAAAGCCATCGCATTACAGGCCTGTATAGGCCCTTGGGCTCCAGGGGATTAAGGGTCCCAGGGTTTCTAGACAGTCGGCACATGAATGTGGCAAGGTTGTCAGCCTTACACACCGGCCGCCTTTACCCCCCAGGAGATACTCCTGGTACTCATTTCTGTTAGAGGTTGAGTCGACCCCAGGGCCATAGTGCGGCCGGAAGGATTAATTTAATGAAAAATCTCAATCGAACCGAACAAGAATTTTAATTTTAAATCAGCTGTATAGATAGCTGGCCGTTGCCTTCCAGCGTGTCAATAATCGCCCCCCCCCCCCCCCGCCCATATTTATTTGCTAAGTTACGCCCAGATTTCGTCACAGGGATCTGAAATACTGCCTTCTGTCAGAAGAACGGAATCCATTCCGAAAAGTCCGACGATAAATATTAGTATTCTATACATTAGAAGGCCGCTTGACCCACGGGATCTGCGATGGCCCTCTCTGTACCACTGTTTTAAATGCATCCATGTTTCTCATTGTTTCTGTCGGTGTATGGTGTTATCACTGCTTGTTACATCACTGGACTATTTCTTTTGCGTATTTTAAATCGAGCCTTACGAATGTTACGTGTACGTGTTGTATTTGAATTTCCTGTTGACATAATTTCACGTCACGTAATTTTGGCCACTCGTTGGTTTGGCCACTTTAATTCAGATTAAAGTTGTAATATTGTTTGACACAGTAGCTTTGTAACGCGATTCTCCCCAGGCGATTCTTTACTTTATCTGTGGCATCCATTTAAGCCACTATCTATCAATTAATTCAGAAATCTGAGTATTCAATTTTTTAGGTGTCAGCGTTCGGTGTCCATTTCTGAAAATCTTTTTTGGCATATTTCCGACGGAATGCATGTAGACGGGAACACGACATCGCTATCATGCATTCAGTTTATTCTTCTTTTACAAGTAGAAGTAATATATGCATGTGTCGATACACTTTAATGAAGATTATATATGCACTTATTGGTTGTGGAACTAGAGTTTAATGTGCCTCCGAGTAGTGTGGCATGCACATAACAGCGTTAGTCGGAATTAATATCTGCAATACCTTTCTCGTGATTCGAGCGTAACACAGAATGGCGTTGGTTCGGCTGAAGTTTGGACAATTCAAATTAATTTTTAAGTGAGATCTTCGCTCTTTTGGGATGTTATGCAGCGTAGATTGGTCGTTATTTAACAACCTATCGGTCCTATCTTCAAGGGCCAAGCCGTCCAAGAGGGCTTCTTGGACTGCTTGACTGTTGAAGATGGGACCGATAGGTTGTGCCGCAACGTCGGTAACTACGAATATACGCTGTGTAACATCCCAGAAGAGTGAAGATCTCATTTACACCGCTGCGAAAGCCTGAAGTGATGCATAATTGTGAAGTGTTACTGGACATGCGAGGATGTGCGCGAGGTGCCAGGACGGTGTAGACGTTACTTCTCAGCTGAGCCTTCAGCATGGCTAACAATGTCAAAACTTGATAAATTTTAGAATGACAGTGCAGTGAAAAATGTGTAATCAAAAATCAACGATATGAGAGAGATGTTACGTGCCGAGGCTGTTACATACAGTGGCTGAAGATGATCATATCACAGATCACTCACATTCTCGAGTGTCCAGTACAACTTGAACATGAATTTACCTTGCTAGAAAGTCAAACGAATCGACGCCCGTTAGTATTACGCTATACGCTCTGAAATGTGCATAAAGCCACATTCTCACAATTAGAATATTTGACAAACATTTGTCAGTTGTAAATACTTGCCACGTTGTGGGAACGCCGCACTTGTAGCAGTATTGGCCGTTTGTCCATGTCCCTCCCACTGTCGGTAAATATGACACAAGTCAAGTGAATTATCGGTGTTTAGACTTGGAGTCTGGATTTGTTTTTGCGTTACCACGATTCAAATGGTTCGTGGTAACGCATAGTTGAAATCGCGTAAATCGAAACTCATTTTGTGTAAGCATCAGTTTCTTGTTATTCACTCTCGAACATTAAGAAACACACTTTCGTTCTTTTGCAGTAGTATTAACAAAGAAACGCAAATTTACACCCACCGACCACATGACAGGTGATCTGCTGAGTGGATGGCTCGATTCAGGCCTAAATGTAACGACACATCTCGAAACAGATGTTACAGTGTAATGTAATACGACTTTACGTAGATGCTTATAAAGCCATTCATTGTCTTCTTCAGTTCTTGCTAAATGAAACACGACAAAGGTTACTTTTACATTGCTGTTGTGGGAAAATGTGATCCGACTTGCGGCGTGACTCTACGCCCTCTCTTCCCCGCCTCTGTCAGTTGGTGTAAATTTTGTTGACCGCATATAAGTGAAATCACGTTTATTGAACTCGCTATAGCGAGGAGTTCCTGTACTTTAAACTGTTGCCAGAAACGTCTGCTGCTGTAGCGGTTAGAATTATTAATAGTTTTAAAGTGCATTTAAAGAGCGTTTTTACGAGTCCTTGTTTGAAGATGACGATTGTTGTTCCAAAGTTTTGACCTAGTGTGTTTGTGGTTGTTGTGTTTTATTCTGGGAAGGAGCAACGGGTTTATTAGTTCAAGACTGCCGTGTTGATGTTACGTATGCGGGCTGCTACAGTCGCAGAGTGCAGGCATACCCCGCAGAACCTCTCTCCTGTTAGCGTTTTCCCGGTAGAAACGCCTCTTGGTTTTTCATATCCAAACTTCATAGAACGTACGAATCTCTCACTACAACGTTTTTCGGCGGATGTTGATATTATTGTTATTTATATTTATATTTGTATATGTATATGTTTATTTTTATAGCCGATCCCAGTGGCCGTGCGGTCTAAGGCGTGGGTCTTCGGCCGCTCGCTTACTAGGATCGTGGGTTCGAATCCCACCGGGGGCATGGATGTTTGTGTTGTGTTGTAAAAAGACGGTTGTGGACCGTGACATGAAAAGGACGAAAAAGGATTAATACAGAACAAAAAGGGATTAAAGGGGAAAACCCAGGAATTAGTAAAAAAATAAATAAATAAATAAAAAATCCCACCGGGGGCATGGATGTCTGTCTCTTGTGAGTGTTGTGTGATGTCAGGTAGAGGTCTCTGCGACGAGCTGGTCCCTCGTCCAGAGGAGTCCTACCGACTGTGGTGTGTCTCAAATGTGTGATCATGAAACCTCGACGAAACGAGGAGGCCCAGGCCCATATAAGGCTGTCGAGCCATAGAAAAAAATGTTTATTTTTATACTTTTAGTTATTTTTATATTTACTTATTTAATTTTGTATTTATATATTTATATGTATTTATTATTTATATTAACGTTATTTGCCGTTTATGTTTCTGATACGGCACGCAAACTGTACATGTTACTGCATACAAAGCAGCTGTTTGTTAACAACCATATTAATTTTTTGGTGACAAAAAAAGGATGTTTTGAGCATTTTGCCTCCTAACACGGTAGTTTGTTACTTATATATAGAGCGTTTTACTGTGTTTTAGTTTTAGGAAATTGTTTGGGGGTTTGTGGTTGACGTTGTAAGGCATTATAATTTTTCCCATTTACAATAATGGTAAATAGGCTCCCCGTTAGTGTTTTCGGGCAGAACTCTGATTTTCAGGAAAGTATTACTGACGTTAAGCGGAAGATGCTTGTACAGTTAGTTCTGCTATTGCGCGTGTTTCGTTAACACAAATTGGCTATAACGCGATTGATGAATTGGTGGGCGCTGTTTGTATAATGCGAACTTTCACATACGCTTGTTGGCTATTAGCAACTTCGCTTTGAACATTGTGATGTTTTAATTGTCGTAATGATGACCTTTGATATGTCAGCTGTTCTGCAAGACTGGTAAATTACTCCAGCACGTAATTGTGTGGAAGCTAGACTGAAATTTGTCAAACGACTGTAAAGTCGACTGTAGCCGCACAGGTTTGGTAAAGTGGACGCTGGGTCTACCTTGCTGTTCCTTCTCATTGCTTATGTCTGGCTCATTACAGCTGCGATGGTGAAGACGCAAAGAAAAGTGTCCTCTGAGTTTAGGGGGAATCTCAACGAAAGCTGGGATGGCACATTAATATATACCTTGGTGGTCTACTTTATATTTTTCGTTCCGTGTATTTTCAATAACCAATTCACAACACTCAGCCAACAAATGCTCAAAGTTCTTCCTTAGATATTTATATTATATTATAACACTGAGTATTCCTACGTGTTTCAATCCACGAGGGATCATCATAAGGGAACGCGTATCAAATAATATGCATAAACCTTAATTAGCTGTTTTTACACATAATTAACATCAAGTAGTAAAAAAATATAAGCTTGCATTTTAATTATTTAATTTTTTGAACGTTAATTTTCAGTATATCAAGATTCCTTGTCATTTACGTACACAACTATTCGACAAAGGACGGTCTACGTTTTAATACTTGACTCTATTGTATCATGCATAAGACGTTAATTGTGTGTAAAAATAGCTAATTAAGGTGTATGCCATATCATTTGATACTGGTTCCCTGATGATGATCGCTTGTGAACTGGAACATACAGGAATACTCAGTGTTTTAATATAATATAATATAATATAATATAATATAATGTAAATATCTAAGGAAGAACATCGAGCATCTCGGTGGTTTCTTGCCAAATACTTCCTATTTAATTTTTATAGCCTAAACATTCTTCTGTATGGTACAACATAGGCCTAGTCTTCGCAGTTGATATGATGTTTTTATATCGCAAAAAAAGTCATGTATTAACTTACTGAAATTATTCGTAACACCGGACACACATCTTTTGGGGTCACATTCAAAGTTTCATTGGCGAACGTTTGGGTTATGGGGGACCAGTACAGCAGCGGGGTGAAATGCGGGTATCTAGATGTTATAATAATGGATCCAGGGCGCATGTTGGGCATGCGTGTCACCGTCCGAAGTTTGCACAGTGTGCTGTTTAAATCAGTATGGGTCAAGATCGGAGACTACTACGTTCCCGTGTCTTTTAATTATCTGCAGTCGTGACAGGACAAACTTGATGTCGTCTGTTGCCGTAGCAGCACTTGTCTTGCTATTTCAACTATAATTGACAGGTGGCACAAAAGTAAAACATGTCAAAGTAACGTAATGTTATCCATGAAGGAATATGGCTGAACATCCGTGAAGATTTCCTACAAATACATGAATGAAACGACGCAGTAAAAATTACGTATATGCAGCAGTTTCAGCAAGTGTGCTGTGTTATTCATCTCGAAAGTTTTGTACCACTATGACTCGTTTATAATAGGAAGAAACAAGTGAACATGTAGGTGACATTTGAACGTGTTTTATTTTACAGCTCCTGTCTAGGGATATAGGATATATAGGAGAGGTGGCAGAGCGACCACAGGGTCGTGGCCAACACTTTGGATGACATTTAATATTTAGGATTGCTAATAGTATATAGGCCGAATCCTGTGGCCGTGCGGTCTAAGGCGTGGGTCTGCGACCGCTCATTTGCTGGGATTGTGGGTTCGAATTTCGCCGGGGGCATGGATGTCTGTCTCTTGTGTGTGTTGTTTGTTGTCAGGTAGATGTCTCTGCGACGGGCCTATGCCTCGTTCAGAGGAGTCCCACCGAATGTGGTATGTCTGAGTGTGATCTCGAAACCTCAACAATGAGGACTAGGTCCACAGGGGCTGTCGAGCCACGAACAGAATAGTATATAGGAATGTCCTCGAAATTGTTGGATTTTTGCGAATGTTGTGTAAGGCAGTACATAGCTGTATAGATATAAGCAGCTTTCCTTCAAGGAATTTTTGTTTCAGGCCCAGTACTATGCAAGATCCGCACAGAAATGTGTGTAGGGCCATACCTGCGTCATTCTTCGTTTATTTGACGATGTTTCGAGTAGCTCAAACTATGTAGATTCGAATTGTTGAAATGCGTATTTAATTGGAAAAGAACGTAGAAGGAAGTATTCATGGTCAAAATTGAGTTAATGCGCAGCATTAATCTGGAGGCACTGAAGCAAACAACGACAGATTGAGTAGGATAATCGGTGTATCGGCCCAGATTTAAACCGGGCACCTTCCACACACATTTAAGAAGCCACACTGCTTGATCTGCTTCGTTGAATTTGAATTAAAATGAAAGTCAAATGTGTTAATGTACAATATGAGATGCTATCAACTGTCAACAAAGTCTATCGAAAGACTCTAAAATATACACATTAAAGTAAGTACAGTAACAAAACGGATAGAAATTCCATGTGTTCAGCTTAGTCAAAATCAGCGAAAAGAATTGAAAAATTGACTTAATGTAGTGCCTGTACCCTTTTTATCATAACGTAGCCTGTCTTACGACAGGTCTATAGCCTCTTTCAAAGCGAGTTCTCCAGGTAGTGCGATTTTGTGCTTCCTCTTTGAATTTACAGCGTATACTTGTTTCCTCAAGGTCATCCAGTAGCTGCTTACTCTTCTTTCTTGTCTTCCCTTCCCTTCTACCGTTCCTTCAGTAGCGTGTTTTAGAAGGCAGTTCCTAAATAAGATATGACCAATACAGTTAACATTCCTTCTGGTTTAGGTGCGTTCGCAAAATTGGGAAAAGCGACTATTAGCCTCGTTATGTCTTTCTGTCTGTCTGTTTGTCCTTCCACATGGAACAACTCGGCTCACACTGGAAGGATTTTCATGAAATTTGAAATTTGAAGATTGTTCGAATATCTGTAGAGAAAACTCAACTTTCATTAAAATCTGACAAGAATAACGCATACTTTACTTGAAGACCTAAATCCATTGATAATGTCTCGCACAATTCTTCTTAGAATGAGAAATGTTTCAGACAAAAGTTGTAGAGAAAATCAAAACACATTTATGTTCAATAACTTTTTTCCCAAAAATCTTTCCGTTTATGAGATAATGTGAAAAAATATGGTAGAGCCAGACAGGCTACAGATAACAACATAATACGGCGCATGCGTTTTGCATGCTGGATAACTAAGGCTACGGACGCACACTCAGAATATGTAATACATATTTCTTTTCCACGGTAACAATAGTTACGCGAACGCACCTCAGTGTTACGTTTATACGTGCATTGTCTGCCGGTAGGGTGTTCCTTTTCACCTCGACTTTGTGTTAATACTTCTTCATTTTTCACACGATACTTCTCCAGCACCACATTTCAAAACTTTCAAGGTATTTCTGATCTACTTTTCGAGTGTCCAGGTTTCAGTATCGCACACAGCTGTACTCCAAATGTAGCATGTCACTAGTTTCTTTCTTACATTTAAGTCCAGTTTGCTGCTGAAAAGTCTTCTTGTTGAATGCTGCTTTTGCCATGGCCTTCTAGGGACCTTAAATGAAACCGAACTGGTGCAGATGGTAGTTGCGTATAAGATATGTATTTTTTTTGGGGGGGGGGGGGGGGGGTTAAGACACCGTATAATTTTGTAGGTGATTACCAAGGTGTCGGAGGAATCTCCTGCCTCAATCTCTAGGACCGAAGTGGAGGGTAGTATTTCCACCATGACAACTTTCTCCATCACGCCGGCATCTTCCTACGAAATCTGCACGGTGTCCTAGCCCAGACGACCTCAATCTTGGTTCTCATCATCACGAAGGCCTCAAATCTCATCTTTGTTAACCTGCAGCTGAACTCCTAAACAGGTTTTGGCGGTTTCTGCCCTTCTGCTATTAGTTTCTCTTCTCCGTGCTTTTGATCCGTCTAAAATAAACGGGTTTCACTTTTATCTTATCGTGTTTTATGTGCTTAAATTTCTTGCTGTGTTTGTTCTCGGGAATGTTATTTATCTTCTCTGTATGCCTACGAGAATTTCTATATTTTAATTAGTATGTTTGTCCTAAGTAGTTGGAGGGAACCGGGATGGTTCAGTCGCTATAGTGATTAGGCCACAGGCTGGACGACCCGGCAATCGGTCTCCATAGCGTTCAGTCTGGCTGTGGGGTCTCCTTTCCCTTGGGTACAGCTTCAGGATGAATACTCACCTTCATCTAGTGCGGAGATTATGAATGCGCGGAGTTATACTTCCCCTCCCTCATATGCCGTCATGGCGTTGTCATTAATTAAACACATGGACAGCTTTACTATTATTTATGAGTAGGTGGAAGTTGTTCACACATTTGCGTGCTCTCTCTCTCTCTCTGTCTCTCTCTCTCTCTCTCTCTCTCATCAACCGTTTCCGTCTTTACATTCGTTCTTTAAGAGAAGGTTGTAGCTTCCAAGTTTAGAGAGTTTGTATTAATGTGCCAACAGCTGTCCTGTTCATGAGCCCTATAATTCTCTCGCGCCGTAAACATATCAAAGTTATTCAGTTTTGGACAGTATCTGTCTGTGCCGGACACCTGAACTTCGTTTCTCGGCTCCATGCAAAAGATTTGCTGTGGTCAATTTTTGAATGAAAAATTCCACGAATTTTTTTTTCTTCGGCCCCCATATTTATCACCATAATATTATTCGTGTAGCAGTTAATTTTCAGTCTTACCAACCTAAGATTGTCGGTGTAACTTGACAAAGAGGTTTCAGCCGAGTTCGGTATTTCACAAAAATGTATTAATATGCGTGCTTTTTGTTTTAATTACGCTAAGCACGTGTGAATAGCGTGACTTTTATTTGTGTGTTTTTCCTTAATTTTACCGTTTTTTGTCGTGTTCATTTCTTGCGTGTGACACTGTATTTTAACAAACGACGCGAAACAGCTCGTCTGTTCGTTCACGAACGTGAAGTTATGAGATTACATTGTACATGCAAAGGCATTGGGAACTCATTGTGGAGAGTATGGCAGTGAATGCGACATCGAAAATCGATTGGTAGGAAATTTCACTGGTTTGCACATGCAGTTATATCAAATTTAAGTGTTGAACAACAATATTGTAAAAACACACACTTTATGTTTTCTCCGCGTGGCGCTGCGGCCTGTTTTCGGGTCATGGCCTCCCCTTTGGGGCTTCACAATCACACTCATTTTAGACCTACCACACTCGGTACGACTCCTCTGGACGGGCGATCAGCCCGACGCAGAGACCTCTACCTGACAACACACTACAGAGACAGACATCCATGCCTCCTACGGAATTCGAACCCACGGTCCCAGCAAGCGAAGGGCCGCAGACCCACGTCTTAGACCGGTCAGCCACTGAGATCGGCACTTTATAGTATAATCAATTACGTAAATAATGAAACCTCAAATAAAAATTAAAATATAATGTCAAATTTAAGTGATTAACAACATTGTAAAAACACACGCTTCACTTTATAGCGTAATCATTTACATAAATAATGAAAGCTGCAGTAGAAATTAAAGTATAATACCCATCCTATAAAATATATACGTGTTCTCACCAAAATTTAGTGAACTCAAAGTGAGTGCACCTGTCCGCTGGGATGAGATGCCATGTAGTCTATCTACATAGGTACCAACGTTTCGGAGAAACCTGCTGCCTCCATGTTTATGGCAGAATGTGGAGGCAGCATGATTCTCAGAAGTGTTGGTAACTGTAGACCAGACTGCACGGCGGCACATTTATTTTCACCGCCTTGAGAACTCCAGATCTAGCAGTGTAAGTGCTAAGGTGTACTTGCTGTGTCCTTTACTGGAACGTGACGTTCCGGGCTTCTGTTTGTGCGCAATTGTGTGTTTCTGTGAAAGGTCGAGGTCTCCAGCGATGCAATTTAACGTAACGCCCGCTGACAAAGTAAAGAATACCATCACAAGTCTTAGTGACTGTAGTCGGTACCCAGTCGAATCTTAGGTTTAAATGTTACCACTAGACGAAGCTAGTTCTAACCGTTTTTTAGTGTGTTCACAACGCTGCACGGCACATATTAAATTTGCTTTGTCGATCCGCCTGTCTGTTTGTACGCATGAAATATCTTAGAGAACGACTGAATGGATTTATTGAGATTACTAGTAAAATTACCAACACATGCACTATTTGATAAAACCTTTATAGTTTTAAAAAATCGGCCCTACATATGTTTCGGCCAGTTAACTGGCCATCCTCAGGGGCAACTAGCGTTTTAGGCACAATTACGTTCATAGGTATTACATAAGGTGTGTGGTTGTTAAAGTTTTTTAAAAACAATAGTTCTTCGTCATAGGGAATTACATCCAAGGCGTATTGTATATCACTGACGTGAACACTATATTATAGAATAAAACACTGCACTAGTTTTTCACCGTTGCGTAGCAAACGTAGATCTCAGTTCGGTGAAGCACTTATTTATGAATCAACTCACTGTGTTGCGTGGCGTATATGGCAAAGCACATTGTTGTCTAGTTTTGTTGATCGGAATCTTGTTCCAGTGTATGATAGTTATTAATGCGTTATCTTGGTTTTTGGCCTGGCGTGTCGTTGTGTTGCGTGGCGTATACGGCAATTTTTGTGAAGCACATACGTGTCTAGTTTTGTTGATCGGAATCTTGTTCCAGTGTATGATAGTTTTTAGTGCGTTATCTTGGTTTTTGGTATGGCGTGTCTTCTGTGTTTGAGTTGCTGAAGTGGTAGAGATGGAGACGAGTGGTTGTGTAGGGCCGATTTTTTAAAACTATAAAGGTTTTATCAAATAGTGCATGTGTTGGTAATTTTACTAGTGATAGTGAACATGCACGGTATGAATAATATTAATTATTGAGATTAATTTTATCAAATAAAACTTGTCGGGCCATCATTTTACATTTACATCCGATAGTCTTAATGTCCACTGCACACGAAAACCCGCTGCATTTCCACTCGCATTTCGAATGGAGCTCGCTAAATACGTATGGAAGCGAAAGACGTTTCGAACGGAAACATTGTGTATCAAAATGTAATACACACGTGAACTTGTGAACACTTTTCCCCATACGTCTTCATCTTTTTTTGTGACAGTTGAACGAAAGTGGCGCAATGTGCAATGCATCTGTTTCCAAACATTCAACAATCAACAGTGGTCTTCCGAACATGCACGAAGTTTGCCGAGTCTGTCATACTGTTAATGATAACTAAACGAAGCTGCTGCTTACCTGAATTTTTTTTTTTTTTCCTATGGCTCAACAGCCCCTTTTTTTTTCGGGTGCCTAGGCCTTCTCATTTCGAGGTTTCATGGTCACACACATTAGACACACTACAGTCGGTAGGACTCCTCTGGACGAAGGATCAGCCCGACGCAGAGACCTCTACCTGACAACACACAACACTCACAAGAGACAGACATCCATGCCACCGGTGGGATTCGAACCCACGATCCTAGTAAGCGAGCGGCCGCAGACCCACGCCTTAGACCGCGCGGCCACTGGGATCGGCCTTACCTGAATGTATGGGTCTTAAATTATGTATGTGTGTGTTTGTAATTAAAACATAGTCGAACAACGTGCCCCTACAACTTTGTGAGAATTAAAACTTTGTCTCTTTCGAGACGTTAAATAGAGGAGGGCGAACGTGACGGAAGTTTTACACTGTGCTTACATTTCCTAACTTGTTTAATATAAAATTAAGTGATCTATCAGATTCTACTACATTTAGGCCTAAGTATAGAATAAAACTGGACTTAAAATACTGCATGCACGTGTCTTTTGTTGCGTAGGCTTAAAACTCTACAAGCGATGAGATTGCTCGTTGCTAGTTTGTAAAAACACTATGCGGAGATCTCTTATTGGAAAAGTAATTACTTATTGTACCATCAGGTACGTTATAATATTTCTAACATTGTAATTGTCGACCGAAGTTTGCGACTCGAAGCTATTGTATCTGGCGTTCTGACCAATACCGATTATGTTCGTGATTTTCCTAGTGTGGGACATCCCGTTGTGGGTTTTACGTAAAGTAGCAGATATCAGTGCCTGTCAACGCAGCTATACTACAGCAGCATGTTTCGGCCTCTAAATATGTAGCCATCTTCAGGCTGTAATACAAAATGCTGTAAACGGGATAATATAATTCAGTAAACACATGATGAATTGAGATCTCAGTTTTGTACATCGGTGTCAAGTATGTCATTCTAACATTAATTGATAAAATGTTAAAAATGGTTACAATGGTTAAAATTCAGGGTATTAAAAGCACAGTAGTATGTTATATTACGATGGTTAGGCGTTGTTACTTGGTGCCCCCCCCCCCAATGTCCGAAATGTTATCAGCTCCAAGTTACCACGCCTAGCCCGCTTGAGTTCTGGTCGCCCAGATGGTGTGTAGTTAGTGGGTTTATGCCACGGTTTCGGAGGAACGTGATGCCTCTATGTTAATGGTACTCCCCATTGTTCTGCCCATAATTGGAGGCAGCACTGTCCTTCGAAACGTTGGTGCGTGTGTACAACACTAGTCGGCTTCACTTCCCAGAAGACACCGTCAGCGTAACCGCTGTGAGAACCTCAAATTTGATCTGTATTATCATTATTATTATTATTATTATTATACATTTCCTCCCCGAGTTTTCTTACAAAAGACTAGCATGCGTGAATTCCAGCTTCCGCCGTGGTGTAAAGGAGATGTTCGCTGTTCTGGGATGTTACGCAGCATTTATTGGTAGTTACTGACGTTTCGGGACAATCTTTCAGCCCCATCGTCAAGGGTCAGGAAGTTCCGATACGTCGGTAGTTACCAATTAATGCTGCGTAACATCTCAGAAGAGCGAAGATCTCCAAAGACTGGCAGTTGCATTACAGATATCTACAAAGTGGTTTCAGTTTGTGATATTCGCATGTACAGCTGAGCACCGTGTCTCCGTACGATGACGTAGGATGACTGTTAATTGTTAAATTTAAACAAATGTTTCTGCGGGCCCTCGGAGAGCCACAGACAGCTATTTGCGGTATAATTAAAGTAATTTGAAGATATAAAGTTAAATTGCATAACTTCAGTCCTCGTGGAGTAGTGACTCTCCTCCAGTAGCATAGCTACCCCCCTCCATGTAGATTGTCTGGCTGGCTGTTCCTCTTTGCAGTAGGAGAGAAGGAAATAATGTCAGTACGATTATAGACCATTGCCGCTGACCGAAATAGCCACCATGGTGGCAGTCTAACCTTTTACATTGCGTGCAATACAGAGATTGCCCTCTGGTTAACTCTGCTGAGTATGTCTGCACCTATCGCATTTTATTAGCTCTTGAATTCAAATTTGTGGTCGGCAGTCCTCCAGTTTGGACAAACATTTGAGTCATCCGATCATATATTGTCAGGTTTGTGGAACTGGTAGACACTCAGCTGGGCAAGAAACATCGCCTGTCACTGGACCCATTCATGAGCCACTTTTATCCAATACACGCCTCCACACTGTAGGCCTGTTCCTTTAGGATTTTTTTTCCATGGCGCAACAGCCTCTAGTGGGCCAGGGCATCCTCATTATCGAGGCTTCACGATCACACTCAGTAAGACGCACCGCAATCGGTTGGACTCCTCTGGACGAGTGATCAGCCCGACGCAGAGACTTGTACCTGACAACACACAACACTCACAAGAGAGACAGCCATGCCCCCGGCGGGATTCGAACCCGCAATCCCAGCAAGCGGGCGGCCACCGCGACCGGCTCTTTAGGATTTACATTAATGTCATCCGCCTTGTCTACGTTGTGGTGTTTTGTGTATGATATCCTTTCCTCGAAGTTTCTCCAGCAAAAAAAAAAAAAATCTATAAATTTCTCACCTCCCACATGCCTGCTGCGTGTGTCACCCATCTCATCCTCACTTTTACATATGTTAGACATGTCTAACTGTCGAAACCTGGTGACGTCAGTGGTCGTTGCTGCTGTACGTTAAATACGTCATTCTCGAAGTGTGGAGGATCGAATTGTAAGAAGTGACAGACCCATATTATAGTGTTTAACCAATACGTGGTGAATTTGTAACTGACTCTCTGACTGGTTTAGGGTCATTTGAGATCTTCCAACTCGTTGAATCGGGTTCCAGCTGTTTTAGAGTGCCATTTGATGATTTTTTAGCAGGACTTACGAATATTACAAATCAGTTGTTGCAGCTATGTGGATTATCGAACATAATAATACTGGGGTGCAGTTAGGACTGGCAGAGCGTTCAGAGGCTGTGATAGTTTTGAAAAGCTTTTTCACATTCCGTCCTTCCTTTAGTCTGTTATTTACAATTTTTGTTTGTTCATCCGTTTACGTTTTATATTCGGACGTCCTGGGTTCAAACCCAGAGACCGCCTATCCTGACGGACTTATCGTGCGAGATTTGAGGTTCGTAGCGACGTAATTGAAGATGCAGGTCTTCTGACATATTGTGTTTTTCTCAGCCCTTCGAAGCAAATGTGGAGATAATACAGATATCAGCTTACGTCACGGCTACTTAGTGTCATATTTTTCTCCGGGCATCCCATTATTCGACACTGTATAGCCGGAGCTACTGACAGCTTCGTTACGTAAACCATAAACATAAAAAGTAAAGGAAAATTTTATGCAAATACCTGATCAGATATTTTAGGAAATGGAGTTACTTTCGAGCTCTTTTTGTGCGCTCAAACAAGCATTAGTAGACAGTTCTTGCCTGGATCCGCTACACATGAGTGGTTCTTTTCAGAATCAATTTATTTTCGCAGTCAGTTTTAATACCACCAACACAAGTCCGGATTACGCGGAACTGTTATCGCATTGTCGAATTTGTAGTGTTACTCTTAAGACTGAATGTACAATCCGCATGTGGAACTGCTGGTTTCCCCCTACTTGCCTGCACAAACTGCACTACAGGCATCACCATATTCTTTGCGGTGTGTTACTGAACGAATATTCGGATCTGCGAGGAGTCACTTTGCAGCTGAACTAGGACGCATTTATAGTATGTACTGAGACGTCTTTGGAATGGGCATAGGAAATTCAATTACGTCCATCGTATTCTTCACAAAATTTCGTACCAGTAAGGATGTAATAAAGACTACAATAGAAATACCTAATGTGACACGAATCTCGAAGTGCAGCTTGGGATTTAACACATAATTCAAGCACCCGAACTGGTACGAAAATAGCTAAAAATTAAAAAAAAAACTTACGAAATTCGAAAGTGCTGTTAAAATTTTTCGTTGTGTATTTAAACGAACTGAACTACTTCACGCAGCGGCAGTGTTGTGGACTTGTATTCAAGAAATTCTCGGTTTGATTCTCAGTCAGGCCGACGATTATCGAGACTTTTCCTAATGTCTTCAAGCGAATGCTAAGGTGATAACTACGTACAGGCCACGACCGCTTCCTACCAGGTCATCATGTAGGATAAGGATCTCTCACGCCCTTCGACATTCTATGATCAATTCATTCGAAACAGTGTCATTAACGTAAGAACCTGTCAGTCTACTCTTTATCAGCTGTAGATAGACATACAATTCATCGTATGAGAAATATACCTTGAATGATTTCTGAATATGTGAAAGTGCTTTCCCGGTGTTTCTTTGGACGGACTGAGGGAACATCGAAGAGACTTCTTTATAAGTTTCGATAACCAGACCGGTATTTCAGCCGAGATTCCAGTCAGTGAACTTCGGAGTATAAAGCATAATACCATTACATTGCAATATTGCATATCATGGTCATCACCCTGTTATCAAAACATTGAAACATTTCCTTTACTGAATTTTGATGTACGCAAAGTGTGAACACTGTATTAAGCTGTTCCAATGCTGAATCCGTGCTAGCAGGTCAGTAAGGTTGTTCCGTCTCGTAAAAATTGTTTATTATACGCCGCACCTTGCTAAAACAAGCAGTCGCTGATGTCTCAGACAACCTTAACAGTCTTTAGAGCTAACAACTTGTAGATCAATGACCTACAGTTAAAGGTCTGCGAAATTCAGTGATTAAATGAACCGCTTAGCATATCCTTCCCGGAAAGTGGAGGCTGTGTAAGCGAAATGGTTTGATTTTCTACAGAATGTGCATAAATATTTCTTTCGTGCTGTTACAAAGAAGACGTGTTTCTACTGCCTATCCGACACTCGGTATGTGCTGGTGGTCATGTGGCACCAGTGCAGTAAAGTGTAGGGGTTGGTTTGATAGTGTAGTCCGCCCGCGTACATTACAGGCCGAAGGTTAAAGGTACGGCCAGTCCTCAAGCACGTTTTGAAGCAGGTCACTGTACGTCTACGTTGCTTTGTTTTGTGCTAAATTTTCCGGTCGTGCACTACCTTAAATTTATATGTCGAAGTATTTTGTAATTTCTGACTGACAGACAACATTTCGTACACATTTTATGGGCATCTTCCTAATCTGTGTACTTACCGAATTTCATATTCCTAGATATAAGCAATAAATATTAAATATTATGATCGCACATTCTTATTGTCCTTAATTATGTATCATGTAAACGGCAAGAATAAAAGGTCGGGACCGCATGGGAACATCACGTCACAGCACAATGTTCACGTCCTTGATTATTACGTCACACTACAACAAATTTCAGTCTACCGTGTGTGGTACCACATTATGTGCGGGAATAAGCAAGTAGAAACCAACAAGTATTACATATTGTGAATATGTATGTTGCTTTAAATATCCGTCATGCAAAATGCGTCTTAACATCAAAGTTCCATCTGATGGAAAGCAACACGTATTAAGAGTAGGTCTAATGACTTAATATCTGTATTTTTATCTTAATTACCCTACATTCAGATCTTATTTTTTTGCGCCATGTAATGTTACATGTATGGCCTGTTTTGCTGCTGTATTTTTCCAAATGATCTTGTAAACCCTACGATTTTCGGGGAAAAAATATTTGACATGAAATGTGTGTTTTCGTTTTCCCTACAACTTTGATAAGAACGTTTTTCCCTTCCAGGAAAAATTCAGCGATTATCATCGTAAATGTACTTAGGTGTTAGAGCCTGATGGTTTTGTCCGACATCAACCAAACTTGAATTTTCTCGACAGACTTCAGTAAAGGGTCCCAGTAGAAAATTTTACGAAAATGCATCCAGCGGAAGACGAGTTGTTCCATGCGGACTGATGGACAGGCATGACGAAGCTATTAGTCGCGTTTCGCAGCTTTGCGAACGCACCTAAAGATTTTTAACTGTGTCCGATATTTTGATTATGTGAGAACATTTCAATATAATGACGTTGAGCAAAGTAATTTTAATGTCACAAAAGAAAAGTTGTTAAAGGTGACGTCTTACAACTTTCATCCTGACAAATAACCTATCATTTTCACTTTCGTCTTTTAGAATAAATGTAATTACGTTACAGCCGAATGCGGTAAAACAGAAACACAGTTTTACTTCTTACAGTTGGCACCGTTAGAAGTAAAAACTCTGAGAATGTGATCTTTCCTAGAGATTGGATATGTCTCAGCAATAAGCATTATATGACGCCGCGTAAGCCCTGCGTAAGCTCTGAATTAGTCTTGGTCTGCTAGCTTTTACAAGGATGTTCACAGTGCCGTAATTTTAAAACGCCGGATTTTGGAGATGGCATCAAATGAATTATCACCCGTAACGTTATTCTGAGCACACAATACTGACGTGTACGTAATTGATGCCGATGCTGAAGTGACTGCGATACCAGTTGAATATCTTAAATTAACCGTTGAACTGCAACCATTTGCTGGGTGGTTGTGGTGTAGGCCCTACCCTTGTGTGTAGCCGTTAGTGACTCCCTCTTTAAATACTACGTAAATATGCACGACCCTGCCCTAGACGGAAACTCTGCTAGATCAGTTTGTAACAAACTGACTGGTAACTGGCCACTCAAGTCCCCATCCAGCGCACAGTTTATGTTGGCCATTTAACGTCCTCATTTAGTGTTGAGTTAAACTGACCACTCACGTTGTCGTTTAATGTATAGTTAAACTGGCCAGTCACCTTCTCATTTAGTACAGAGTTATAGTGGTCACTCACGTCCGCATTTAATGGAGCCTTAAACTTGCCACTTATGTCCTCATTCAGTGCCGAGTTAAACTGGCAAGTCACGTGCCGTTTATTTTAGAGTTAACTGGCCAGTAACGTTCGAATTTAGTGCAGACTTAAACAGGCCACTTACATGCTCATTTAGTGCCCAGTTAAACTGGCAAGTCACGTGCCGTTTAGTCTAGAGTTAACTGGCCAGTAACGTTCGAATTTAGTGCAGACTTAAACAGGCCACTTACATGCTAATTTAGTGCCCAGTTAAACTGGCAAGTCACGCCGTTTAGTGTAGAGTTAACTGGCCAGTAACGTTCGAATTTAGTGCAGACTTAAACAGGCCACTTACATGCTCATTTAGTGCCCAGTTAAACTGGCAAGTCACGCCGTTTAGTGTAGAGTTAACTGGCCAGTAACGTTCGAATTTAGTGCAGTCTTAAACAGGCCACTTACATGCTCATTTAGTGCCCAGTTAAACTGGCAAGTCACGCCGTTTAGTGTAGAGTTAACTGGCCAGTAACGTTCGAATTTAGTGCAGACTTAAACAGGTCACTTACATGCTCGTTTAGTGCCCAGTTAAACTGGCAAGTCACGTGCCGTTTGGTGTAGAGTTAACTGGCCAGTCACTTTATCGTTTACTGCCGACTTAAACTCACATTTTACTTGGCGACGTGCTTGTGTGTCCGTGCCCCTGCAGTGTGACACAGTTTGTTTGTACAGTTTTCTGTCGTACACTTTCACTGACTAGCTTAAGAAGACAATGCAGGATGTTAGGGTCAACGGAAGGAAGACAATGTGATCTATTTTAAAGTACTGCTCTGGCATTCGAACAACGGAAACCCCTACTCAAGACAGCCAGCCATGGAATTCGAAGCAGGGACTTTCCGAATTCGTGCCAGACGCTAAACCGTTTTTCGGTGCTGTAGCCATAAATATCTCGGATCTCAAGGTCTGAGTGTAGTAAGCCGATTGTAGCAGACGGAAATGTAGGAACCTTGCGCTGTCTGAATATACATGCAAAGCTTTCTGAGACAAGAGGAGCTTAATAGATGCCAAATTCGAGGATTCTTTAAGAATTCTTAGGTGATTGAATGTTTGCGCTTCGTCAGCGATTCTTAAGTTGACCGCCAGCTGTTTTTATTTGTAGCACAAACGGCCAGAAACAATTTCCTATAGTACAGAAAATTCGCTCCAGTCTGGGATTTCTTTCTTCCTACCATTTGTCTCTTTTTTCAAATGAAAAAATGTACAAATGAAGACTACAGTACAGTATGAAGAATAATTTAGACATAGTACACGCAGAATGTCAATAATACCGGAGGTAATGTGCGGTGAAGTATTGTATATAGGCCTTGCCGTGTGTCTCCAAGCTGAGAAACATTGCCTTATGCTATGGAACGTACTATAATCCTGTTTACCTCGTTATTGGAGTCGTACAGAAATCTCTACATAAATGAAACTAAAGCAGTATCACTCGAGTTCTGAAGACGCTTTTCGTGCGATGTGTTACTAGGAGTTCGGTAATTATCGTGGTCTTTTAACCAGGAAATGAAATTGGAATAGGTGCGGCCGTTCTAGTGTTTCCCCACTCCGTTAGAGGATATAGGACGTGCAAATAATGCAACAAGGCCAAGTGTAAATAAGTGGCGAATGTCACAGTGCAGTAATTAGCACACTTCATTACATTTAGAAGGTGTCTATTTTGAATGTCATACAGCAGACAGGCTGTAGTGTATTTTTTCGTGTATGTATTCTTGAATGCATATACCAGCATTTCTTTTATAAATTAGTGACAACCGCTTCATGTAATATTTTTCCCAGCTAGAATCTATTCTGCATATGAAAATCGAATTTTCAGAATGACGAGCACCCACTTACACCCCCTGGCTACGGGCTGCTGAAGCACATTGTTCTCTGAGTTTGCTACTTCGGTATTCCCCTGCCAATCGTCGTTCCGCTAATACTATGTACTAATCAGTCATCAGTCTTATCATCGGGGTTTGGTACGTACAACAGATATCATTCCATTGCTGCCGTCATCAGTCGTCGTCATCATGACCTCCAATGACGTCATGACCGCAATAGATAAGTGGTACGCGATGAAGCTGTGGCGAGGGTTCAATAAACGTAGTCCTCCCAGTGAGGACTGCTGATTCAGATATCTGCCTACGCTCAGTCTATTAGCTGTCATCAAAACATTTGATAAGGGGCTGAATGTAATACAGCCCCCCGCCTGCGTAACTCTTATCAATTCGTACTGCATTTAATGGTTCATTTTATAACTGACTGATCGCAGGTTAATGAACGACACTCTTGCAACCGCAGTGAGGAATTTATGAGGAACTTAACGATTTGCGAATTTTGATTTCAGGCTTCCGCCGCGATGTTGATGAGATCTGCGCTCTTCTGGGATATTGCACGGCGTCGTGTGGTAATTGTTTACCAGTTACCACACGACGCCGCGTTATATCCCAGAAGAGCGCAGATTTGTGAATTAATTATGGCGCTGTCAATATCTCACACTATAATGTTAGAATAAGGAGTGACTAATGAATTAGTAGGGCGTGGTTGTGACCTAGTTTGTGGTATTGTTCTGGCATTTGCATGGAAGGACCAGGGAACACTCCGGGAGAACGGTCTCTGGACAGAGATTTGATCTGTGGACCCTCGGAATACGAAGCAGGAGCGCTACCCACTCAAACCGGGGTTCAGTAGTGCATCTAAGAGGTTTCTCTAGGTTGACCATGTTGCTAGGATGGGGCAGACAAGGAATGCACATAGAATTTTGGTGAGAAAACTTACTGGAGAATATCCACCTGGAAGATCGAGGAGGAGTCGGAAGGATGACATTAAAACGAAGCTTATATGTAGAGGCTGTGGCGACTGGAGCTTGGTGGTACTAGTACACTATCGTGTCCAGTTATGGGCGTTATTATTAGAGGTGTATAAACTCCGGGCTGTGTGCTGCCAGTGCTGGTCTGTCAGCGTTACAGCCGTACAGTATTGGCAGTGCAAAACCTTCGGACTGTGTGCTGCCAGTGCTGGTCTGTCAGCGTTACAGCCGTACAGTATTGGCGGTGCAAAACCGTCGGGCTGTGTGCTGCCAGTGCTGGTCTGTCAGCGTTACAGCCATACAGTATTGGCGGTGCAAAACCTTCGGGCTGTGTGCTGCCAGTGTCAGTCTGTCAGCGTTACAGCCGTACAGTATTGGCGGTGCAAAACCTTCGGGCTGTGTGCTGCCAGTGTTAGTCTGTCAGCGCTACAGCCGTACAGTATTGGCGGTGCAAAACCTTCGGGCTGTGTGCTGCCAGTGCTGGTCTGTCAGCGTTACAGCCGTACAGTATTGGCGGTGCAAAACCTTCGGGCTGTGTGCTGCCAGTGTTAGTCTGTCAGCGTTACAGCCGTACAGTATTGGCGGTGCAAAACCTTCGGGCTGTGTGCTGCCAGTGCTGGTCTGTCAGCGTTACAGCCGTACAGTATTGGCGGTGCAAAACCTTCGGGCTGTGTGCTGCCAGTGCTGGTCTGTCAGCGTTACAGCCGTACAGTATTGGCGGTGCAAAACCTTCGGGCTGTGTGCTGCCAGTGCTGGTCTGTCAGCGTTACAGCCGTACAGTATTGGCGGTGCAAAACCTTCGGGCTGTGTGCTGCCAGTGCTGGTCTGTCAGCGTTACAGCCGTACAGTATTGGCGGTGCAAATCCTTCGGGCTGTGTGCTGCTAGTGTTAGTCTGTCAGCGTTACAGCCGTACAGTATTGGCGGTGCAAAACCTTCGGGCTGTGTGCTGCCAGTGTTAGTCTGTCAGCGCTACAGCCGTACAGTATTGGCGGTGCAAAACCTTCGGGCTGTGTGCTGCCAGTGCTGGTCTGTCAGCGCTACAGCCGTACAGTATTGGCGGTGCAAAACTGAGTCATTATAGTGATCAGGCTGTGAGCTGGAGGACCAAAGGAATCGGGAGGGACAAATCGCTGCAGGAGAAGCGATTTGTCTCTTGGGCACAGGGCCCAAACCGACTCCAGGGCCCACCCAGCCTCCTGTCCCATGGGCTTTTCCCCGTGGTGATGTGACTGTGTCATGAAGCTGGCCGCGCGCCTTATCTAGTGTCAAGGTTGGAATGTGTGGAGTTGTACCTCCACATCACCGAGACATGCTATCTGTGAATTAACTTCTCAGTGATCATTGTTTAGTTGATAACAATTTTGCAGTCGTAACCGAGAGTATTTAGCTCTGAAGATTCTGCTGACATGAGTGAAGGATGGGAAAATGTAGACCACAGGCTGAGTTATAATTAAAGTGGAGAACCTAGAATGTTTCTACGTTATGTTCAATCTACGCTGTTAATATCCCGTATGAGACTTGGCATGGTCTGTTGTGCTCTTTATTTTGGGGATATGTAAGTTATGAATGGTTAGATTAACCTAGCAGATTCTACAACTTAGCTTCCTCCGTTAGGCCCTACACGAAAACCGCAATGTTAAATTATATCTAACCTGTAAATGTAGTATGGAATTCACATTTCCTTTACTTTATTTGTCTCGTTGAAATAAAATACATATCCTAATGACACAACTCCACATCCTGAAATCCACGAGTCAGTACTGTCCTGGAAATACCATGTAGGGCTGGCCACAGAATATGAAGGGAATTTTTTTTAATTTATTTTATGTTGATATAATTTTGTTCCCTTATCCTGAGACCTAACGCTCTTTCTACTAATCCCGAGAATTAAGATCAGCTGTCGACAGAATGTATACAGAAAGCTTTACTGGAAACTAGGAAAAGGAAGGGGATAACGCTGAAGCACAAGCCACCTGATGAAGAAGAGTCTACCACATGCAGCCTATGTACTTGTATCATTACAATTCTAAGCCCGGTGGTAACTGTAAGTACCACGTGCTTTGACATTAAACAAGTGCATTTTGTCACGTGGTGTATTTATGTGTTTCGTATGATATTTGTAAGAAACATCGATTGTTTCCCTAAATATAATTAACCGATTGGTCTTCGTAACGGACGCTGGCTGTGTTCTCTGTGAGGTACGAATTGAAATTTTATATATAATTGCGATAAATGTATGTCTTCTAACTGTTAATGTCTATTATTCTTTTAATTATGGTCCATGGTTAAGCCGCGGAAGTTCTTAGCTTTTACTGACTGAGATATGGGCTTGCTTTCGTGCGGAGATTTTGGAGGGATTTGGAAGGAAGAGTTGTTGACCTGTTCGAGGGCCTGTCTTATCATTCGCATGTAGACTGAAGGAATGCACGATAATTCTCAGTATAACCAGTTCCTCGCTCACATTCGCGTCAATATCCCCTAGTACTCGACACGTTTAGCATCCAGGAAGATAGTTCAGGCAATGTAGTGATTACGCAATGGGTTGGACGAACGGGGATCGGGGGGGGGGGGTGGTCAGTTTACTATGTAGGCATTTTACATTATGTTCTGTGCAGTATATTTGCTCCGAAATAAGTGTCTTCATTAAACTGAACGCTGTCTGAAACGGAAGAATCTGCCGGTCCCTTGTGATTTCCTCACAAACATTTTATTGTTTTTGTTGTGTCTGCTTACCGCTTGGATTATTTCCGTTGGTGTAACTGGCCAACTCCGTGAGCACAGTACTATATACTTAGAAGCAACCAGGCGCTCAGTAACTGAAACAATTCCCCGCCTTCTGCGGAACCCGAAGGTTCATTACCGTGTTCGCAAGAACCCCTCTCCCCCTTCTTCCTAACCATAGGATTGTGTCCTGAACCTTATGAATCTATTTCACGTCCGCAGATCAAAATTATTCAAGTAATTTTAATTTTCTCCTTCCATCTTCGCCTGTGTCTGTCAAATGCTCTCTTCCCTTCAGGTTCGCTGGCTAATTTTTTGTATCTAGTTTTTGTCTTTCCAAGGCGTGTCACATGCCCCGTCCACTTTAATCCCTATTTATTTGATCATGCGTAGAATGTCGGTTCAAAGTACAAACTGTGAAGTTCCTGATTATGCACATTTCTTCAGTTCCTGTAACTTCCTTTCTGTTGTTTCCAAATCTCCTGCTGAACACCTCGTTGGCAAACACATTCTGTGTTCCAGAATACTGGGAGGAAAGTTTCACAGCCATTCAAAACAGCAGGTTAAATTCTAGTTTTATGTAATTGTATCTTGACGTTTTTAGATGGCAGAATAAAATACGAAAGCTTCTTGGCAGAGTTGTAGCGCATCATCATCAGAACTGAAGAGGCCTGTGTTGTTTCGTGGGTGTAGTTTTGATTTGTTACTGCCGTTCCCAAATATTGCATTTGCCAGAGTTTCAAAAGAAACATTGACATTTTATGTCCGACATTATTATTTTCTTCCCTTGATCATGTGCCTCCAAGTCTTGTACCTATATTCATTTTCATCTTGAGGCCCGATATAGTGATTTCGTTGCCTTGGCCATAAGCAGTCAAATCTCGTATCGCTATTCATTTTAATCTTTATGCCCGGCATAATGAATCTGTTTCGTTGGTCTTCAAGATGCATGTCTCGTAGCAACGATCATCTTCCCCGTCGTCTGCTTGTCCTTGCGCCTATTGTATCTGCATTCACTCTCGTTTTACATCCTCCTGTTGCAACTACGATTTCGTCATCATTGTCGTCATTCATCGTATTCATGTCACCATCGACACATTTAGCGCCCTGCCCTAACAGCGTCATTAAAAATAGACTTTGGTGCTGTTGTAAGTAAAACGCTTTTGTGCAATGTGAGAGGTAGCCTTAAATGTATGTTGCCGTCTCGAGAGAAGTAAAGAAGGGCAGAGGATAGTTCATGGCGTCAAACACTTTAATGTAGCGATGCAAGATATTTTGGAAGGTGTTCAGAGCAGATGTGTCTCCAGGCTGGTAGATTTATGAATAGTATCATGCGAAATGCTGTTCGGGACTGGGTGTGCGGCCCTGTCAGGAATTGGAGCTACGGTACGCTGTGCTTTGCATGGCATCACGTCCATTCGATACATGTAACGGTACGAATAGTCAGTCTTGACACAATTTTAACATGAACGTTATAAAAAGTTAAAGCAATCCCGTACAGGCCTGGACAGGCCCTGAGGATTCCAGGAGGTTGAGGCTCCCAGATTTCAAGACAGTGGGTACATGAAGGTGTTGTCAGCCCTACGCACCTGCCGCCTTTACCCCCGAGAAAATATTCGTGGTACTCATTTCTGTTAGAGACTGAGTCGACCCCAGGGCCATAGTGCGGCCGGAAGGATTATGTCAATGAGAAATTCCAGTGACACTACCGGGAATCGAACCCGCGATCTTCCGGCTTGTAGCGCAGTGCCTCAAACAACTGCGCCAGCGCGTGCCCCAATATGAACGGTAATACACATAATAACCACCGCCAAAGAAATAAATATATCAGCACGTCCACTGGTGTGTAAGTTAACCGCTGGCTTGTCCAGTAATTTTAAACTTCCGCATATTCCTCCCTGCATTTCCCCAGTTCAGCGCCTCAGATCTGGGACCAGAAGAGTATTTTTACTGAACTTCTACCTTGCAAAATCAGTAACACTGAGAATGTTTCTTTTCGCCATCACAACCAAAAACGTCTGTCGTTACCTCACTGGATTGCGTAAATGAATCATGAACAGGCAAGCTCGTGAAAGAGTATTTCTTGGTCAAAACAATAAACATTGCAGTGATTTAATCGTCGGTGTTACAGATTTATACTATTCTGTTATCCGGCGAGGCAGAAACCGGCGACAGCCCCCTGTACACCTTCACCGACTGCAATAGAATAAACTGCTGTTTGGCTGGTTTCACAATAGTGTAGTTTGTCGTCGTTTATTGCTTGTTTACCCTCGTGTAAGAATGCGGTAAGGGGATCAGTCTTGCCAAACATCTGAAATGTTGCTGCAGATCTGTTTATTACGACTGATTGGCTTTACTGTAAAGAACAATTTCTACAGTGATTAGCGATCTTAATAGTACATGATTTAGTGATACTTTATTATTTCCGGAACAATAGGCCGTAGTTATTTTTTGTACTTTTCTTGGTAATTATAGGTATGCCATTTGTGAAATTTATACTTGCTACTGAATGTCTCTTCCTCTTATGTATCATCATCTTCACCACCACCACCACCACCACCACCACCATCATCATCATCTCTTCCAATCTCAGCCCCCCCCCCCCGGTAATTATCTTCTTGAACCATTGGTGCACCCCACCACTTAGGCTTCGAGTTTCAAATTGTACGAGCACTTTCATTACGTGTGATGTCCTCAGTGTAGTTTTTTTTTTTTTTTTTTTTGCAAAGAGTCGGTCTAGTGCTTGCCTGGTATTATTTCCAGATATGTTTTGGCCCCAGTTATTGCTGATATAACAAAGCTTTTATGTGAGTGGGAGACCAAACAATTTCATCTCCTCTTTGCTCCATCCGATCCGTTTATTACATTTGTTTTCTGTGTTGTGGTTTCAGTGTTATATGGCATTGGAGCTGGTCCACTCTGATTTTCCTGGGTGTGGTTACCATTCTCTTCTGTTGCTCAGAGGATATTGTTATTGTCATCGTCGTCATTATTGTCGGTTCGCTGAACGATTGCTGAGATCATGTAAGGTCAATAATTGATATAAATTCATTTGAGATGCTATCCCAGCAGTTGACCGGAGTAACTTTGGAAACAACGTAACTCCTCTGTGTGGATTTACAGGCGGCACCGCCTGAACTCGAAACAAGTGCTAACCACTCTACCGCGACGTTTCGTCTCTTCAATTTACCTATGAACAAATTCTTGTTGGAAATGTGCATAACTTAATATGTTCGACGCATTGCAGCTAGTGACATGTGTAGGACTGTGGACTGAACTTACGAACTGTGTTTAGTTTATTGATCGTAAAACTACGTTTGCGATTACTTGTGGTTCTACCAACTCTTATTTGTGGACTTTATAGTGTTTTGGCTCCCCTGGTGCGATGATTAATGTCAGGGGTGTTTGACAATATGTAAGTGGGTAAACTGACAGTATGTGGTGGGGGGCAGCGTAAGGTCGAATCCTCTTTCCAGACGGACTTGTGTCACAGCTGTAATTTCTCTTTGTTGAACAACTAAAGATCTCCCTCTCGATTTCGATTGTCCCCCCCCCCCCTACCCCAAACAGCTTTTTAATGTGGCCCATCTGCGAGTCGGAAGGCTCGCCAACTAGGCATTCATGAAGCTGTGCAGATTGGAAGTCGGCCTCTTCCTGTTGGAACGCTCTGGCACCAGTCCCATTTTCTTCTCTTGTGCAGATAAAACGCGTGTGATTGTCAGTCTACGTGTAAGGAGCTGGAATTGTGGTTATAGAATCATGACAGTAACTCCATGCTAGCGCCGAATATGATGGCTTTGGCATTCACAGATTACATCAGTCTATTCTTACTGCAAATGGTCCCGTCATATGACGGAGTGAGAATATTCACAAGCTACCCTCCCCACCCCCAATCCCCCTTGACTCGCGGTGATCTTCCAGTTTAAAACTTTGACCCCCTGAGGATGGCCTGTTAAAGGCCGAAACATATGTAGGGGTGATCGACTTGCATATGAGAATATAGTGCATTTGTTGGTTTCTAAAACTTTAACCTGGAAAATGGTGTTGTGACGCAACACACAATCCAAGCTCTGCCGTAACCATACAAACCCGATAACCATGGCAACGTGTGTGACTCAGTCACTCGCTCAGTATTTTCTCGGCATGTTACCAACGTAACCCAAATGTCGTGAGCGTTAATTCTATATTTTGGACGGCTGCCATCTGGTGGTGCTGTCGTAAGCAACACAGATTTTGGTGTGGTTTGCGTGGTAACCAAGCTGTATCACAACCATGGAAACTCGGTAGCCGTGACAAGCTAGGTATGACTCAGTCATTCAGTCAGTGACGCCAAGAGCTTTATATGGGGCAGACAAGAAGACACTGTATGTACTCTTCCTCACGTACTGTTAGAATGATTAAATCGAGGAGGATGAGATGGGCGAGACCTTTAAGACACTTGGAAGAAATGAGAAGTGCGCGCAGGATTCAGTTGGCAAACGACTGTGAAGACACAGGCATGCGTGGAAGGATGCTGCTGAAATATAGCTGAAATGAACGGCTGTGACGTGAGGGTGTCGGCTGGCTCCGGAGTGGTGAAGTGACAGGATGTTGTGACTATGGTAATGAACCTGCGGGTTACACGAAAAGTGAGGAATTTGTTGACTACCTCTGCGATTATCAGCTTCTGAAAAAGGTCTTTGCTGGACGGATTTAATTCTTAGAAGGCATTTCATATCTGTAACTCTACACACAGCCGATCCCAGTGGCCGCGCGGTCTAAGGTGTGGGTCTGCGGCCGCTCGCTTACTGGGATTGTGGGTTCGAATCCCACCGAGGGCATGGATGTCTGTCTCTTGTGAGTGTTGTGTGTTGTCAGGTAGAGGTCTCTGCGACGAGCTGGTCACTCGTCCAGAGGAGTCCTACCGAGTGTGATGTGTCTGAGTGTGATCGTGAAGCCTCGAAAAAAAAATGAGGCGGCCTAGGCCCCTAAGGGGCTGTCGAGCCATTGGAAAAAAAAAAACTCTACACACAAATCCTATTAGACGGTAATTACTGTATCTGACAAATGTAATTTGCAAGGCCCTGTGGGCTAGCTTGTGTTAACATTGACCGCTCACCTGGCCACCTACACGCGTTGCGGAATATAGGCGGAAAGTGTGAAATGGTATATGTGAAATAAAATAAGGATGCCTTTAAAAAATAGAATGGAGACCAGTACTTGTGTTAATCTCATGAACTATTTTAGTTATCTTCACCTTCGACAAGAGCAGAGGTCGATAAGGCGTTTTCTAGTTTCAGCTTTTTTCATCCACCACCTTTGAATGTCTTTAAATTGTGACATTTTTATCATGTCTAGGCCTTTTACCTTCCTGTTTTGTATTGACAGGTTTCTGTGAATCTGCCCTTAAGTGTCTGTCCATCTGTCTCAGCATTCAGTCCTTTTTTAAACGCCTTTATGTGCAGAGAATTTGGTAGCGCGTGCACTACTTACTAGGTCTAGCAATAACTGTTGAGGGTACTTTTCATTGCTTTAATTGCCCATTACATGTCTTTCCAACAGCTTGTAACTTTTGCACGTCAACAAACTAAAGTCTTCAATCTGTACAGTCCAACTGGCCATGTGATATTTTACACAACATTGTTTTGTCTGCAGTAATTTAATTCTTCGTTGTATGCCGGATGTTTAATCGTAGGCATGTTGCTGGTATTGAGATCAGGATCTTTCGTCTTCCCCTCTTGTATTTGGAAACATAAAATGAAAGTATGCAGACCCATAATTTTTGTTTTGTATGGGTGTGAAACTTTATGTCTCACCCTGCTAACCTTAGACTTTAAGGGAAGAACATGTATGGAGAGTAAAAAAATTATACCATCATAATACGCTTGTTTTGTATGCTGTTTTATTATGATTTTTCTCCTACATCTTTCGAACTCAAAGACCATCACGTATATCATCCAAAAACAACCAGCGTGGAAAAACAGGAGGTTTTACAGTACAAATATTACAGAATTGATATAAATGGATGATCAGATGTTCACATATGTTATCAGGTAATTATATTTCAGAGCCTTTGTTGCTCCGCTTTTGATATTAGTGAATGGTCTACCTGTTGATCCTCTTTTAGATCGAAACGCGCAGGAGACAAACCGTGATGAAATCATTATAGTATACAAAACGAGTTTACTCTGATGGTATAATGTTGTTATACGTCGTAACTGAAATTAGCGAACAGTCTGAAAATGAACTATTTCAAAAATATGTTGACGGTGTGGAGTACAGGGCGCTGGACGTGGGAGGGTCGGGGTTCACAATTTGTCCTGTTCACCAAATTGTGATCAAGTCAAAGAAGACGATGTGGAATGGAATTTGTAACAGACTATTGCGGATATGACAGAAATTCACACATAGTTAATCTGGAGAGATCATTTAGATATTTAAATAACAGAGTGTGACGATATGTGCTGGATTGATTTGGCTCTGGATAAGGACAAATCCCGGGCTATTGTGAAGGGTGATTGTGAATGTTCGGGAAGTATGAAAGGTAATAGAGTTATTGACTACCTGACCGACTGTTAGCTTCTAAGGAAGAACTTTATTCTTTGCAATTAATCTCATCATTTGTGTATTGTAATTAGACCTGTAACTTTACTAAACGGCATGTATATTTCAATGTGTTATTTACATGCCAGTTCATGATTTGTGGTACGTGTTGGATATGCAAGTTCGTGGGATGTATTGAGTATATCTATTCGGCAAATTTTCTCCACGTATATGCCTGCAGCGAATAAATTAAAATGTAGTATGTCGAATAACGACTCGGTGTAATGAGGTTCCGGATTTTATTTTGGCGCGGAGGCCGTCTGTCCTGATTAACTGTTGTGCTTCTTGTCATTCTCGCTAGACAATTCTGGGGCCGGCCTGTTACCAAATCTGCCATTCGGCCATGTACAAGTATAACCTGCGTAGATTGAAAAGCGTCATTAAATAACCATAGAATTGTATATTTAAAATATGGCACTTGATAGCAAATTGAACTTCTGCGATGTTTAAGAGTGATCGAAAGTTTTAAGTTTTGGCGCGGAAGCTGACGAAGTTGAACTTCAGATTTTTCAACAGGTTGTCTCCAGAATGTCTGCGGTGTTGCTTTGAAACGGGCCACTACGCTACCTCCCACATTATTCCCAGTTTCTCATTTAGCTCTTTCTCCCATTCAAACCTACATAGGTGTAACATATTTAGACAAAAGTGTCTCGTCGTTGAAGTACCAAACTATCATTTATATCAAGGTGTACGTATTATTTCTCAATTCTGCTTCGTTCTCAGGAAGTCTTAGGCTTCATTTTTAGGTCTCGACTCGACACTGGCTGTTTTGAATGACAGTTTTCTTGAACACCCTCCAGAATTTCTGGATACTTACTTACACCGTCCATGACTCTTTTCCTCAACACCAGGTTCAGTTCATTTACACTCTTTGTTCCTTTCGATTGTATCATAGGGCTGTGTAGCGTATTTTGACAAAGTGTTTTGACGTAAAACGTCTTACATTTCGGTACACATAGGTGGGTCACCTCGGCGCTCGCGGTGTCAGACTTTCGCGTTACCCACGTTTCTTCACAGGGCTCCACGCCTACTTCGACTAGAGCAGTGAACGATACATAGTTTGAAAGGTAAGGAATATGCCTACACGCTAAAAAAGATTGCCAACATTCAACTTGTCGGCGTGACGTTTTACGTACAATTTGCGGTTCAGTCGTAGCTTGAAACACCGAAGATTTTTTTTTTAATAAATCAAGGGTAATTGAGTTTCTTTTTAAGGACTTGGAATATGAATTGGGCCCAGCACGTTGTACTCTGCAGATTATTGACCGTAACGCTGCTGTTCCTGTAGCCAATAATCGTTCACTGAAGTAATTTATCGGTGATACAGACGAGTGAACGAGAAGAATATGACGTGTTGTCGAGCTTCGTGGCTAGTACTGAATAAAATTCCAAGACCATGTATACGTCTGGGGCTTTTATCGGCCCCTCAAGATAAATGCGTCTAACTACAGCGTGACCTCTTATTCACCAATTCTATCAGATCCAGCGCCATCTCGACACGTTTCGCTGCGTAAATATTGGACGTGACGCGTTAGCGGGTTTGACAAAGCAAATAACACAGTGTTACAAAGAGGCACATTCCTGATACCCAGTTTGGTATATTAGCGTGGAAACAATGCATGTAACGAATGACATAAAATAAAATACTTCAGCATTTGTCTGAAACACCTTTTATAATGGAACGAGTTCTCGTCGACAAATGGCAGTCGCTCGGCTTGTCAAGGAATTCCTGATCTCCTATGAAATCCGGTGGTTCATAACAGTGGACATAAGAATCTGCTACTGTACTGTATCCTGAGTCAGTTGAATCCAGTTCACGCCTTTACCCCCTGTTTCCTTAAGATCCACTTTAATATTCTCCCACCATTTATGCGTGTGTGTACCTAACTGTCCCTTCCTGTCAGAATTCCACCCAAAATGTATCTGCTTTTTTATAATCCCCATGCGTCTACATGTTTCGCCTGTCTCATCGATTTGCATACCGTAATAATGTTTGGTGAACGGTACACTGTATGGAGCACCTCATTATTTGATTTCTTCCGCCATCCTGTTATTTTTTCTGTCACATCCAGATATGCTCGTTAGCACGTTGTTATTGAAGACCTTAAATTTATATTCTTGCTTTGGGGCAGGGGTGCACAAATCCCGGGCGGCCAGGTCGCCCGGAATAATAAATTTTGTACGGTGGCGCCTAACATTTGTCGGTCCTCAGTATGGAACTTGCTCCGTGTAACCCATGTGGCGCCTAGAATTTTGAGGTTGCTTCTATATTTTTGGAAAATTTGTGCATACCTGCTTTAGGGGCAATATCATGAATGTGTGTCATTATCTGTAATGATATCTAGAAAACGTACGCCAAGAAGATACCAACAGCTGAGATCCTGGCTGTGATTGTAATTTCGCACCTACCAAGTCCTTTGCCGGTGAAAACACAATTACCGTCGAAGGCTGTTTAGTTGCGAACGTTGCGTAGCTGTGTATAATTCTTCCAAGAACGTGGCCGGTTTTGCTTCAGAGGCTGAAATAAATTATATTTATATAGGAAAGTTTTTTCATAGTTCCGTTAGTAAATGTTTACTAAGAGGCATTCGGTTCCAAACAAAAGCACCGTAAAATAACGTATTGTTCCAGATGGATGATTAAAGGCAACATGACCTAGCAGAAAGATTGTGTATACGTTGTATTAAATTATGGCTTTTGTGTTTTTCAGGTAAGTGGAGGGCTGTAGGTCTGGTGCAGTTGCGTGGAGTACGTGCTTGTGGAAAAATGTACTGTATCGTCATAGGTAAGGGACTTTGTAACGTAGTTTTTGTACCGCTGCAGTTCAAGGCAGGAAGTTTGTATTCTTATTTCACCTTGTTCCATATACTGCCTCTGTCTTTTAACACCGATTCTGTCTTGTAATAGAACCGAAGGCTGAACAACTCTAACACAGAACGTCAGGTTTTTGAGCCGGCTCATCTTCCATACTCGTATCGTATTTCCATAAGATTTAGGAGCGGTTTGCACTCCTGCTTCATTCCTGGGACGTACCACTTTGGAAATTTGAGTACTGAGACCAGCCATTTTGACTGCATATTTTTGTAATTTTTCTCAGTCTGGCCAAGCAAATATTTGGATAGTACTTCTACCTTGAAAAAGGCTACGACTACTTCTTTCAGCGTCATTCTCAAACCCATCGCCACATTCTTTCCTAACAGCCGGCGTTACGTACTTACGAGGGGAATAAAAGGTCAAATACCCAAGAACCAAGTTTGTCTCAGCAGTCATTCAGTCTTACGCTTGAAAGTATTACACTAAACGTAATCCCAGAAGTGTTATACCGTCATATCGAAACGCGTCCGAAGAACCAGAAGACTGTATCATCTCATGATTTTATATTGCTGTTACTAGACTGTAACTGTGCTTAGAATGCTATGTCTGTTTCACACGTGCATGACCTCAGTTCATTTCTGTTTTTGTTATCAAATTCTAACTGTCCTCCTAGGCAGTGTTTCTCTAGTGGTTGTCCTGTTCCAGTGATTAGAGAACAGCGTAGCATCGCAGGACACTAATTACATTATCGGTATTTACATGGGGCACAGTATGCACTAACTGTTCCATTATGTCCGAATGCGACACAGGTATGTCCTTAAAACAAGGTGCTGATAGTTTGCGTGCGATATCGTGTATGTGTAACAGAAGTGACTTTTCAGTTCATGTTAGTTAACTTTGATATAGGTAATTCAACAAACGTCCCTTATGCACTGTTTCACTAAATACGGTATCCGTTAACAAAAACCTTAGTACATATTGTGACGTGCACTGGTGACTGTTAATATGCACGTGTATTGTTGTTATTGCTGTTCTATACTGACAATTAATACTAAACGTAAAGTCAGTACAATCGGAAGTATAATACACTCAGTATAAACACAACTTTTATTTATAAAATATAACCAGCTGCATGTTTCGGCTGATATATAGCCATCATCAGGCTGATCGTGAAAATAAGAATAAAAAGAAAGTGTTCACAGCTGTATGGGAGGTTTGAGATCTCGAACCTGTACAAATATATTGTTATATAATATGTTTACATAAAAGAACCGTGCAGACTCAAGAATAAAAATCTTGTGAAGTTATAAAAACTCTGTGTATTTAGTTTAAAAGGGAGTGCGGAAGTATATTAATTATATAGTAATAGTGGTAAATAATAAGTAATATCCTCCCTCAGTCCTTTTTAAACTATATACGTACAGTTTTTATAACAAGATTTTTATTCCCGTGGCTGTATAGTTATTTTATATACTTGTATATATTATATAACAATGTATTTGTAAAGGTTCGAGATCTCAAACCTCCCACGCAGCTGTAAAGATTTTCCTTTTATTCTTATTTTCGCGATGAGCCTGATGATGGCTATATATTAGCCGAAACATGTAGCTAGTTATATTTTATAAATAAAAGTTGTGTTTAGACTGAGTATATTACACATCTTGTATTGTAAACACAACGGGGATGAATCACCTTAAGAGTAAAGTCAGTAACCAGTTAGGAGTTACAAGATCGCTCCAATATTGTCTCATCTAACCACCTTTCAGAGAGTGAATGTCGATGTATTTTGAGAAATTTATTTACTGTGGTTCCAGTAAATTATGTTTTCAGATAATAATACTAACAGTGTTTATTAATTTAATTATGCCAGATACACAATAACAAGAGAATAACATCGAATAAATTTAACAACTGTGGTGGCTTGTGAGTACCACTAATCAGAAATGTTACCTGAAGAGCTGCCTTCTGTACAGCGACTTCCATCACTGCAGATATCACTGTCCTCATGCACATTTGTGCGTATGATATGGTGGTGTTAGCAGAAGTCGAAACCCCTCTGTGGCAAATTCTCTCCACCCCAACTTGGAACATTTATGGCTTGCTATTTGACTAGATGCACGCTCAAAAGTAACATGTACGAGTATATACAGTAGGTCCTCTACTGTAGTCCTTTGCGGGACTCACAGTGACATGTACGAGTATAGTAGGTCCTCCACTGTAGTCCTTTGCGGGACTTACAATAACATGTATAGTAGGTCCTCCACTGCAGTCCTTCGCGGTACTCACAGTGACATGTATAGTAGGTCCTCCACTGCAGTCCTTCGCGGGACTCACAGTAACATGTAGGCTATAGTCCGTTCTTCCCTTCCATTTTTCCGTTTCCGTTCGTTGCTTCCCGATTCCCTTGTCTCCCCTTCCCTCGTTTTTTTACTTCCATCACACCTATACCCTTCGCATATCTGACACTTCATACTTCGTAATCGTGTTCCACTGTCACATATCTTTTCAGGAAAACACTGGATCTTTGAACAGTAGTTTTAAATACGAATATTAACAGCTTGTAATTTAGGCATGGAATTAATTCCCAAGCCAGTTGGGCCTGCCGGTAGACCTTGTACCACTTGATACATTGTAGACATTAACAGGCCCATGGTTGTACCGCGGTACAGTGACGCAACAAGTTTACATAATGTCATAGCCTTTAGAAATTCCTATGCATTCCAATTTCAAGGACGTATGACGTGAACGACCGTATTTCTTGTTTTTCAAAGTCAGTCAATAATTTCGTCTTTTTGAGGCTAGCTACTCTGAGTTTTGTTCTTATATAGATGTGTTTCTCGACCATGATCTTAAATAATAAGTTTTTTCTTTAAAACTCTAGTGGTCTGTTTTTGTAGCCATATTTAGTATAAGCAGTCAGGTCAGGAAGACGTACTGAAGACGCCGTCTTCAGGACAAGTTGTGAATGCTTAAACCGGTATGAAGTGAAGTGTGCCCATTCCGGATCGCATGTCGATGAAGAGAAACGCAGCCTGGGTGTCTCAGAGCAAGTAACACGATTTGTGGAATGCAAGGGTGACCGTGGCTGACCATATACTGCTTCGTAATTAATTTGTGTAGAGTGAGTTTTCTTTTCGTGTGAGAACCTGTAATTAGTAACATAGTTGTACCTTACCGATACTCGGACAGGTTTGTGACAGTATCAGAAATGAACTGAACAAACCTCCAGGATACGCCCTGCTGCCTGATTTCTCGTACGCAGCCGTGCCGTGTTCTGCCGAGCGGTAACAATGAAGAATACTGTCTGCGGAGATGTGACGCTGTAGAATCTGGTTACAAATTTGCCGACGTTTCGGAGAAACAACCTGTGCTGCCTTCCTACGTGTCTATCATTTTTCCCGAAACAGAAAATCCCTACCAGACGGTGCCATCGCAGAAGACGGTATCCTTCCTTATGACCTGCGTACGGGATGTACTTGTCCAGAATACCGATTGTCTTGACGGGTTTTTGGTTGTTTTTCTCAGCCCCTCCGGGGGCGATCCCCGGCACAGTCGTTGGAAATAGACTGCGGCCACCTGCTTCCTAATCCCTGTAATTTCACCGCACGCGACACACTCATACCAGTCGACCAACGTCATTAAACACGCTATGATCCATTCACGCCCCGTCATATTATCCCAGCTAGTCAGACTTCCCGCTCCGTACTTTTGTTATCATTGGTTATGTTTTACTTGTGCGGTACCTACCTACAGCCCTCACAAATAACTTGTGAACTGCATTGACCGATTTGAACCTAATTGTATGGCCCTCCACCAGTGATCTGAATGAGCCACTTTACTGTAACACTAAATAGGTACTTGGAACCGTATAATAAGCACTTTGACGTAACGGCCCTACGTTACGTTGCTTACAGCTGGTTCTTAGGCTCTGCAGCAGGCGTTCAGTGCCTTCGACTGGTGTTCAGGATGAGGCCGCGTCAGGGGTTGAAGATTTCCAAACGTTTTGGTGAACATTACGGTTTCCATCTGCGTGTATAACCTTCATTTCTGTGCACAACGTAATCCTGAAGACGGATTTCTGCACGTTATTTCATAACGCTTAATCCGTAAGCCATTTGAAACGCCAACCCCCTGTATTGTCTGCCGCATGTTGTTCGATGTTTTATCATTTCAGTGTTAGGCCCCCGTACAGCCTGACATTTTAAGTCCTTGAGGCCCCTGTATCATTAATATATTTTCAGTTTTACGTAACCGTTATTCTGAAACTTCTTTACAATAATTCCTTGGAGCAGAGACCTTCTTGAGAAGCTGGTAGTTTGTTATCTAGTTAGGAAATTCACTGAATTTTATGGAACCCGACGTTGTTTCATTACCGTGTTCACAAGAGCCCGCCACGTGTCCATAACCTGAGCCAGATGAATCCCGTCCACCTCATCCCATCCCATTTCTTTAAGACCCCCAGACGGTCCGAATAATAAGTTCTAACTTTGTGTGATTGTAGGTTTACACAGCGTGTTTCGCTGTGAGGTTTTTAATATCTTTAATGTGCAAATTTCACCTACACATATGCTCACGTTACAGTTTTCCTTATAATTCGCAGTACGTAATCACAAATTATTCCCACTTCTATTAAATATGCATATTTCCCGTATGGGAGTACGTGTTAAATCAATGTTGTACCTCTTAATGAGATTTATATGCATGTTACGTTTCAAAAATTTTGTACAATAATGTATTTTAGCAAAATTATAAATGTATATTTTACCTTCACATAAATAGAAATTGTGTTTGACCAGAAACCTTTGTGTCCACACATCCCACGTATTATACGTTCACTTTTGTCCGAAAGACGTGTACAAATATGTTGATTTTTGTGACTTTTAACCGTTCGACTTCCATGCAGAATTTTGTGAAAACCAGTTATGTTGTTCGGGAGGTATTGGTGGGTTACAGACGGACACGCTTGAACCAAATTGTAGCGTACCCTTCCTTATAGACCTAGGTAAGAAGTATAGCCTATAAGTGGAAAAGACGTAATGGCCATGCCGGTGTAAAAATATATACAAGCCAATTATACTTGTTAAAATCAATTCCAGTTACCATCAAGTGAAACAGGGTAATTAATGTATTTAGCCCAACTTGTTTCGAACCAGGAAGGTCGTCGTCAGGTCCAACCACAGTATGTAAGCTAATAAGATATTTTAAGGCAGGTGTGTAGCCTGCAAATAATGAACGGTACATACGTAACATGTGATGTCGGTGATGTGGGGCGTAAACCTTATTAGCTTAAGTATCGACATTGGACTTTGTATTAAATGGAATACTTTTTTTATGTGGCGCTCAGCCCAACTCGGGTCTAGGCCACTTCATTTTTTAAGTTTCTAGATCACATACAATTTGACACACACACACACACACCCGGTAGGACTCCTCTGAACGAGTGATCAGCTCGTCGCAGAGGCCGCTACCTACACAAGAGACGAACATCCATGCCCTCAGCGGGATTCGAACCCGCGATCGCAGCAATCAAGCGGTTGCAGACCAACGCCTTAGGCCGCACGGCCACCGGGATCGGCAAAATTACTTATGTTGTGTTTGATGGTAAATGTAATTGATGGTAACTTAATGATACATTGATGTGACTGTCAAGGTGAAGAGGTTACGATTAAAGTAACTAACAATGAAGATTTTTATGCAGCTGCAGCTTTAGGCATATTTTATTAGACATAAACATATACATACATACATATGTTACATGGACGTACATTATAGGTACTGAGCGTGAGACGTTGCTTGAGTTGTGACTCAAGCAGAGTGCTCTTGGTACTGAATGGGTGACACTGCTGGAATAGAGGTTAAAGGTTAAGGTTAGATAAGAACATGAAGTGACGGTTCGCACGGGAACAGTGACGTCATAAATACCGTGTGCCGCGAGTATATAGAATACAAGAGCTTCGGGGTTGGGCGCGGGGCTGTCAACCATTCTCCGTTAAAAGAACTAGGTAAAGGTAAAGTTACCCCATTACAGACCTGGACAGGCCCTTAGGGCTCGAGGAGGTTGAGACTCCCAGAATTTGTAGACAATCGGCACATGAAGGTGGTAAGGTCAGTCCTACGCACCGACCTCCTTTACTCCCCAGGAGATATGCCTGGTACTCATTTCTGTTAGAGGCTGAGTCTACCCCAGGGCCATAGTGCGGCCGGAAGGATTGTGTCAATCGAACCCACGACCTTCCGGCTTGTAGCGCAGTGCCTCAACCAACTACGCCACCGCGTACTCCTACAAGAACTAGCGTGTTGTGAAATGTTACACAGCAGTTTCGTATTTATTTATTTATTTATTGTTTGTTTGTTGTTTGTTTGTTTAATGGTGTCAGTAGTCCACGCTGTAATACTGTTAAATGGTAGGATGATATTAATGAACCGGAAAGGATGTTAAAGGAAGCGGGCCGTCGCATAATTTCGGGTACTGTCCTTCCATTTTACGTGTAGGGAATGAGGAAAATGGCGTAAATCCTAGGTCATGATTGCCGACGTCTGGGCCTACAGCCGAAAGGAACTCCTGTTACCCCTTGAGCTGACGACATCTCCAGCAGCAGGGTGTTGGGAACACGGTGATAAGCCGTCAGGTTCCATAAACGGCGGGGAATTTCTACCGGACAAGCGACTTTTAGTTCCTCGAGAAGGAATTTGCTACTTGGGTTAATCATTTCGTTGGTGATTTGAAACTGATAGCAGACGACCACATTAACAGGCAGTGTACTTTAATCTTTACGTTTTCAGACAGCAGACACGAAGACAACACAATCGTGGCCAAATGGTAGCAAGCATTCTTGGAATTTATTGTGCTCTTAATTTCTTTATGCAAGCAATTTTTATGTTATGACGTCTGTCCTTAATATTTGAACTTGTCGCATTTCCATAGGATTTATTAGCAATCTTTATATTGTGATTTGGACCCGCATTCTGTTGACGAGACATGAACATAAATACGACACTGGTATGGAAATCTTATGCAGCGTTTTTTGTTTCGTCACTGTGGATGAATTGCATTTTAACGACAGAGATGTAAGTCACTGTGTTACACAGTTTTGTTAATGTGGCTGTTTGCCGTCCCGTTAAGCGCTCGTAAACACGAAACTGTGTTCACGTCTCGCGTATTTTATTTCGTGTCTTCACTTTCTCATCTGGCGTTTCCTCCTACAATTACGGGGACAGTTGTTATAGCCTACCTTCTCTTCGTGACCAGACTCTCCCAAATATTACAATTCCAAACTGCATTGTCACAGAGCACCTTGCGTTCAGTTTCTGCTTTGTAAGTACACCGAACAAGTCTTATCGTACTGGGCCGTCTTTAGCATAATTTTCATTCTTTCTTTATTTCCCTTCTCTTTCCTTTTTCTTTTCGAAATAGAGCGTGTGATTGTGTGTGTGTGTGTGTTTTATCCTAATAACTTTTCCACTGATGAACGGATTTTCACGAAACTTGCTACGTATTTAGAGTGAATTCAAGGGCACCCACCTTCGTGCCACACGTTTCCCGGTCATCGTTAATTAATATCGACATGACAGTCGTCGAATATATGAGAAATGTACCAAATCAACATTTATTGTAGATCCTTCAAATTCTTTTATGGTTAAGGATCATCTAAAAGGCTCCACTTCCTGTTGAATTTCATTTGTCCGCAGATTTAAAATAATACGCCGGTCGCCGTAAATATATATATATGGTACAGGCATATGTGTCTGTCTATGCTTACGGAATCATTTGGATCTTTAAAATGTCTGCTGCAAAGTAAAATGTACTGCCCACTTCTGACCACTTTCCATCCTCATAACCAGTCTTCCTTCTATTTATTTCATTGCTGTTACACCGTTTCCTTGGCCTTCTAAGTTGGCGGATGCCAAAAGAATTGCCCACCGATATTCTGCCCCAGTTGTGTGCCTCCCAATGGATTAAAACAAAGGAATCAGGTAAGTGAAAAGTAAAATAAACTGCAAAACCCAAAATTGCTGTGATCTTAAGCAGGTGATTGTTTCAGACGCCGTATTGTGTCGCATATGGTTACAAATAAATGTTTCTTTCGTCTCCCATTTTCTTCCTCGTGCTACCCAAACAAAGCCACGTAATATCATCGGGATTCACTGCTTACCGTTTACAGTGGAAGTTTATCCACATGTACATTAGCATTATATGATGCTTGTCTGTTGTAAGCAGACACGCTCGCAGGGAGGAATATACTGTAACTGTACGTACTGATAGCCGGTGTTCCGGATAGCATAGAACTGTTCAGTGCAGTCAGTAGGTCAAGAATGTGGCAGTGAGGTGGAGGGGAGTGTCACGTGTTAGGCACGGTAATTACTGTGCCACATCACGTGCGAAGAGATGGAGAACGTTGGAGAGACCATAAGGAGGGCAGAACGTGTAGCATGCAGGCGGGAGATGAGAATTGAATTCACAGGTTTAATCGGAAGAGACCACGTGAGAGACTGACCTGGACATAGACAGGAGGATAATATTAAAATTTATCATCAAAAAATAAGGTGTAATGGCGTCAGCTAGATTCATGTGGTTCATAGCAAGGTGTACTGGCGGGCTGTTGTGGACACGTTAATCGGCTTTCGGATTTTACAAAAGGCGGGCGATATCTAGACCAGCTAAATGACTGTCAGTTGGCTGAAGAAACACATTACTTAATTAGTTGGAGAGATCATGACTCCCCTGCCCCTCGTTATAAGAGAATTGTGACGGTATTAAAAACATTAACAATATTAAATGCCTGATCCCGTTTTTTTATACTGATGGTGAGGTGTGTAGTATTAACTGTCTAGCCACGGTACAGGAGCCTTGTACGGGGTTAAGACCCCGACCAGGTTACCAGCTGTCCTGATAAAGTGTTGTCATGGCCTTCTCCAGTCTTCCCAGGCGAATACTGGATCACTGTCCACGACCGTTTGTAGAGCGCTGCTTGCTGCTCGTTCTTTATCACCTTTCCATCGGCGCGATATAACTATTACTGGTTCAAAATTCAAATTCATACATATTTATTTATTTATTTATTTATTTGAGATACGTTTACATTTTTGTGTGTAACTGATAACACCGGGTTTTTGCCAGTGTACGTCTATTTTTAATACTAATGAGTAACATTTTTTTTTTCCTATGTCTCGACAGCCCCTTGGGGGCCTAGGCCTCGTCATTTTACGACGCTTCACGATCACACTGATAGACACACCACGTTCGGTAGGACTCCTCTGGACGAGGGACCAGCTCGTCGCAGAGACCTCTACCTGACAACACACAACACTCACAAGAGACAGACATACATGCCCCCGGTGGGATTCGAACCCACGATACTAGTAAGCGAGCGAACGCAGACCCACGCCTTAGACCGCACGGCCACTGGGATCGGCAATGAGTAACATTTATCTAGACTAATTACTATGTTCTGTCAGGTGTTAACCTCATCTAAGTTTATATGTATAGTAATATATTTCTATTTACTGTTTTTCCTCTCATTTAACCTAGATCTTGCACCGTTTTTGTCACTTCATTTTTCCATTTGTCTTTTCCTCTGCATAAAAGTGTACTTAAATTTTTTTAATTATGTGATTGTATTACAGTAAAATATTGTCTTGTATGCAATTTCTTCATTGATGTGTAACAATTTATTATCTAATAATTGTTCTTTCCGCCTCTGTCTCATTACATTTCAGTTATATATGGACCACACTTTCATCTGTGTTACGTAGGGGGAACTTCCTTTTTCTGCATCTCTGCTTTTACCTCTTAGTTTCCACAATTCCAAACTAAGTCATGCTAATCCAGTTCTTTCATTAGAATTGTAATCATTGCTGATGATACCGTTTCTTAAGCAACCTAAGACAGGTTTGTACAAATCCCAGGCGCCAAGCCGCCATGGCGACAAAAATTTGTATGATGGCGCCTAGAATTTGAGGTGGCTCCTAGATTTTTGAAAAATTTGTGCTGCCCTGATTGAGAATTGATCTGTCATCCAGTACATGAATTCGCTTTAGGCAGCAGTTTTTATGTGTTATCAGCGCGTATGCAACTACATTTATAAAGGGCCTGCACGAAGGCTAGTGGCCTAGAGGCCTACGCGAAACAGGTCAAGCGTCTTTAAGTGGCTGAAACTCCTGAGACATATTTAGGCATTAAAATGTGTTTTAGTGCTTATTATATTACTCTGTATCAAAATTATACTATATGTGTGTTGTTTTATGCTAAAACATTGTCTTATTTCGATTTGCTTTCTAAAGTCGCATCTACAGGCTAGGCTCTAGGCTAAGAAGCGGACCCCAAACAACCGACTTATCGGCATTTCCGACCCAACCTTCCCTTCCGACTCCAATCTAGAACATTACCGCCAGTATCAGTTGTGGAACAAAATATGTGACGTGTTGACATCTCGAATGTACGAGGGCCGCTCGGAAAATAAATTCACGTGGCGTATAATTTCGTAACTGAAGAACCTACTGCCACTATCCATGGCGGCGTCAAATGTCCCGGATGCCCCTCTCTCTTACCTTGGTAGTCGGTGTGATTGGCTGTTCTTCTGCTGAAGGGCGCTTACCTGTCGTTCTGGATTGCGTGAACGACGCAACACCTTCTCCATATGTCATGTTCTAGCTTGATGTATTGTTGGGATTATGGGTTGATTGTGAATGGGCGCCAGCAAGCAACTGTACTTGCAAATGGGACGTAAACACTGATGGAAGTGTTTGCTGCAGGCGACGGAATGTACAGGTGTGGGTAAGTTTGCTAGTCAGACTCGGTAGGCATAAGGTCTTATCTTCAGGAAATATTTTCGTGTGGTAGTTTAACGGACTGCAGTTTTACTCCTCCACGCTGCACTCAGGAATCAAACGATAATTTAACTTCGTTCTTAATTTATTGGTTATCACGAATGATAATTTTTAAAGTCATTAACGCAGTTCACTGCCGAAATTTGTCTTGAACTTAGCACTTTGAAGGAATCACATCTGGTTATCACACAGTTGAATTAATTACATATATGTTAAACTTTAAGTTCACCCGTGCATTCAGTTCTGACGAATTACACTCCATTATTCACCCAATCATTCGCCGGTATCACATGCCCACACTATTTTACATAGCAACACTTTCTAGTTATAATTTAGTTGTAAAATGTCCGAAGTCACAGAACATAAAGAATTTGCTTCCGAACTGCTCCAGGTACCGAAACGGAGTGTCTTCTGTGTTCACATTCATTTCAGTAACTCTCAACAAAATTACTCCCCTCTGCTAAACTCAAAAGTAACCCTATTGGCCGAAATGCCAATTTGGAGAAATCCCGTAGGCCGAATTCAAAACAATTTAAATTCCTGTAACCTAATTGGTCAAATAACCCCGCGCTGGAAGTCTCTGGATTAATTTCAGACACCCCAACGTCGCAATAACGTCCTATTTAGGGCGCAACCTCCCCAATGAGAATTTATGGGTGCACAAGCTGTCAAGTGTAATGTTTCTCAACGAAGCTTCTACGTCCTAAACGTTTAGAAAATTGATAGTTGACAAAAACCAGCAAGTCATTTGTTTTTTATTTTTTGCCTCTGAGCCTCACGCAGTCCCTGTTTGCAGGTCTGACCCTTCTCTGGTAGCTGTGTCTTCCGTAATTCCTACACCAGATGTTCTAATTAACTTGCCGAAAGAAAGTTGGGTGTCTACCAAGACTGTGCTCAGGACTCGAACCCACACTGTCCGATAACACTACTCTGATAATAATTACTTCTGAACCACCCTCGGATTTGTGACGCTGCCGCTGTCTTCGGAACAAAATATGTGCGTCACCTTCCGGCTAAAGCTGCTAAAGCAATTAAGGGATTTAATGAAACTTTGAAGCAAGTCGTAAACATCGTATGTGGAAACTGTGTCCTCTGAAGTGGAAGACACCCTTCCGCACTTCTTCTAAGCAGGAGACACGACAAGTTACAGTTTAGGGAAGTACATTTCTGCTTCTACTGTTCTAGAACGTTTATCAGTAGCTTTTAAACTGCTTAAGCTTTGAATGCCATCTCGCAGGTACGCTTTATTGCTGAAAGTAAATGATATACATATCAGCAGAGTTTGCTTACTGAATTACGCATTGTCTCTGGCGCAAATTTTAAGTCTGTGTATGCTGGATGAACGACTATGACGTCAAAGTTGCCTTAATTTTGCACTTCTGCGGATAGTCCCCATTGCTGTACGGCCTTCAACTGACACTTTGGTGTCTAATGATAATACTCGAATGTCAAACACGTTGTTTGTGTCGCATTATGTCGATAAAATATACAAAGACATTTTAGAGGCTGGCTGTGTCGTGTTCATACGGATACAGATACTGCTTGTCCGTAATGTGGATAGATATTGGATAACGACGTTTTGGTGGCTGGTTTCTTCGTTTTCATACGGATTTTCTGAATAGAAATATAATTCGATTCTACATTTCTGTAGGTAACACTTCAGCGACGCGATGCTTACACTGTGTAGGCAACGATCGAATAAACGGGATCTTTACAGTTTCGTGTAAATTTGAAGGAAAGGTCTCCCGAGTCGTGGGAAGTTTTTGAGTAAGCCAGAGGACCAACTGCTGCGCCGAGACTGGCATAGTTTTCAGTTGAATTCTAAAAGGTTTTGACGATGATATATAACATTGTGAACCACTTGTTTCTTGGACTTTGTCCATATTTTATATTTTTTTATTTTATATTTTACATTTTATATTTTATTCACATTAAAGACGATGGACAAAGTCCAAGAAACAAGTGGTTCACAATAGTTTTCAGTGTTTTTACAGTTGGTAATAGCCGAAGTGGCATCATTGTAAAGTGGGCTGAGGGGCGGAAGCCCGAGGTTGTGCTTTATTTGCTTTTACATAATGATAATGATAAGTGCTAGGCAGCCAGACAGCTAACAGTACACGCTGCAGCACTGTGCGCCGCTACATTATTCATGTATAGAGGAAGCGTGGAAGTTCCCAGGCCGTCACGACGGATGTTGCTCAGATTCTCCGTTATGACACCGTTTACGGAAACGAGTTGTTCCGACGTTTCAGAGGAACGTGCTGCTTCCGTATTCAGGGTGACTGAATTAATTTCAGGTGGGCGCCGAAGTGATTGGGAGAAGGATGTGTCGCTTACATAGGAAGGTTCAAGGAATGTGGCCAGTCAATGTCACAGAAAGGGTAGAGGGTATAGATTGCAACGGATACATGAACTTTTGCTGCATTCTATCCCTTCTTCCCTTTCTGTAGCTCTGACTGGCCACACCTCTTGCAACCGTCCTATATAATACATTTTGCTCCTCCTAATCTTTCATATCCACCTGAATCAAATTCAGTCATCCTGAAGATGGAGGCAGCACGTTCTTCCGAAACTTCGGAACAAACTTACTATCCTACACGATGTAATAACCCAGAAGACCATAATTAAAGTGCAACATGTTTGGTATGTACGTACCATTAATGTACGCAGGCCGACGTCATCCGCCGGTTTCCCCAAGTGACGGTTTGTGCCTTAAAGCGCTTATATTCACATTGTGGAGGTCTTTCGAGTTGTGATATAGTGTAAATTGGTATGTGAGCGTCGAAGTTTAGGAAGAATGTACTGCCTTCTTCTTCACTGAACCGTGAAGATGAGGGCAATGTGTTCTTCCGGACCTTCGGTATCCGTCTACTAGACTGCACGCTGTCACAAATAGAAGTGCCACAATATGAGTTAACAGATAAGCATCATTCAGGGCACCCTTAAGACTGGGTCAGTCTGTACGTTCCCCCGAAACGCTGGTACACGATATCTTACCCCGCAATTTCACCCACACGAGCACTTCAGATATGAAGTCTTATGTTAACACGTTGTGAACTGCAATGCGTAATATTGGTACAAATGAAAAGCATCGAGGACGTGAAGAATAATATTCACGTAGTTCTGGATAAAGGACTTCACATGATTTGGTGCGCCATGCTACTTGAGCGATATTCGCTTGTGTTATCACTCAGAAGAGCCTCAGAAGCAACAGTCTGCTCAGAAGTTGAGATCTTCATAAATACTGCGTCTTCTGGAAGTCGAAATCCTTTTAAAGTTCATACACATACTTGAGACTCAACAAATAAATATTCATTCATTCTTAACGCTACGTCCATCCGCACAGCCTCGCGGCAGATTAGAGAAACAGCTCAAAGTTATGCAACACCTGTAAGTTACCTTTGCTTTTCGTTACCCAACACCTCGTACTTAAGGGACAAGTTTTTCCTTTCAAGGTAATTTGTGACTCCTTGTTGGAGAGTCTGAGCGTTGCATTTAAAACGCTTATTATGTTCGGTTCACGAGGATAGAAAACTAGTTTATGAATATGTCTACTTCAGTCACCAAGCGACGCATTTGTAACTAATAGATGGTAGAACCAGCCGATCCCGATGACCGCGCTGTGTAAGGCGTGGGTCTTCGGCCGCTCGTTTGCTGGGATTGCGGGTTCGAATTCGGCCTGGGGCATGGATGTCTGTCTCTTGTGAGTGATCTGTCTTATCAGGTAGAGGTCTCTGCGACGGGCTGATCCCTCGTCCAGAGGAGTCCTACCGAGTGTTTGTGTGTTGCATTAAGTGTGATCAATGGCAACAATAACCTCTACACCTACCGGAGGTCAAGACAAAAAAGAAAGAAAGAAAGAAAGATGGAAGAACCGTGTCCAAACTGGTGTCACTTTTTCGGGAATTGGTAAACATAAGGATAAACAAATAGTACGTGTACACCGTCAGACACAACCTTTATTTGTAAATAAAACTTGTTACATTAACTCTGGGGCTAGCAGTGGCGCAGTTGATTGAGGCACTACGCCACAAGACGGGCGGTTCCGGGTTCAATTCCCGGTAAGGTACTTGGGAGTTTTCAAGTGACCTATTCCTTCTGTCCGCATTCAGTAGCTCTGGGGTCCACTCAGCCTCTAAGAGAAATGCGTTCCAAGGAATTTCCTTGGGGGTAAATCGCCGGCGCGTAGAGCTGACAGCTCTGCCGTCCTAGTTGTGCCGAATGTCAAAGTAAGGCTGGAAGCCCAACATTCCATCCCCCCTCTGAGTCTTCATGACTTGTTACGGGAAAGCATTACCTTTACATCAGACTCATAATGTTGATCTTGTGCTGAATTGAATTGAATTATTGTTATTATTTCTGGTTCACATATTTTGACAGTCGTTTTGCATGACTGTTGAGAAAACTGCAGACTTAGACTTCTCACCAAATATTAAAGTGATTCTGTCAAAGAGGATGAAATGGGCGGGGCATGTGACACGTATGGATGAGAAGAAAAATGCATTCCGGGTGTTGGTGGGAGACCTGGAGGAAGGAGACCACTTGGAAGACACAGACGTAGATGGGAGGATAATATTAAAATTGATCTTAAAGATATTGGATGGGAGGCCGTGTACTGGGTCAGTGTGGCTCAAAATAGAGGCAATTGATGTGTTGATATGAGCACCATAATGAACCTTGATGTGCCATAAGCTGTGGGGAAATTCTTGGCTAGCTGAGAAACTATTAGATTCTCAAGAAGGATTCTTCTTCATGGATTTAGGTACATTACTGTATACTCGTATCTCTGCTCTAGTCGAGTCATTCTTTACGTCCTGCTTCTTTAAGTGTGATAGGAATTGTTTTCTGACCCCCTAAATGTGTGAACGCCGATGCCGGTGGCCGTGCGGTCTAAGGCCTAGGCCTGCAGCGGCTTAATAGCTGGGATCGCGGGTTCGAATCCCGCTGAGGGCATAGATGTTCGTCTCTTGTGTTTCTTTTGTGTTATGTAGGTAGAGGCCTCTGCGACGAGCTGATCTCTCGTCCAGAGGAGTCCTTCCGGGTATGTGTGTCTGTAATTGTATGTGATCTAGAAACCTCAACAATGAGGCCTAGGCCCGAGTTGGGCTGTAGCGCCGCAGAAAAAGAAATGTGTGATTTGTAATTGACCTTTAGCGTCTACCAACCAACATCATCCGTTGTTTCCAGTACAGTTTAAGGCTCTTCTGCGATTATATGGATCCGTTTTTAGGCGCCTTCGCAAAATTGCGAAAAGCGACTATTAGCTTCGTCATGTCTCTGTGTCCGTCCGTCCGTCTGCATGGAACACTTCGACTCCCACTGGACAGTTTTTCATGAAATTTGATATTTCAGTATTTTTCGAAAATCAGTCGAGAAAATTCAAGTTTCAGTAAAAACTGAGAAGAGTAAGTTTACTTTACATGAAGACCTATGCACATTTACGATATCTCGTCCAATTCTTCTTAGAACGAGAAATGTTTAGACAAAAGTTGTAGAGAAAATCAAAACACACATTTTATGGCCAATGACTTTTTTTTTCGAAAATTGCTCCTTTTATGAGATAATGTGGAAAAATGTAGTAGAGTCAGACAGGTGACCGATGACGATATAATACGGCGCATGCGCTTTGCATGCTGGATAACCAAGGCTACAAACACACGCTCAGAATATGTAATACTTATTGCTTTTCCACAGCTACAGTTGTTACGCCAACACGCTTCAGTGTTACGTTTATACGTACTAGTACATTGCCTGTCTTGCAGTAATGTGCTTATGGTATCTGGCCTTGTCACTGTGGTGTCCTTCTGCTTATGCTGTAGCTTTAGGCTGGATGCAGCAGGTTTCTGCGCAACATTAGTACTTTTCACCAAACGAGGCGTAAGAACGTGATCTGAATGATGCGTAATTTTGAGGTTTGAATATTTTATTTTGTCCCTTGGGCCTAAAGAGACAAATAACCGGTCTAACTGAAATGGGCACGCACATAGTAAATGAGCGTTTGTGAGGGCCAGAGAGAAGAGCGCTGCATTCTTCCTTGTAATTTCAACTAGCTGCATTTTCCATTCTTCGCCCAGGTTTTTCTTAAAATAATTTGTGCTGGAAGAATGAAGTGTTTTGCTTCGAGCTGAAAATAAAGAGCCCAGAATATACCTATATGCATTGTGGACTTATTTTTTGCAGGCCCCTGTTATTTAATACCTGTAATTGTGTGTACATCAAATTTGTCTTTAATGAACTTTATAAAAAACAAGGAACAGTGACAAACCTCAGGCGGTTAATCGCCTCGTCGACCTCTCAAGCCGGGGGGCCTGGGTTCAGTTTCATACCAGCCCATGTGGGATGTGTGATAGACAAATTTGCACGGGTACAGGTTTTGCTTCGAGCACTTCGGTTTTCCCCTGTCAGTGTCATTCCCCAACCGCTCCAATTTATTTCATCTTTCATAGACAATAAGCAATCTTATTAGTTGACAGTATCGTTAAATAACACAAAAAACCAAAGAATGCTTTAAAATGTCAGTAACATCCCATGTTAAATAGTCTGCATATGTAGAACCCTTTATTGCACAGACCGTATCCGATACGCATTACCGACAGACACGAGTGCGCGCACACGCACACACATACGTAGTATATGCATACACACGTAGCCTACATATGTACGTACATTCGTACACGCAAAAAGAGACACGTACGTGCGGCAAGCCTGAAAAGACTCGCTCTGGTTTCGAGGGCCGCCCGCGGTACACAGCGTCGTATTTCTGACAGAGTGGTCTTGACTGTCGGAATTACAAGTACATAAATGTTTTACTCGGTGTTAGCGACGTTTGGCCTATGGTTACATGCAAGGGGCTCTTACTGGAATCCTGGCCAACCCAGCGCCTCGGACTTGAGTGGGTATTATTAACTAATTTAACGGTACTTTATGCCTACAGAGCATATTCAGGGTCGAATGATACTTCGGTAATGGATGATGAATGGGAAAGACTTGGAAAAAAGTGACTGTGGCATGTTTTTTTTTAATGTGCCATCATTTTTTTGAGGTACGGAAGAACACAAGCCTGTCCTCGAGACGAATTCCATACCCGAGAACTCCCAACCATGTAGCTTGAAAGATAACCATTATGCCGTGATGTTGGGTGATGCTGAATAATCTTTATTTTTCCCCTTGTTTTCTATTCTATTTTTTCTTTTCCTCTTTATTTACTTTCTTTTCCCTAAAGCAGGGTTTTCCAGTTCGCCGTCAGAGCATCGGAAGTTAGGAATGCATTTCCGTACATCTCGGATGTGTGACGTCCTTACGCTGATTCAGGAACTCTCTCATATCCTGCCTTTGGGTTACACAGAAGGTGGATATTGTACGGCATGCACCTTGGTACATGTTAAGCGTTCAGAAACATGATGTGTTTCGGAGTTACGATTAAATTCACCTACGTTTATAATTCTCTTAAGCCGTCGAGAGCTGAAAGCGACAAAGGGGCAGTTGGGTACATTTTGTTTTTGTTTATTACTTCCACATTAATTGTGACTATAAAATTTTAAAGGTGAGAAAGAAGTAGACATTTCTGTTCTGTGACAACAACCACTCTGTCAACAAATGTGAAATACATAGAAGCATATTGTACTACATTTTTGACAGTGAAAGAGAAATGGCTTTCTTATTAGAATTCCTCCGCATATTGCTTCTAAAATTCTTATGTAGTTGCTGTGATGGTGCCGATCCCAGTGGCCGTGCGGTCTAAGGCGTGGGTCTTCGGCCGCTCGCTTACTAGGATCGTGGGTTCGAATCCCACTGGGGGCATGGATGTCTGTCTCTTGTGAGTGTTGTGTGTTGTCAGGTAGAGGTCTCTGCGACGAGCTGGTCCCTCGTCCAGAGGAGTCCTACCGACTGTGGTGTGTCTAATGTGTGTGACCATGAAACCTCGACGAAACGAGGAGGCCCAGGCCCATATAAGGCTGTCGAGCCATAGAAAAAAATTGCTGTGATGGTGTGTATCCCTACGGTACTGACAAAACGTCAAATGAAACATTTAACTCTCGCCTAGGACACTATCCTTCCTGACTTATCTCTGTCCTTCCAGCTGAGTACATACTGTCCCTGTCGCATTCACCAATTCCCAGTCCACAATTGCCCCTGCATATCATTTTACGGTCGTTAACCATTTGATGTCTTAGAGACGTCCACCCGTCCGGTCGTTGTTAGCTACTTTGGCTTACGTAAAACGTCACCGGGTGAAAGCTGAAACAGTTCACTTCTTGTACAAGATATGCAGTCAGCGTTTTTGAGATAAATTCCAGATTTCTGTTTCTAATTATTCGCATTAAATTTACATATGCAGATTGGTTCACCGGTACTGCGGTTCATTTTTAGGTTGTTCAGTAGGTATCTGCTTCCAATCTTGGCCAGGACGAGAGATATCCCGCATTGTTCTTCGTTTGTCATCAATTTTTGGGATAGGATACTTCTTCGAACGTCCTTGCCAGGTCACTACCGAAGCTAAATAACAAGGAAACCGACATAAATAACCCGCTGATCGAACTTTGTGCTTTGAAGTTTCGTATTAAGGATGTTTTTGTTAGAAATATGACGCATTTCTTGTCGCAGTGACCGTGCTGACGTCCTTACCGTGGCCCCCTTGATCACTGCTGTGATCATACAAGTACAGGGTGCGCCAAAAACACCTGACGCTTTTTGAAATGAAGTAACATTTTAAGGCAAAGTGGAAAAATTTTATTAAGACTATCAGGTACATTCCATGTCCATGAAAATTCATCTGAATCATTGCTGTTTGAATATGACACTTTGTAGGTGACCACCATGTCGTTCAATACACTCCTGCAGTCGCGACGGAAAGGCTGTCATAACACGTTGTAGCATTTCCTTAGGGATCCCTTGCGTACACTCACGAATTCGCTGCTTTAAGTCATCAATATTGGCAGGACGTGTTTCGTATACCTTGCTTTTGACGTAACCCCAAAGGAAGTAGTCTGGTACTGCAAGATCAGGCGAGCGGGCGGGCCAGGTGATGTCCCCGAAACGAGAAATGAGTCTGCCTGGAAACATTGTCCTGAGGACTGTCATGGAAGTCCGTGCCGTGTGAGCAGTTGCTCCATCCTGTTGGAACCATGGGAAATCGAGCTGACGAGAACGTAACTCATTTTGCAGAAATGTTTCCAGCATTATTTTGTACCGCTCTGCATTGACAGTCACTGTACTCCCGTCCGAATTCTCAAAGAAATAGGGACCAATTACGCCATGAGACGAAATTGCACACCACACTGTCACTTTTGCACTACGCAGAGGACGTTGGTGAAGTTCGTGTGGGTTGTTTGGAGCCCAGTAGCGACAGTTCTGTTTATTCACATAACCAGACATATGGAAGTGAGCTTCATCAGACATCAGTAATGTGTTCACTATGTCGCGATTATTATTCACCAAATCCATGAATTCATTACAAAACTGAAGTCGGCTCACCTTGTCCCGTCCACTAAGTTCCTGAGCAACTTGGATTTTGTATGGGTGATAATGCAAGTCCTTGTGGAGAATTCGGCGAACGCTGCTGTCCTTTAAGCGAAGCGCGAGAGCGTGCCGCCGAGCCGACCTGCGCGGACTGCGCAATATGGCGTCTCTAACCCGCTCCACATTGTCAGGTGTACGAGCCGAACGTGGACGTCCCTGTGGTTTACTGTCCTTCACTGATCCTTCTAGACGCCATTTCGATACCCACAATAGCAGAGTATTGCGGATAGGAGCATCACGTCTCTGAAACTGCTGTCGGAAACCACGCTGTGTAGCTGTAACAGACTCTGTTTTGATAAACAGTTCCACTGCCGCAATACGGTTTTGTACCGACCAGCGCTCCATCTCAACTAAACTCCAAACATCGCTGTACATGGTGACGGTCAGTATGGAAGCGCCGCGTAGCGGGCACGCTGGTTTTCACATTTCAAAAACCGTCAGGTGTTTTTGGCGCACCCTGTATATACCAGCGTTTTTCTTGTTGGCCGAGCGCTTTCCACTCGCAGGTCAAAAGTCCAGCCACCTATATCAGGGATTCACACTTTCGAAAGCTCTGGAACTCCTGAGTAAGAGACGCGCCCTGAATTGAACGTACGTAACTTACTTCGAAACTCTACCTAACGATTGCGGCTCAACGAATACCGTTTTCTTAAGCTCAGAACGTCACTGGCTGTGACTGCATGAAGTTAGCCGAGGTTTCAGTAAACATGCGCGCTTTGATTGGACTATGCATTGTAATGCTTAAAATCAGCACTGCTTTCTTGTGTCCAAACACCGTGCTCAGGCGCATTATTCTCAGCCTTGCGTGTGAAATAATTAACAAGACAGGCAATGTACTATAAACGTAACATTGAGGTGCGTTCGCGTAACCATTGTTGCCATTGAAAAGCAATAAATATTGCATATTCTGAGTGTGTGTCTTTAGCCTTAGTTATCCATCATGCAGTGCGCATCCACCGTATTATACTCGTATTGTCATATGTGGCCTGTCCTGCTCTACCGTATTTTTCCACATTATCTCATAAACGGCACGATTTTCGGTGAAACGTTACTGAACTTAAAATGTGTGTTTTGATTTTCTCTACAAATTTTATCTGAAGCATTTCTCATTCTAAGAAGAAATGAGTAAGATAGTATCATAAATGTACATAGGTCGTCATGTAAAGTACCCGTTATTCTTGTCAGATTTTAATGAAACTTGAATTTTCTGGACAGATTTTCGAAAAATACTAAAATATCAAATTTCATGAAAATTCATCCAGTAGGAGCCGAGTTGTTCCATGCGGACGGACGGACAGACATAACACAGCTAATAGTCGCTTTTCGCAATTTTGCGAACGCGCCCAAAAAGTGATGTCTGTAAGCTTTCCTGTACAAAATCTGACGCTTTCCTTCTTGCGTTTCCGTTTTCAGAAACACAGCGTCGCTACAGTCCCGCTGGTAGTTCATGGTCCCTCGTGTCAGCGCTCAGCTACATCCGCCTCTGATCAGTTCTGGCCAACAGACACGCGTTGGCTGGTCGTGTTGCCATTTGTATGTTTTACTCGCGTGTTCTGTTCTTCTACCACGATGCTATGGTTATACTCTCTTGCGGCCGAATGTACTACATTTATCCACCCGCACGGCGGCCTTTGTCTTCACACACAGGTGGCCCGAAATTCTGGCTAGTCGGTAAAAGGAAGCAGTCATCTAAACGACATTATTTTTACAGAACTTTACGTTACTTGAGATAGCCACAAGGTGTAGTGGTTGTTACAAGCATTGAAGACTGGCTGACACGCTGGTTGTTGTAACTCTCATCACGTGACATTCCCCCCTATTCGCCGTCTTGTTTGAACCATAGAATAGTAGGCCTACAGTCTTAAGTGTGGGTCATCAGTACTGGAGAGAAAAGTGGACAAGTTTCGAACTACTACTAGAGTTGGCTTAACACCGTTTGACTTAGGCGACACGTGAAGAATTTTAACTTTGTTTAAATACGAAGAGTGTGTAGTGACCTACTTTCGGATTAAAAACTTGTTCCAATTTGGTACACTGTTTGGTTCTCAGACAGAAATATTTATGCTGTAGCTTACGATTCCCTTCATCCGGCACCATTAAACTAAACTCGACTGTTACAGGGAAGAACATTCATTTTCACTTCTTCAAAACTGTACACTGTTTATTACTGCAGCGTGTGACAACGTTATATTAACAACTGAAATATAGTACATCGAATTATTAATGTTAGGAAGACTAAGTTATCTGACGTTTTGGGATCGATCTATTTCGAGATTTTATTACGTCATTACCTTGGAAAGGCTGATAAAAACCACACAGAAAGTCAGCCACCACATGCTGGACAAGCTTGTTCCTTTAGGGACGAAATTCAAACCGGGTGCCTTTGAAATACAAATAAGAAGCATTAGTGCTGGATTTGCGTGCTCGCTTAATGCATCAGGCGTTAGTTGTATATCCGTTTTAATGTGCAGTATCTACCATCACCAGCATAAGCTGTCGGTGTTATTTTGAAAAGAAATCGGAACCGAACGGCGTCTCGATGGAGTATTCAGGACGGTCTGGATTCAAATCTCGGCCCGGATACGGACTATCCTGGTAGGTTTTTTGTTGCTTTCTCAGTCCCTCTAGGCAGATACCGGGTTACCGTACACATACGTCTTTTATCATGCATAGCTTTACAGCCCTTGTGGGTCTAGGCCTCTTCCGTGAGTTTCATCGATCACACTCATTTAGAAACAGTACCTTCGGTATGGCTCTTCTGGACGATTGATCGGCCCGTCGCAGAGACCTGTACCTGACAACACACAACACTCACAAGAGACAAACGTCCACGCCCCCGGTGGGATTCGAACCCGCAATCCCCTACATAGATCTTACTATTTATTATTTATTAATGAAGATTAAACGGAATTACATTATACAGGATGTTTTTGAAAAAAGGCGGCCATATTTTAGATACGTGTTCTGTGGACCAAAACAAAGTAAAAATCAAACAGGACGCTTTGTTTTCGCGTGCGAAGATCTCAGCTGAGAAGGGGAGCATCATGTTCAACAGTAAAGGACGGATACTTCGATCGTCTGTAGTGAAATAAGAGTACTTGCATGTGTAGTGTATGAATTTTAAAGTGGCAATAACAATGCATCATCCTAGGATTATTCGTACTAGTGTCTGAAATGTGAATTATTTTCGTGTGTATTAAGAGTAAGGTGGTAATAAAGAAGAACTTGAGCGTCGTAGGACATACGTTTGTATGAATTTATGTCATTGTTTTGGTCCATAGAACAAGAATCTAAAATATGGCCACCTATTTCACAAACACGTGCATATAAAGATTCAGTTCGTACCTCACAGAGAACGCTGTGCTTCCATTATATAGACCAATTGGTGAAAGCTGTGTAGGGTTATAGGAGCTCGTGTTTTAAGAAGCTTATGTAACACATAAATACACTGTGGAAAAAGTGCAGAGTTTTTAGTGTTAAACCTGGTGGCACATATACTAGCCATCAGGCTTTAAATGGTTATCAACCTACCATTCGGTACTACATAGCCTGAGTTACTGACAGCATCGTTAAATACACCGTGAACAAACAAGTGATACACGTCTAACTGGGTAAACAAGCTTACAACATAGCAGTCATGCGTATACTCGTAGAGTCGATAATGGGACAAAATACATAACTAGATATTCAGAAGTTAACTGAGTTAATGGAGCAGAGTTCTTGGTAAGGTGACAGTCCATCAGCTATTTAAGATACGCCCCACTTTTATGCAACCGAAAGATTAATTAACGTTCATAAGAGCCCACCATTGGCTCCATTATGACCTTTAGCTTCGTAAGAGAATCAAGATAGATAGCTAAAGTTGCTCCGTGCGCGCTATAAATGCGTGTGCTTGAGTGAAGGTATCTTATCCTCCGCACATGGAGCTGAGTGGTCAGCTTCACGCCCTGTCTGCTTTATCTCGAGGACAGCCCTTCTGGTACCCAGTGAATAGGAGGCTGGTACATCCCAGAGCCGGTCTGGACGTTGTGGTGACTGATGGATAAATTATGTAAGTGACCTAAAAGTGAATTCCAAAGGAACGGCGAAGTTACGAGCTACAGTATTACTGGGAAGTGACGAACTTAAAATTGAAAAATTTCGTACTTTAGGAACTACATTATTAGTCAGAAGTGACGAAATTGTATTATTGTGTGGGAGGGTGATCTCGTCTGCTGAACATGACACATGTCGTATTGGCCTGAAGATTCAGGTCTTCTAGGATGTTACACCTTGTCGACAGTTCAAAGTGTCGTAGTGTCTTCGTTTATTTCTGAAGGGCCCCGCAGCAGTTGCTACGGACGCACCGCAGCCTTGAGGCTTATTGTGCAACCCTGTGATGAAGATGATTAGTTTTTTCGTGTAATGGAGCAACGGTGGATTGAAATTGACAGGGGACAACCGAAGTACTAGGGGGAAAACCTGTCCCAGTGCCACTTTGTCCACCACAAATCCCACATGGACTGGCCCGGGATCGAACCCGGGCCTCCGCGGTGGGAGGCCGGCGACTAACCGCCTGAGCCATGGCACGGCCATGCCTTCATGTTACTACGATGCTTCGGAACGTATTTAACTATAAGCAGTCCATACGGTGCAACGTCCCAGAAATGAATCCTCAAAGACTCTGAACAGTTGCACGATTATTCAGCTCTTGAAATTATGCCATCCAAGGGCATTTGATCACACATGTAAGTAAGTTGGTAGCCCATGATGTCTATTCAATGATGGACCATTAATGCCGAAGTCGTAGTCTGGTAGTTTGCACTTACGTTTTACATTCGGGAAGTTCCTTGTTCGAACCTTAACCCCGGATACTAGCTACAGTGATATTTATCGTGATTTTGCTCAGTCCCTTTAGAAAATTCTGTAACAGTAGCCTTCCTTAATAGATACGGGCCACATATTACTTCCATAGCCTCTCCAGTTAAACATTCACCAGTTTGACTTGCACAGAAGAAAAGCATTGTTAAATTAGTCAGTTCGGCGACTCCTTTATGTGAAATTAAAAACAGGTTTCCAAATTTGGTATGAGAGCTGTTCTTTCTTTTCTTTTCTTTTCTTTTCTGCATGGAAATAACGAAGGAGTTGTTGAGCGAAGTTTCGAGATTATGGTTTCCAATGGCGCTGCTATTTAAACCGTGCAGTTGCCCCTGTGCTTAATGAAGCACCACGCCGTGAAGACCTACGAAGGAATGGAGGTGTAGTTTCACTTTTTCTTAACCTCGGTACTAAGTGGACGTTGGTGGCCCCATGGCTATGGCGGTTAGTCGCCGGTCTCCCAGTGTGGAGACCCGGATTCAATCCTGGGCCAGTCAGTGTGGGATGTGTGGTGGACGAGTGGCACTAAGTCAAGTATTTCTCCGATTACTTCGGATTTTCCCTCTCAGTATCATTCCCCCAATGGTCCATATTCATTCATGTAGTACAGACGCTATGTAGTCGTAGAAACTGAGAGCATCGCTAACAGGTGAGTGATTACCTTCACGTCCCGGCCGCTTTATCTCCAAGGAGAGGGCCCCCGATACCCATTGAATGGGAGACGTGTTGGACCCTAGAGCCAGTGTGGACACCGTGACAAGCAGAAGAATAACGACCTTCTTCGGGAATCGACCCCGATTATCCGGTCGTCCAGCCCATAGCGTAGTCATTATACTGAGCTAAACTCGCTTCTTGTTTGTAATACGAAACTCGACATGTTTTACAAGTATTGTCCATTTTTTCGATTGTGTTTTATCTTTTTCATCTTCTGTGCTGCAGCTTAATTTTGATCCAGGCCAGAGCCTCAATTCTTTTAAAATCTTTAACGCAATTGGTAGAGTAGTCTATATTTTACGGCGAATTATAAGAACTTGTTTTATTTACAACCTTTTTGTAAGATTGAAAATCCTGCATTGTATGTGTTTTATATGACTCGCGGAACAACCAGCAGTAATTTCTCTGTGTGGAGAGTAGGTAATCAAACACGAAGCAAGTAAGACTTGTATTCGGTTCTGCAAAGTGACGTATTATTTTATGCCAACATTTAAGTAATTTTTTTTTTCTATGACTCAACAGCCCCTTTTCGGGTGCCTAGGCCTCCTTATTTCGAGGTTTCATGATCACACACATTAGACACACCACAGTCGGTAGGACTCCTCTGGACGAGTGACCAGCCCGTCGCAGAGACCTCTACCTGACAACACACAACACTCACAAGAGACAGACATCCATGCCCCCGGTGTGATTCGAACCCACGATCCTAGTAAGCGAGCGGCCGCAGACCGACGTCTTAGACCGCACGGCCACTGGGATCGGCTTTAAATAATATTAAACAAGTTTAAATAACCCCATCAACATAATCAGGCTAATAACAGAAACAAAACATCGTAAAACAAGATTAAGAATTGAAGCTAATCCTACTTTATATGCACTTTTCCACAACTGCGATGATTGGACTGCAATATTTACACGTCGCTTCCAAGAATTTTATGACTAATTGCTTACATCACATTATTCTATTTAATATCTTTAACATTATGTAACTTCAAATTGTGCTTTTCAGGCGTTCCATACCTTTTATATCTTTTACATTATATGCATTTTATTTATAAAGGCTGAGATCTCAAACCTGAAATATAGTTGTAAAATCCCACCCCACCCCCCTTGCTTTTTGTATTCTTGTAGTTGGAGCTAGGTGATGGCTAATCATTTTAACCGAAACATGTAGCCTTGTTCTTGCTCAATATATGTTGTGGAGACTCTTCAGGGTTGTCTGTCAGGCTGGAACTCAGTTTTTAATTTTAATCACTGAACATCCCCGTTGGTGTGCAGAAACAAAAGTGTATTTTCTCTTATTAATCACACAGTCAATATGTAAACGTTTCTTACACGAAACTCGTGTTTGAAAATGTTTGAGACCGCACGGTGACCGGGATTTAATTAATTGTGAATCAACTTTAATATCGTAAAGTTGTAATTAGCCTAGATTCCGAAAATTAGCAGTAACGTGGCGTGTAGCTGTTGATATATTTGGTCTCACGAATAGTTTTGGGAGTTAACGAGATTCAGGCTGGCGTAAGCAGTCAGGTACTCAGGTTAACAACCCCTTATGAACATAATTATGATGACGTTTCAGCAGCAGTCTGCTTCATTTAAATTGATTTACTAACTACAGCCCATACCAAAACTTGCACATCCCACGCCATATTTATGTCGTCATTGGAGGGGGATGGCCAGAGCACAGCCAAGGAACAGGGACATGACGTTATGAGACGAACTGTAAATGAGTAAACTGTAGCGGTTGGTTACGAAATGGGGCACAGTTATAGAAGTATTCCTAGGAGAGAACGAATTTTATTGAGTGTATTCTTCTTTGAAATCTGACATTCCCTAAGGAGGTCAAAAAATTAACTGCACTTTATTGAAACCTAAGGTTTATTACCGTGTTACTAATATTCTGCAGCAGAATCCGGTCCACACCCTCACACATTGTTTCTGTAAGACCAGTTTTAACATTATTTTTCACTTCACGAACAAAACTCCATACAAAGTCTGCAAGCCGGTAATTGCCGGCCTTCGGGTTCCACAAAACTGAGGGGGATGTCCTGACTAACCTAGAACGGCTTTTCAAGAACGACTTTTTTCCTAGGAGTGAGTGAATTAGTTAGTTAGTTAGTTAGTTATAAGGTGAGGCAGGTAGGTAAGTAGGTATGTACGTTATGTAGGTAGGTACAGTTTTATATATATCTAGTCCAAATTAAGTCTGCGTTCTGTAGGCAGTAGAGGGAGGCAGCGTATTCGGTATAGCGACTACGCTACGCACTGGACGGTCCAGGGTCGAATTCTGATAGAGGCAAGAGATTTTTCTGTTCACCAAAACGTCCACACCGGCTCTAGGGCCCACCCAGCCCACTTACTACTACTCAATGGGTACTGGGGCTCTTTCCCGGGAGTAAAGCAGCCAGGGCGGTAAGTTACCCACTCATCTCCCTCTAGTGCCGAGGCTGAGAATGAGTGGAGCAATACCTCTCCTCCCCTATATGCCTTCATGGCGTGGACAGGGGAAACTTCAGCTTTACCTGTAGGCAGCAGAAGGGACGGTAAGAAATTTTGTACTTATCAGTACCAAGCACTTCCAGAATTTAATATTCTTTTAACGTCTTCCTGAATGTATCGTTTGTAACTGTCTTCCCATGTGATGGAAAACAGCCATATCTTCTCCACGAGTTTTCAGGCTTTTGTGGCGGTGTAGCAGAGGCCTCCGGTCTTGTAGTGTATGAGGCCGCGTCACTTCCCAGAAGAACGTAGACCTCGTGTGACTACTTGTCTTCACTTGATAATTTCACATTACTTGTAGTGTTAGAGTGTAGTGTGGCGTACTGAACGCAGCGTTGGGCTTGTGTTGCTGAAACATTATATATAACTTTATAACTGGGACTTTGCTTACGCCGAATTTCCCGTCTTGGCTGACGGCCTTGACGTGATCATGCTCAGGACTTGCGCTGCAAGGGGCAATAAGTCTTTTTGGGAGGGGGGATTTTGGTTGTATGGCTTTACGTTATGCAGTACAATTGTTGATGTATATAACTAAGCAGTGCTGCTTAGAGAACACGCTGTGTAACGTACTTGATTTCCCTGCAAGTGTGCTCAACTTAAAAGAAATTTTCGGTTTTATAACTCTGAAGAATTTTGTTTAGCATCCAGCTGCATGCGTGATACTCACCTTGAACAGTATCTTACTATTATGTTCTTTTCAGAGCAGCATATTCCTTAAAACCATATTTTCTTAATACAGAACCGGTCATTTTCTGTAAAAAATGCCTTTATTTTTAGAGTGCAGTGTGCTTATTTCAGTCCCATATTGCTAGGTGATCACTTACTAACTTTTGGTGGGAGAGGATGTGTTATGTGTTAAAAGCTTAGAAGTTAATCGATTTATAGAATAAATATAGCGACTATTTCGACATATTCTTTCTAGGATGAAGCAGATTCTAATTAATTTGTTGCTGCTTTACCATGGATGCTTGTCCTTTAGTTTGCAATTTTTTTAATTTCCAGAGATGAAAACATTTTTGCTTCACACAGTTCGTATCAGTGCAGAATCACAGTAGGCGAGTGTGAATTTGTCGTCGGTACTTGCTAGGATCGGCTGATATATTTATTCCCTGATGGCTTTTAGGCCCCCCGAGTATTCGTAGTGTTGGTTGTAGTGAGTAGATAGTAACGAAATGGAGAATAGGTAGAATAAATGGGAGAATATGTGCTTCAGTATGGAACATTCCGTCTCAAATAGCATTAATTTATACCAGGGGTATCCATCCTTTTAGGACAAAGGACCACAACCGTTATTGTGGGCTAGTTCGCTTGCCGTACTGCGAAACCACAGTAAGTGTTATAACTAACCTCCTAAAGTAACGTGTAATTTTTGTATTATACAAACATTTACAAGTGTGGCGCAAGCCGCGGCTTGGACAGCCCTGATTTAGATGAATGTTGGGCCCTAGTTCGTTTGTTGAGAGCTTTGTTTGCCAGTCATAAGGCCAAGCATGTGGCCAATGGAAGTACGGAAGGAAATTTTTAATGAGCATTAAGAATTGACTTTTTAAAGACGAAAATTAACCTGAATTATATTTAAAGATTCAGTACTTACCGCACAGTAAACATTTTCCATCTCTGTTGTAAAAACCACTAAGTTGATGCAGTAGACGGATATAATCGCTGTTTCTTCGGAGATCCATACAAAACACACATACGCTTTGCGGGTAGAATATAAACTTCTTGAATGTTAAACATGGCGGTACATATAGTAAACATTTGGCCTTAGAGATGAAGTCTGATCATGTTTCATTTTGATAACATTTAGAGCCAAAACCCATAGCAGTAACCTTACATACTCCACACAGCCACATATTGGTTTAGCTATACGGTTTTAGGCGCGTTCGCAACACTGCGAAAAGCGACTATCAGCTTTGTTATGTCTGTCCATCCGCATGGAACAACTTGTCTCCCACTGGACGGATTTTCATGAAATTTGGTACTTGAGGGTTTTTCGAAAGCCTGTTGAAAAAATTCAAGTTTGATTAAAATCTGACAAGAATAGCGGGTACTGTACGTGAAGACCTATGTACATTTGTGATTATATCTCTCAGATTTCTTCTTAGGATGAGGATTGTTGTAGACAAAAGTTGTAGAGACAATCAAAACAAAGCTTTTATCTCCAACAAATCTTTTTCAAAAAATCCTGTCGTTTATGAGATAATGTGTAAAAACAGAATATATTGTTGCGTTTCCACTACAACAATGGTTACGCGAACGCGCCACAATGTTACGTTATACGTACATTGCCTATCTTGTTATTACTATATTCGGTTGGTCCTCGAGTCATACCTTGGTTCCATTAGTCTTTACTTTGACAGGAATTTCGTGGTTTTCTTCAATTCGTACAGACCTATGTCCGGATAGTTACTTGACATACATCGTGACCGCCTGTTATACCACATTCTTAACTACTAAACACGAAGCATTCGTGATATTCTCCCATCTCATCCGACTCCGTATAACGTCTGTGTTATTAAATAAGTTACGCATCGCTTAAGCACTGCACCAAGGTAGTGCAATAGGAGGTTAGGCTCCATAATGACGGATAGTGTGAAGAAAGGTCCATCTTACCGCTTCCTTGCTTCTTTACTTTCTGTCTTCACTTCGCTTTCCCTCTTTTTATCGATCTTTCTGTTCTTTGTTACTTTCATTTTTTCCATCCTTCCGTTCTGTTCTTCCTTGTTTCTTCATTTCTTCACTCTCTTTCATTCCATCGATCCTTCTTTCTGTGTTCGTTCCTTCCACTTTCTTTCCATCCATCCTACTTTCTTCCCTACCTGCCGACGCAGTATCATCTCTGGGCTAATATCTGCGCAGCCGCACATGGGAAATATCACACCATCTCGTGGTTATGGACCTTCCATGAAAAACTGGAAGTTGTCGCGTGATCAAGAGATTCTGTTTTCAAAGTACTCAGAAGATGCATTATCATGACTGCAGTAGACATTCGTCGGATTCTAGCATGATGCGTTTTAATCTGCATCGTTCATGATGTGTTCCTGTTCCAAGATTGCACATATTACCGCTTTGGCTGACATTCAACATTACCGATTCATACAGAGGAGTCAAGTACCTTCTGTTATCAATATAACCATTAAGGATGTAACTCGTGTAAGTACGGATTTCCGACTGTTCTGAGTGTTAGTTGTAACAGCCCTGTAATTGGTAGGGTACGCTGTTTGTAGATGTAATAATGCTGTCTCCGTTTTGTGCCCTGAATGTGGATGCCACAGATGCTTCCGAAACGGTATTGATCATACGGCGACATGTACCAGAAGACCTTAGTCTTCAATTTCACCCCCACAGGAACCTGAAATCTGACATGTCTTTGATTTTTTATTTGAAAACTTGGCAAAATTTGTTGTATAATATGTGACTTGTAATGTTATCTGATCAGATTTTGATCTCTTACATCCACCCTTGTGCTATAGCCTGTTGCTTCAAATTGAAAAAGCAAGAACCGTTATTTCTTTAATAAAATACGTACGTTATTTTTTTTGTTCCCCTGCTTGACGTTGGCGTCACGGTTTTTGATTCAGATCCAAAATGTGACTTTTTGTCCTTGTTTGTGATGAAATTGTGCGACCTCGTAGCAAGTTCAAATTACATACTGCAATGGCATTGCAGGACTGCGGCATTCCGCTTTAATTACAATGCCACATCTGTTCGAATCTCACTACCACAATATTACAGGACGAACCGTATTAATTGTAAAAATTAATTACACTACAGTCTGTTTCATATTAAGTGAATGTTGTTTATTCGTTATTATTTTGAAACTTAAATACACCATTACTTATTTGTCACGGTTTGACGCTTAATATAGTAAGTATGAAAACCTAATGACAGTTATTTTTAATGTGTAACTCTCAAAGTAACCCGTAACATTGAACCCAGAGGGGTTCGAAATATAGAGAGTTGAATATATGTAAAGTAATTCCTTTATTAAACTATCTTATACGGTGGTGTTTGACAGTCTTTTAAAATAATTTTGTTATTAAAGAGTGTATGGAGGAAAGATGACTTAAGAATAACAATTTAACTCGGTTTCTTACAGCGTATGTAATACAGAGCACCCGAATATATTACGAGATTTTCTCTGTACTCTTGCGGTATACACGACTGTTAGAGCGATGTGCAAGTACTGTCGTAGTTTCTGGAGGCGATTTAAACCCACTTTCTTTTAATTACATGAGTGAACTTAAATCTCTTACATGATATTTAAGACCCTCGCGGCGGTGACTGAGAAATATCCTAATCTCCGATGTTTTGCTCAACGTACTGGGTATGGTTTTCAATCTTCGCCATGGGACTTGCCATTTTTTACTAGATTCCAAGCTAGTGCGCAAATTTCAGTTTCCGCAGTCAGAAGTAGTTAAGTCTTCGGTGATGCCTACGAGCAATCATTAGACTTAGTGTTTCGGACTTTGCCCATGAACTTCTAGACTGGTTTTCTGAGAACCCTGGAACAGTGAAAGGACGAAATTGTAATGTGTATACGTCAGATCACGTCCCAGTGAGGTCACCACGGAGACTGGTTGCTCCTAGCGGTCATGTCCTGCTACAGACTGGGATTGTTGAACATAGTTATAATTACACAGGCCCGGCCTTCCTTGTTCCGAAAGGAGGCGGGGATTTTCATATGGTTGTACTCGTAGATTACAGAACTCAGAACGAGGCTGTGGTCTGTGATTCCTCTCCGTTACCAGACCTGGAGAGGGCATTCGATTGTTTCTTGGGGATGAGGGATTTTAGCGTGCTGGATACGAACAGTGCCTGTTACCTAATTGCACTGAGCCCGAGAAGCCGAAGACCCTTGTGGTTTGTACGAATTCGTAAAAGTTCCTGTGGGAGTTGTATCGGCCGGCATGTTTTGAGTCGGAAATTGACAGACTTCTCGGAGACATCTGTTTCAAATTCTTGTTTAATTACACTGACGACTTGCTGACCTATTCCGGTACGAGGGAGGAACGTCTTTTACACGAGAGAAGTTTTTTTTTTCTTCAGGCTGCAAGCCGTTTGTGTCAACTTGAACACCACGAATGTGACGTTGGGGGTGAAGAAGATTGATTTTCTGGGTAATGTAGCAGCCGCGGGTCCTATTCGGAAGAACCGTAGTAGGGCCCACGGTTTAAAGCTTTTCCAAGGCGGAACTTTTAAAACATGTTCAGCATTTCATGGGATTGGTGGCTTTCTGTTGTTTCATCCCGAGTTTTGCCCACATTGCCGTACACCTGAATACGTTGAAGCGAGAAAACCCGAGTTCGGGACAGGTTCGACACGAATTCTGGCACTATACCAAGAATCAAGGAAGTTAGGTACAAAGAGGAGTCAGTCCGGACCACACAGTGGGATAATCAGAGCTCGTCACATGTTTTCCTCACAAATCCTGGGGCATGGCTGAGGACCCAGATATTGTATCGGTATGATAGAGTTAAGGTCATCCACTTTCGTGGAACTGGCTGTAATGCAGCTTTTGCCCATATCAGGACTGCCCATTGTACATCTTGTAGCGTTTGTGCCTTGTCTGAATGATATGGAAGTGTCTGAAACAGGTTTATTTATGTGATTCAACTGGAATAGGCGCAATGCCTTTGGTGCTCGGTTATGACGGCCTTATGTATGCTTTATTTGTCTAAACACATCAGGTGAATGGTTTTCATTTACCACAGTGAGAAGTCTTATTTATTTGCTGAAAGTTGTATTTGAATTTAAATTTGAAATGCGGGCCAGATAAAACACAAGCCTTCATTTTTGGCCCTTCACTATTTTGCGCAATAAAAACACGTGTAAGTTTGAATTTACAGTGTTATATTTTTACCGAAATGTTCTATTCAAGAAGTGAACAAGTGTTCGACAGTCTACGAGTACGTGCAGTTTTAGGAATATTCTTATTGGACTCTTGTCACGCCTTCACGTTGGTGGTTGACGGTTTGTAAATGTTGGTTACAAATACTGTGCGGTAAGCATTTGTATCAAGCAGTAGCTGAGTATCAAGTGTCATTTAGCTTTTATGCACAAAGTTTTCTACTACATTGTATGAAACATCCCCTCTCTTTTTTGTCTCGTAATAATATTATTTATATTTTACTAGAAAACAGAGTTCTGCTCTCAAAATTGTGTGACCTCCCAATGTACGCACGTGATTATGTCAAACACACGAAGAGGGGCAGTGTACGTATAACCTAACATTGGGGCGCGTTCGCGTAACCATTGTTACCGTGGAAAAGCATAAGTATTACTTGTTCTGAGTGTGTGTCTGTAGCCTTAGTTATCCAGCATGCAGAGCGCATGCACCGTATTATATTGTCATCTGTGGCCTGTCTGTCTGTACTATATTTTTCCTCATTATCTCATAAACGGCACGATTTTTGGAGAAATATTACTGAACATAAAATTGTGTTTTGATTTCCTCTGCAACTTTTGTCTGAAGTATTTCTCTTTATAAGAAGAGTTAAGCGAGATTCTATCATAAATGTACGAAGGTCTTCATGTAAAGTACCCTTTATTCTTGTCCGATTTTAATTAAATTTGAATTTTCTCGACATGTTTTCGAAATATAATGAAATATGAAATTTCATTAAAATCCGTTAAGTGGAAGCCGAGTTATTCCATGCGGACGGACAGAGAGACAGACAGACGTACAGACAGATATGACGAAACTAATAGTCGCTTTTCGCAATTTTGCGAACGCACCTAAAAAGCTGACACTAATCTCGTATTTTACACAGTGCCTGTTTCTGTACTTAGGAAGGGGATTATTCTGGATATGTCTGCCCAATATAATGTTATTCTCATTATTAAAACTGCCAGTTTGTCACAGTTTATTGTTGACATTTACTCCATCAATGCCAGAAGATTTAATTTTCTCTGAATAACCGCAGGATCATAGTCGATGATCCGATTTATATCACTCACCTTGGTCTGATAGTTCTCAGACACTCAACCCATGATACAGCATCCCCATTAACACACCAAACGCTATATAAATTCCAATCACTATCACTGGCGTCCAAGGCTGCTTGGATTGAACGAACACCCTCATCTCTTCCATTTTGTTCTATCAACGGCGGTGTATGAACTGTGGGCGGTTGTTAGCTCCGAGGGAACGAAGCAAGTATAACCACGCAGTAAACTGTGCTTATGTTCACTGAAACATTTACAATGTGTAATGTTTAGGAATTTTAGTCTTATAATCGAAAGAAATTCCTACATTTCAGATTACGTATTAGATTAATTATTGAAAGCAAATTAATTGGCAATTAATGGAATGGATTATTTCATCATTCAGTATAGATTATTATTAGCAAACAGAAAACGTAAGTAGGTTGCCAGACAGTTGAGAAAATAGACTGGGAAGAGAATCACGCGGGCATTTGTTTCTTGGAATTGGTCCAGTACGACCGCAGAGAGCATTGTTTCGTTCGAGTCACTCATGTATCAACCAGAAAGACGTAAGCGGCAAGAAGTAGGTACAGTATACGCATTGACCTTAGGAAACAGTATGTGCCGCTACTACTAAGATTGCGTTCTCTTCAGTGTGGTATCTGACTGAAGGACAAATTTATGATAAGAAATTATAAGCTGTTACAGGAATGCTGCTTGCTATCAGTTTTCCGTTACTTGCTCCTTTCGTGTTTCAAAATCTGGTGTGTGGGCATTAGTTCGTGGAACCCTTGGAATACATTATATTTGTCATATATAAAGACGTCAGTTACTAAAAGTTGTGGGCTTTTCAAGGTAAGAGGTTTATAAATTGGCTGGTCTCAACAACAGCAGCAACAAACACAATAACAAATAGGATACAATTAAACAATATTTGCATCTTCATACACGTCGAGAGAAAATGGGGAGTTAGAAATCTTTACGTGTTGAAGTGCAGTTTGTGTTTTGTTGATTATTGTCAGAACTGCTGTACTTTTCCAAATTGACATATGTGATAAAGTATAACGTTAACTACTCCGTATTTATTGACGATGTCAAAGTAAACAGCGTACAACTTCGCATTTCAATTCATATCTGTTGTGAAATATGGCTGAATGCTGTATAGTTCTGTGGATGCTGCAAATTTTCGGATTCTTTTCTCCCTTCCCCCCCCCCCCCCCAGCCAAATTGTTTGTGGGTTTAATTGTCGTAATATTGTTGACATGTTCGAAACGAAAAGTTGCAAGCTTTTCACAAATGAATATCCACGTAACCGCTTTTCACAAACGTTGGTGTTAAAAAGTGCTAAAATTTTGCCACCTTACCCAGATTTTGATGAAATCGGACAACTGTAATGGACATTACAGAAATTAACCACTTTCTTTATATCAGATATACTTTATCCGTAAATGCTTGTGCTTTAGATATAATTAAATGAAAGGAGAGTGAATGCTCGAGAATTTTTACACCATTTCTGCATTTCCTGACTTCTTAATCCGTATGTTGTCTTTGTACGGGGTGGGTTCATTCATTCTGTAGTTTGTCTTACGACAGGTCCATAGCCTCTTCCAAATCCAGTTCTCCACAGAGTGCGATCTATTGCTTCTTCTTTCAATTTACAGTATCCTATTTTTTCGGTAAGACGGGTGGGTGCAGGAAACAAACACAGAATTCAATTAAATTTGTTCTGGGTCCTCCGCCATAGTTATCGAGAGAATTTAATTTGTGTTTGTTTCAGTCAAGAAAATAATTTTGCCTGTTGTTTTGTATGGGTGTGAGACTTGGTCTCTGACCCTGAGGGAGGAACATAGGCTGAGGGTGTTTGAGAATAGGTGCTGAGGAGGATATTTGGGCCTAAGAGGGACGGGGTAACAGGGGAGTGGAGAAGACTACTTAATGAGGAACTTAATGATCTGTACTCATCACCAAATATTATTCGGGTGATCAAATCGAGAAGAATGAGGTGGGCGGGGCATGTAGCACGTATGGGTGAGGGGAGAGGTGCATACAGGGTTTTGGTGGGGAGACCTGAGGGAAGGAGACCACTTGGAAGACCCAGGCGTAGATGGGAGGATAATATTAAAATGGATCTTCAAGAAGTGGAATGGGGGGGCATGGACTGGATTGATATGGCTCAGGATAGGGATAGGTGGCGGGCTATTGTGAGTGCGGTAATGAACCTTCGGGTTCCATAAAACGCGGGGAATTTCTTGACTAGCTGAGGACCTGTTAGCTTCTCAAGAAGGACTCTGCTCCATGGAGTTCAGTCAAGACAATAAGCTATGTATTAGTTTAAGTTAAAATTTAACTTTGTAGATGTTGTGTAAAAAGTCTAACCTTACAAAATCATGTGTATAACAAATACGTAACCGAAGAGACAATCAAGACGAGTGAGCCCACATGGCGCTTATCATCGTGACGGTTTACTGCTTCGTGTTTTGTTCACTTGTTTCAGTTTTTAACAAAAGATTGAATTCATTGCGCCTATAATATAGTTCCTCTAATGTGTCCACCTGAATACGGAAACATGCAGTGAAGACTATCACTGGTAGTACTATTAAAACATACACTTTAGTAACGTCTACAAGTTCATTTGTAACGTTTTTCGACATGAAGAATGTTTAATGACGTGCAGCAAAACATAATTTGTGATTCATGGGAGACATCTGTAGTGTGATTAGTTGTATAATGGTGATTTTTTTCTGTCTGTAATAAATGGACATTTTTGTCAATTTAAAATCGTTTATTGAACTTCGTCCATCGTCCCTTCTTTAAAATAAAAATTAAGAAGGTATTTTTCGGGGACCGGTTCTATAGAGAGAGAGCTTTTTTACACCTTATGCCCCAGGGGTTTAAAGTAATGGCTTTATCTGTGGGGTCCAACAGAATAGTGCATTTTATTCTTTGCCTGAGAATGGGGAAAGATCATCCAAAGAATGAATGACTCCAAATGTGATAATGATATCGTCACAGTCCTGTAGATTTGTACCATTGTCGATGCATACTCAGCGTCGGAAATACGCTTAAGGAATTCGAAAAACGTTTGCACTGCCTGGAATATTATTATTCACTCTTCTTTGATCCCTGCCGTTAAGGGTTTCGGGAAACTGCAACTGTAGGGCATATTGCGTACCTGCACGGTGTGTTTCAATGAGGGACGGTAAGTACGAATATTAGCATCATGACATTAAACAGTCAGTATTAAAGAAGGGTTAAAGGTAAATTTCGTGTGCCGGATAGCGTATTCGGTATAGCGACTCGGTACGGGCTGTAGGGTGCGGGGGTCGAATCCCGGTGGAGGCGAGTTTTCCGCACCCGTCCAGACCGGCCCTGGGGCCCACCCAACCTCCTTTACAATGGGTACTTAGTCCCTTTGCCGGGGGTAAAGCGACTGGGCGTGGTGTTGACCACCCACCCTCATATAGCGCCGAGGTTAAAGAAAGAGTACAGCTATACCTGTACTCCCCCTCTGGGCCTTCATGGCCTGTTCCAGGGTAAACTTTACCTTTAAAAGGTAAAGTTCACTCTACAATATGCCATGAAGGCCCAGAGGTTGAGGAGATGTATATCTCTACTCTTTCTTTAATCTCGGCGCTAGATGGTGGTGGGTGGTCAACGCCACGCCCCAGCCGCTTTACCCCCGGCAAAGGGCTAAGTACCCATTGTAAAGGAGGTTGGGTGGGCCCCAGGGCCGGTCTGGACGGGTGCGGAAAACTCGCCTCCGCCGGGATTCGACCCCCGCACCCTACAGCCCGTAGCGAGTCGCTATACCGAATACGCTATCCCGGCACACATTAAAGAAGGGACAGGGACGGGATTTGGAGCACAAAGATATACAGACGGCCAGTAAAATATTTTACGAGCTGTTTTGCAGTCATGGAGAAGGAGAAGTGTGTATATAACGAAACTCCTGTTTGTGTTTTCAGTGAAAGCACCGTATCGGAAGTATAAATCTGTTTTAGAATATACACTTGTAATTTTGCACGGAGGTTTAGAATATTAGTAGAAATGTATATTTTTGTAATATATGGATGGAGAGTAATCCGTTGATGAAGGCGACACGGTACCAAGTTCTGAGTTCAGTATTGTTTATGTGGTAATATTAGTCACCAATTCAAAGAGCTGTGCTGAGACAAGCTCCTAATACAGACATATCGACCAGCTTCACAGGCTTATTTTGTAAACATATTCATGCTGGTTTTATCCGCTACTAGTTCCTAGTACGAGAATCGAATCCCGAAGCTGCCGTTCCAACTGGAATCAGTACCCCCTACTTCTCCGGTAGCTGGAGGGCAGCGCCGAAGTGGAATCTCCTGACAGCAGAACGTCGTATTGCATGCTGATTAATCCCAGAGAGGTTTTAATATGTCGTAATTCGCCTAAGCATATGCCTTGACGGGACATGAACGAGCTGGACTTTGCCACATAATTCTTGTACGGTTTATCACGTCACGTCACACCATTTACTCGTAACGCTGCAGAATTGTGTTATTAAATTTTAATATTTGTGTCACTAGAGAGTTCCAAAACGTTTTCCTGTTTTTTCCTAGTCTTTCTAAGCAAATGTTGGGATACTACCGTAAATCCCATCCACGTCCCTTCCGATTCATCAATAAACTAAGGTCCGGCGCTAAGTATTCTGTTGACAGGCGTCGTTAAGTAAAACAGGGATCAGTTATCGGAAGTATCTGCGAAATGTAAGCCACTTTTCCCCAACTGTTTTTGGTTCTTCTTTTCAAGCGAAGTAGCCGGTTCACTCCATAGGTATGATTTTGATTATAGGATATAAAGCGGAGGCCCCGATTTTCTGGACGGTCGGGGGATCGAAGCCCCGTGGGGGCGAGATTTTCCGCACCTGTCCACACCGGCCGTTTGTCCCACCCAGTCTCCAGTACAATGGGTACCGGTCTTTTTCCCGGGGGTATAGCGGCCGAGGCTTGGCGTTGAACACCTACCCTCATCTAACGCCGAGGTTAAGGATGGGTGGAGCTATACGTCTTCCCCCTCTCTATGCCTTCATGGCCTGTTATAGGGCGAACTTTACCTTTCACTTTACCTGCCCCGATTTTCATCGACATATTTTAATGAGGTCGTCATAAGCCTTGTGCATAAATATGCCAGGCAAGGTACGCGAGACTTTGTCTTTAAATTAATCTGCTAAAAAGACAGGGCGGTGTTTGGTGTGGCTTCCACGTTCAGAATTCTTATCGGAAGAATAGCAATGCTGTGTTGCAATCATGAGCGGGTTCGAACCCCGCTGAGGGCATGGATGTTCGTCTCTTATGCTTATTGTGTGATGTGTAGGTAGCGGCCTGTGCGACGGGCTGATCACTCGTTCAGAGGAGTCCTACTGTGTGTGTGTCTAATTGTGTGTGATCTAGAAACCTCAACAATAAGGCGGCCTAGGCCCGACTTTGGCTGTTGCGCCACAAAATGTACATATTTCTCCATCTTAGCTACACGGACAGCCCATTATAACCTGCCTTATTCCTCTGTCCTGACAATTTTGGTGTCCATGCAATTTACGAAGCTTCTCATGATGGAGTACCCAGAAGTTCTGACTTTATTCTTGGGTTACAATGTCTCCCTGAGCGTTTTGTTTTCAGACCCTTGAAATTCGTGTTCTTTACAATTTATGTTGTGTCCAAAATATGACTTCTCGTTATTTGGAAAATATACGGTATGATGACAGTTTTTAACTAAAACTTCCACAATTTGTTCTTCTTATTTCTGAGTGTCGTATATACGTGTCAGTGTTTGAAAATACTTGAAACATTATCAGATTGTGAATACGATGCAAATGACTGAATATAAATTATGCTGCGTCATCGTGATTTCATTATATCCGTATTTAGGCATACTTCTATACCTTTTCCTTTGTTGGTATGTGGAGAATTTTTGCGTTATTTGTCTGGTATGTGTATTGTCCCCCCGACATATTAACGTGACAACACGAAACGGGAAACCACAACCGGTTTCTCATGTACAAATTGGCAGAGTAGCTACAGAAACTTCGCCAGTCAGTCAGTTTGATGATAAATTTACACGAATGCGCAAGAGTAATATCATTAACGGCAGCGTAACTGATTTGTACGCACGTTCGCATAGTCACAAAAAGCGCCTTTAACTTCTCCATGTCCGTCTGTCTGTATGTCTTTCTGTCCATCCGTCTGTCCGCGTGTATCAACGCGGCTCCCACTGGACGGATTTCCGTGAATATTGATATTGAGGACTTTTATGAAAATCCATCGAGGAATTCCAAATTTAGTTAAAATCGTACAAAAATATCGGGCACTTTACATGAAGACCTAAGTACGTTTTATTGTTGCCGGCGACATTAGATCGCCATAAAAGCCCTCTCTTCGACTGAAATGGTATCAAGCTGTTAGGCTAGCCGATGAGGTATAAACATAACGCGAACGCCACAATGTTACGTTTTACGTACATTGCCTCTCTTATTTAACCTTGTCAAGTTTAGCTTGGATCTGGTTTCCATCTATTGTTAGGTATCTTTCTTTCCAGTTAAATGTGCAGAAAACAATCGAAGTAATGTAAAGTGTTACCTGCGAGGATCTCGCTGTTAAATGGTAGGACTGGGATGAGTCTTAAATTAGCAAAGAGCAAGCTGGCTGTTTGCTCGTCACTTGCACGCAGCTAGTTGTGTCAGTTCTGATCTGTAGTTTACTTAACAACACCGTCAGTAGCTCACACTACACAGCCTCAAAAGAGTGGATGGTGAAGGAAGTGCTGTCCAGGAATTTGTCTGGAGGTACTCAGGAAAGGCATGAAAACCCTCAGGACTCTGTCGATTACATGGTCCGAATAACACGACACTACGAATATCACGTGTTCCATTATATTTACTGCAACATGTTTCGGCCGACTTACATGGCCATCATCAGGTAGCTGTACAAATTTATCAAAAGAGAAGTATTTTGGGAAGAGGCCTCCCCTTTACAGACACTGAATGATATTTTGTTATCTTGGTTATTCCAAATAGTGGGATAATAATAATTATCAGAGGATAGAGACTGAATAAAAACTAGAATGTGCCGCAGAAATCCTTTGCAGACCTTTTCCATCAAGTATACAGGGTGCTTCAAACAACACACAATATCTAGAGCAAAGCAAATCCGTGTAGATTTGGCAAACACAACGGGATGATGGTGCCTAATGTAATAAACCGTCAGGACAGTGAGTGTGGAGGAAGGAACACAGAGAAGTACTGAGACGAAAGAAAGGAGCAGTAAGTGAGGAAAATTCGTTGATGATAAGCTCCATAATTAATCAAATTTATCAAATAGAGGAGTGTAATATTGGCAGGACGTGAGGCGTGCATGGGATGTGGATAAGAAATACCCACAGAATTTTAACCAGAAAATAATTTAAGTGGAGAGGCCACTTGGGAGACGCAGGACGATGTCAGATGAAAATATTACACGTTCCTCAAAAATGGGGTGTGGACTGGATTCGTCTGCCTCAGGATAGGATTCAGTGGGAGGCTGTTGTGAACATGGCAGTGCAGTCGGGTCTTGTAAGGCTAAGACAGGAAACTTTTGATTAGTTAAGCATCTGTTAGCTTGTTAGAAACGACCTTCTCCATGGAGTTGGTTACAATGATACATACCTTCCAGTATATTTATGCTATTTTCAGCCACATACTAACTCGCCTAAGGTACATAAATCGCCTTACGTTACGTTAATATGATAGTGCGAGTATTGTTTGAATGTATCCTCTTTAGGCTAAGTTTATTCCATCTAGAATGATAGGACTGTTTGTTGTAGTTGGTCTGCGTTTTATTCGTGGCAGAATTCCAGTTTGTGCAACAACATGGAACTAGCATTAAAATAGCATTGTTGAACGGCGTAAGTGTGAATCATCCTTCGTCGTTAAAATTGTTTCTTTTGTATTTCGAATACGAAAAACTACCGCAAGTTCAGACAATAGCGTTGGGTTTCTAAAGGAAGTTTTCAGCATCCTGCATAACTCCACAATTGATACGCTCGACTTTATATCAAGAACGTGAATCAGGAAGGTGCGTAGGAATGGGCTGTGGTTGTTACACTATAACAGTGTCGGCATTTTTGTTTGAGGTTGTGGGTTCAAAGCTCACCTGGGACATGGATGATCGTGTGCTGTGTCTTCAAAGCATTACCTGTGTATTACAGTGTTACAGGTTTCCGCAAGCCCCTTTCCCTGGTATTCGTGTTATTCAGCGTTTACATGCAACCAAGGACTGGAAAGTTTTATTCAGTTTGGGTTATACATTATTAACTAACTCCATGGAGTACACCCTTCTTGAGAAGCTAACAGGTCCTCAGCTAGTCAAGAACTTCCCATTTTATGGAACCCGAAAATTCATTACCGCATTCACAAGCCCCCTCGACCTGTCCCTGTCCTGAGCCATATCAATCCAGTCCATGCCCCCCCCCCCCCACCATCCCACTTCTTGAAGATCCATTTTAATATTATCCTCCCATCTACGCCTGGGTCTTCCAAGTGGTTCCTTCCCTCAGGTCTGCCCACCAAAATCCTGTATGCACCTCTCCCCTCACCCATACGTGCTACATGCCCCGCCCACGTCATTCTTATTCATTTGATCACCCGAATAATATTTGGTGATGAGTACAGATCATTAAGTTCCTCGTTATGTAGTCTTCTCCACTCGCTTGTTATCTCATCCCTCTTAGGCCCAAATATCCTCCTCAGCACCCTATTCTCGAACACCCTAAGTCTATGTTCCTCCCTCAGTGTGAGAGACCAAGTCTCACACCCATACAAAACAAGAGGCAAAATTATACTTCCGTATATCTTAATCTTTGTATTTTTGGATAGCAAACTGGAAGACAGAAGATCCTGCACCGAATGGTAACAAGCATTCCCCGACTTCAATATGCTCTTAATTTCTTCCTGAATGGAATTTCGATTTGTTAGGGTTGCTCCCAAGTATTTGAACCGTTCCACCCTCTCAAAGGATTTATTATCTGTCTTTATGTTGTGATTTTGTCCTGCATTCTGATCTCGAGACATGCCCATGTACTAAGTTTTCTCAGCATTTACTTCTAGACCAATCTCCTTACTAGCGACTACTAAAGCTTCTGTGTATTTCTGTATAGCATATATGCTTCCGCCCAATATATTACGAATGCGTAAAGGTGATGTAAAGGTAAGGGTAAAGTTGGCTGTGTGTTTAATTCAAACACTACTCCATGACGACGCATGGTGTCGTGGATTATTTAACGACTCTGTCAGTATTTCACGTGTATAGCGTCGAATTTTAGGTTTGTTAGTGAATAATGGATTGGAAAGGATTTTGAAGGAAGCAGTCGTGACGTAACTTATGTAGTATTCCCACATTTGCGTGGAGGGTCTGAGGAATGCCACGAAGAACTAAGGTAAACTTTGCCTGGCCCGAAAAAAATACAATGTTTCAGATGGCAAGTTTGTCCAACCCTGAACATCTTATAGGAAGTGCCCCCCACTATTGTGTGTATTGTTTTTTTACACGGCTCGCAAATTTTTTTTTTACATAACTTTCGGTAGAATTTTTTTTCCCATGAGGCATACTTTGCAAAGTATTACAAGTGAAGACTTTATTCAACTTAATGCCTTTGACAAGCGCGCTAAATCCATCTGAGGTAAACAGGTAAATTTGTCCCTGTCAGCGCCATGAAGGCATACAAGGATAGTAAAAGTATACCTCCACTCATTCTTAACGTCAGGGCTAGATAGAGATGAGTTCAACATTACGCCGCGGCCGCCTTCGCCCCGGGAAAGAACCGCAGTACCCATTCAGTAGGAAGATGGTCCATCTAAGGTAGATGTGTAATAAGAGATGGCTAACAAGTGCCCATTCCAGCCGCTCAGTTATCAGCGGCAATAGCACTGTCACAATGTCGGCAAATAAGCCGACACACGCCGTGTTCGTGTTTTTTCCACGCTCGGGGCAACGATAAATTTAGGTCTACCTCTCTGCACTTTGTGACACGATGTAATCTATAAATACGGCGACGATATGGAGTGAAAATTACACACGTTCCAGGCAGCGTGTGTTGCAGTTAATAGGTCACGTGGGAATAGAATGAGACAGGATACGGTATTAATGTTACGAAGTTACTGCTACACCCGTACTCCAGCATCTGTGTGGAAAGTTGGCTCACAGCACAGTGAGATGAAAGAAAAATAAAGGCTACCGACAGAGTCATCTGCAGACAGTGAAAGGTTAGTCTGTACTGGATACGTACCGTAACGGGGATATCAGAAGTTAGCTACAGATGTACTCCTTAAACAATACAATGCGTGCCTAATGACAGAAATGTTTCTAGCCTGTACAGCGATAGGTAACGATAGACTGGCCGAAAAGGCAATAACAAAAACACTCAAAGGAATACACAAGTCAGGGATGCCTGAGGAAGAGGTGGAGTTACCTTTGAAGCCGGAGAATGCATTATTGCGTGAAGAGGAGGAAGAAGACGTGTACGTCCTTCACGTGCTTAACTGTTTGTGCGAAAATCTAAACAGTTGCATTTCAAAACTTTATATTGTATTTACAGTGCATCTTATCATAATTGGAAGAGTTCATTTCTACACCAACTTATGCACACAATCATATAGTATTATTAGTTTATTTTCCCCTATACGTATTTCGGCGTATTTAAAACGTAACGACATATACAAGGATTTTATAATCTATGCTTGTAAACTTTGTGACCCCCCTGAATATGGCGTTTTAAATACGCCGAAATACGTATATGGAGAAAATAAACTAATAATACTATATGATTGTGTGCATAAGTTGGTGTAGAAATGAACTCTTCCAGTTGCATTTCAGTTTCGTGTAGATTTGCTGTGTAACCGATACGAACCGCAATTTAATTTGCTGGGAAACTTGCATCGTACGCCCTCAAATACGAAGTTTTTTTTTCGAAATTCTGTCAGCATTTTATGAGGTGAAACATGCGAGCAGATAGATGGGCATACGTGGCCACCCACTGTGCCTTCGTTTTATGTGTGAATGAAGCGAACCTGTTCGCGTCTTAGATGCAAAGTAGTAGGCCTATACCTGGAAGAAGAGCAATTCTGTAGGCCGTTGTAGTTTTACGTGTGTTACGTTGCAGAGGAGAGTCTCAGTCAGTTTCATTCTGATTGCCGCGAAGTTTCTCACTGCACGATTTCCCACCTCTACCGAGTCAACCACAATCTCTACATCCGAGGCCATGGGAGATATTTCTTTAAGAATATCCCGTCCGGCTGTTTTGTGATTCTGTTTGCAACAGTGGAAAATGATACGAGGTTGTAATGATTGTGAGAACTCCTTGCACTGTTGCTACTGTTCACAGTAATGGAAATGAAGCTTGCTGTCATTGTTGTCGGAGAGAAATTTATATCGATGATGTTAAAAGTGTGAAGAATAACATAAAATTGTCCCCATGTGTAATTAAGCATCACGCCGTGAAGGCATGTGGGGAGGGAGTAGAGGTATAGTTCCACGTATTCCTAATCTCGGCATTAGATGGAGGTGAGTGGTTTTCTTCATTTCCCTGCCTCTTTATCCCCCCCCCCCCCCCAAAAAAAAAAAGAGCCTCCGGTAGACTTTGAATAGAAGGCTGGGTGGACCCCATAGCCGGACCTGAATGCTTTGAGAGAAAAGAGACCCTCTTGTCCCTGCCGGGAATCGAACCACACGATTTCTTGGTCTCCCAGCTTGTAGCCTACTCACTATACTGACTGCGTCATCCCGGATTCTTCGAAGTGGTGCTCATTTCTTATTTATTTTTTAGTGCATGTAAAATTCCTTGGTGCAGTGTTCTGTGTTTCTCAATAGCTGGTCTGGCTGCTACGTGACCAATGTGTATCAGTAATGGGCCTTGTAGCGCAAAACTGATCCATATCTAACGCTGTTATGTTGCGTGGTAGCCGTTTAATGCATTTTTATTTGCGATCTTTGTCCACCGTTTTTAGTTGCTTGGCGACCTTTTCATGCATCACGCAATCAATCAGTATACCTACGATGTCACGATAGTACATATTAGGACAATGGTCACCGGGAACATACACACCTATTCATAATGCGGTCTTAAACAAGCAACATCCAGGAGTTCAAAAATAATTTCTAGAGCTAAGTACACGCCCAAGCATCAGTTCCGAAGCCCAGGAAATGATGAATACGCATGAGTGGTGCAGGGAATTACTACAGTGCAACTGCAGGAGACGTGCTTTGTCACTCAAGTCTGCGAGTCACTTTGAAGGTACTGGGCATAGTAAGACAAAATAAGAGGATTCTAAGGAAGATGTTTGGGCCCAAGAGGAACGAGGTAACAAGGGAGTGGATGAGACTACATAACGAGGAGCTTTATGCTCTGTACTCCACACCAAATATTATTCGAGTGATCAAATCAAGAAGAATGAGATGGGCGGGCATGTGGCACGTATGGGAGACATGAGAGGTACATACAAGGTTTTGGTGGGGTTACCTGAGGGAAAGAGGCCACTTGGAAGACCTAGGCGTAGATAGGAGGATAATGAATCTTGAAAAATTGGGATAGGGGGGACATGGACTGGATTGATCTGGCTCAGGAAAGGTACAGGTGGCGGGCTCTTGTGAATGCGGTTATGAACCTTCGGGTTCCGTGAAATGCAGGGAATTCCTTGAGTAGCTGAGCACCTGTTAGCTTCTCAGGAAGGACTCTACTTCATGGAGATAGATAGATAGATAGATTGGATGGTTGGATGGTTAGTTAGTTTGTTTGTTTGTTAGGCAACGTATGCATTGCTGGTTACAGCGTCAATATACCTACAAAAATTCGGAAGTACCTACTATTTACCGTTTCTCGCATTATATGAATATGATCTTCGTACGTATTTCGTGCTGTAAGGGAATTGTCGGTGCCATATTTTTATAAAACGTTCTATCAACATAAAAACTCGGAGATTTACCACGGAAGTCTGTAAGACGTCCCGCAGTGCATTGCAGTCAGCATTTCCTCTTCCTCCTCCTTCCGCCAAGCGGCCTCTTCAGCACATCTGCTGCTGCTCGAAAGCCACGTCTTCACTTTCTCATCATGGTTGAATTTGAAAAGACGAGGTGCTACTAATCTGGTGATCAGTGAAGTTGACACGTGATCATTATGAAGTGCAGCACGTTGAGGTGACGTGCATAAATTCATTCCACTGAAGCTTCGTTCGTATTCGGCTGTTGACACTGAAGTCGTTTTCGAGAACGTTTGTAGTCGCATTAACTACTCGCTACAGGCTGGACGGTTCGGGGTTCGAACTCCGTGGGGGGCAAGATTTTTATCTTCTCCTCACCCATCCATACCGGCACCGAGGCACAGCCAACTTCCTGTATAATGGGTACCGGGGCCTCTTTCCCGGGTAAGGCGGCCGGGGCGTATTATTGACCACCCACCCCCATCTGACCGCCGAGATTAAGAATGGGTGGAGCTATACTTCTCCCCCTCTGTGCCTGCATTGGCATGTTACGGGACGTCCTTTACGTTAAGGGCATTAGAAGATTTGCAAAAGCTGCGTCTTAATGATCAAGAAGAAACAGGTTCGGTGAATCGCAGTGTGAGCAAACGGCGAATCCCTTGATGCCAGTGACTAGCAGCAGTTCTGGAGATTTAATACGTATGTAGGAGGAGACATGGATGACCATAGTCCGTAAGGGGTGTCGCTGCTAAATACTACCGCTTTCGCTGCTAAATACTACCGTTTTCGCTTTCATGTCCGTTAGAATGGTTGGTCCATCATTAGTTCAAGTTGGTCCAATGAAGTGAGTTGATATGAACAGAAAGGCACGACATTGTCACTCGCATCCAAAGGAAAGAGTCTTTGAGCTTACGTAGTATTTGTATTAGGGCTGTATCTACAGCACACTGTACTGTGACGAGTCTTCCCAAGAGGCTGTGCCGTGAAGAAATAAATTTACGTAAAGAAAGTTTATTTTAGGAGTGCGACAGATCTGAACCAGTTTTACTGTGTGTTATTTTAAGCTTTAGGTCATTGACGATGCTCACACACACCATTACGACGTCCACAAGCTGTGACAGGAAGTTATACATAAAAGAACCTGAGGTATGTACCGAAGAATCCTTGAGAATCTGAGAACTGTCGAAACATGTCTCGCTCAAATGAAGTAAAAAATTAAGAGTTGTTCGTAAGATACAATAAGAAGTAGTCGTACATTAGATCTGTAACGGTACTCTGGGATAAAAGCAGAGACCACCCGCGTCGATATTGGTGTAGCCTGCTTAAGAATGCGACGAGGTAAGTAAAACTGAGTTTAACACACGTGTTGTTTTGTGGCACCCTTCCTTCCTCCTTGGATGACTTTTGTGTTCCTGTCCATTTAATAAGAATTAAGCTTTTGTTATTATTATTATTATTATTATTATTATATTGTGGCCGCGCGGTCTAAGGCATGTGTCTGCGGCCGCTCGCTTGCTGGGATTGTGGGTTCGAATTCTGCCGGGGGCATGGATGTCGGTCTCTTGGGAGTGTTGTGTGTTGTCGGGTAGAGGTCTCTGCGACGGGCTGAACATTCGTCCAGAGGCGTCCTACCGAGTGTGGTGTGTCTAAATGAGTGTGATCGTGAAGCCTCGATAATGAGGATGCCCTGGCCCACTAGGGCCTGTTGCGCCATGGAAAAAAAATTATTACATTATTTAGCGACGCTGGCAGTATCTTAGGCTGTATAGCATCGATGGTATAAGAATTAATATGAATGTGAAGCATCTGTAATTAATGGCAATTAACCCTCGAAGACCAAAATGAACTTGACATGTTTAAAGACGAAGTTCCTGCCACGCAATAAACTCACTGTCTCCGTTATGAAAACCAACCAGTTTATGCTGTATAGGGAAATGGTCATTGTTTGTTATGAATGTTTAGACTTATGGACTTTAAAGGGTTAATTAGCAGGGGAAACCCGAGGTATTCGGAGAAGTACCTTTCCCAATACGTATCTGTCCACCATAAATCCCACATGGGCTGTTGCTATTATTTAGTTTCTACTATATTATTGTAGTTGCGTTTTTCATATTTTACTCTTGGTATTGTAGATATACGATTAAAATTTTCAATAATTTTACAAATTTCCCATTGTCGACAGTTGTTGGACAGAACCTTTTAGTTTCGCTCTCTCGTCATGTCTGTAATTTTTGTCGTACAGAAAATTGTTCATATACCATTTGTAAATTCGTTTATGATTTATCTTCTTACCAAATTTCACGCGCATTATTGTTGCAAGCGAATTTAAAACTCAAAATTTGATCGATCGACGTTTCCACGTTCTTGTGTTAAATTTAAAACGAGTGACTTTAAGAATTGCATTTTTTAAGATCCATCACCCAAAAAGTTTTGGGATCGTGCATTCAGTGGTATTAGTGACGCTTCAAGCCTAGGAGTTCGTAGAAGTTTTGTCCAGTGGTGTGGAATTTAAAAATTCGAATGTTCTGTGTTTCATGATATTTATACCAAGTTCAGTGCCGTCTTGACTGGGAGGGGGGGGGGCAGTACTAATTACCGAGGCTCGGCGGTCCGGAAGGGGGCCCGGGGCCCGAATATGTTTCCTATTTTTTTTGTCTTTCTCGATGGTATCACTGTTTGTTGATTGTACAAATTAACCCATTCAGACCAAGCCCAAGTCACTCTGCAATTGAGAGTCGATCTTTCCGATATAGTGTAAGACTTTTTGTCGGTCCGAGCTTGCTGGGGCGCCCGAAATTTTTTTTCACCGGGGCCTGAACACGCCGTCGGCGGCCCTGACCAAGTTTGATGAAAATCAGTTGATTTGTGAAAACTATTAAGTGTGTGTACGTTAGCATGGTATAGCTGTAGGGATGCACTGAGTGACGGTAAATGTTTCAGACTTGCTGGAGGCAGTTACCTGAAAGTAAAACGCCCTCACCGGATGGCAGAAGTTTGTGTTAGAGCCTTAAGAGCGCCCGCGTTCTGATGAGATTTATCTTTACATTCTTTGTCCATTTTACTCAACCCGTTCTTCTTATTTGAGTCGGAGTCGTCGTTTCTAGTACCGAGGTTAAGTCAGCTAAAAGTGCTTTTACAGGTTGAAGCAGATATGCCTCACAAACTCTTTGGTTCCTGTACTTTCAAGTGCAAACAACTGATAGCTGTATGTTAAGTTCTGGCGGTCAGTTGACGGGCGCCCTGCTGGTACTGTTAATACCGCTTGCCAGATAGATATACTGACTTATCGCAAATGTTTCAGTATTTTGAATTTGACCCTTTTGGAAATACGACTAGATGAACTAGTCCAGTTTTTAGTATCTGTATGGAAACACTTGTTGTTCATCTCTGAGGAAATGCCGGAAACTAAATGATGTACTTTACGGAACGCACATTCTCAAGCTGTTAACAAAGAAATGTAAAGAAACAGGCTGCGCTTCCGATGACGTCATAGAGTAAAGGGGCAGTCATGTCATCTTGGTCGTGACCTAGCCAATGAGAGAAGAGGGCTGGGGTTGTGTCGTCACCCATCCCCTATGACAGTGCTTTTCAAACGGTGGTACGCGGTACGCTGATGGTCGCCTGGTGGTACGAGAAGAAATTTAGGATTTATTTTTTTAATAATTTAAATTTAGAAACTTTAAATGCACTAATAAAATTGTTTTAAATGTGTTGAAACGTAAAGACAAACACTTATAATATATACCAAGTACCATTTCATTGTTCGAATATAAATACAGGCTCTCCTCTGTCTAGTCCCGTTAAATTAGAAAAGTAGCAACTGCGAAATTCGAGGTTTCCACAGCGTTGTTTCTTTGGTTGGCAGGGTTTGAAGACGTTCAAACGTATCAACCTGCGAAACATTCTGAGACCAGTATCCTGAAAACAGGCATTAATATTTGCAGTACCTAGTGGTACGCGTACATGTTTTGTATTGTGATAGTGGTACTCGTACATGTTTTGTATTGTGATAGTGGTACGCGTACATGTTTTGTATTGTGATAGTGGTACGTGTACATGTTTTGTATTGTGATAGTGGTACGTGTACATGTTTTGTATTGTGATAGTGGTACGTGTACATGTTTTGTATTGTGATAGTGGTACGTGTACATGTTTTGTATTGTGATAGTGGTACGTGTACATGTTTTGTATTGTGATAGTGGTACGTGTACATGTTTTATATTGTGATAGTGGTACGTGTACATGTTTTGTATTGTGATAGTGGTACGTGTACATGTTTTATATTGTGATAATGGTACGTGTACATGTTTTGTATTGTGATAGTGGTACGTGTACATGTTTTGTATTGTATACAGTGGTACGTCTACATGTTTTGTATTGTATACAGTGGTACGTCTACATGTTTTGTATTGTATACAGTGGTACGTGTACATGTTTTGTATTGTATACAGTGGTACGTCTACAGTTTTTGTATTGTATACAGTGGTGCGTCTACATGTTTTGTATTGTATACAGTGGTACGTCTACATGTTTTGTATTGTATACAGTGGTACGTCTACATGTTTTGTATTGTATACAGTGGTACGTCTACATGTTTTGTATTGTATATAGTGGTACGTCTACATGTTTTGTATTGTATACAGTCGTACGTATACATGTTTTGTATTGTATACAGTCGTACGTCTACATGTTTTGTATTGTATACAGTCGTACGCGAGAAAAGAAGTTCGAAAAGTACTGCCCTATGAGGCCTCATCCTTACGTAGCTTAAACCTGAAAGCCTGTGCTTCTAACCTCTCTGTACCTATTTCTAATTAACAATTTCGGCTCATTATATTTTTTGTGTCATGTGTAAGTTGAGATCTCAAGACGAACATAAACATTATAAAATAGATAAGGTATTTTACATAGCAACCCTTTTTTAGTACTTTTTTGCCATTATAAGAAAAGTGTCGTGATTGACTGTTGTTTTTCCTATACTTGTGTCTGTCTGTACTTTCCTTCTTAGGTGCATCGCTGTTAGAGCATATGTAGCACTCTGTTAAGGCCCCCTCACACGCTTCGTCTTGATATTCGTGTTGGCTTTGCAGTTGTAAAACGGATAGTAAGACGGTACACGCTGAAGACCACAGACGCTGTTTCGTATTGTCAGTTTTACTGTCAGTTATCCCGTAGACCTACCTGAACGTGTTGTCTGGAGAACTTCTAATTTTTACTGCAGTAACCTTCGCTTTAAAGCCAAAACGTTTCAAAAGAGAGAAAAAAGAAAAAGAAAGATAGAAAGAAAGATCGACATGGGCGAAAGAACTGCCTCTCAAACAAAATTATCTGTCGCACATCAGTTTGCTGAAAGAACTAGAACCCGGTGAATGGCAGTTATTTATGAGTGGATTCGGAAGCTTATTTAGAACTTATTTGAAAAAAGTAAAGCGGCCCATAAAAAAGTGACAGTGCAATTAGACGTGCGATCACGCCCACATGAACGACTCAACGTTACCCTCCGATTCCTAGTAGCCGAAGAAGCTTCGAAGATCTGAAGTTTTCTGCTGCGATTTCACCTCAGGATTTGGGAGTGATTATTCCTGACACCTGTTCAGCAGTTTTTGAGGTTCTGAAGAAAGAATGTCTTAGAGTAAGTTGAATTTATTAATAGTTGTTCGCACAGTACGTATAATATTTAAAAAGTATAAAAATGCTAAGTACAATAACATAAAATTAATTATTGTGTATTTTCTCCAGTTCCCCTCAACCGAAAATGAACGGATACACGTTGAAAATAAATTAGAAAGAAAATTATATTTTCGTAATTCTTTGAGTGCAGTTAGTGGAAAACATATGAAAATTACTCCATCAAAATTAAATGGGCCATTCTACTGGAACTGTAAGGTTTCAGCAGTTTACTGTTGTCGTCTGTTGCAAACGCAAATTACGAATTCATATACTGTCATATTGGAACCAATGGCCGCGTTTCGGATGCAGGAGTTATTGAGAGTACTAAAGTCTATGAAAAACTAGTGCGTGGAAAATTAATCTTCCCTTACCAAGAAAACCTGACAATAGTACAAATGGTTTGCCATTCGTGTTTGTAGGGGATGAGGCTTTTACTTTACCTAAAGATTTACTGAAACCTTTTGGTCTAAAACTGCTTACAAGTGAACGTGTGATTATTAATTACCATTTGTCACGAGCATGGAGGATCATGGAAAATGTATTTGGGATAATGACTTTTATATTCAAATCTTCCATTCCAAAATAAACATTGGAACGAGTGGAAACAGCTGTATTGTCCTGTAGTGTTCACACAAGTTTTACGTCGTTCATGCAGTTCGTACGTTGCGGGGCGTACAGGATGAAATTAAAACCAGAGTGATTTTTAGGCTCCGTTAGAACGTGGACACAATACGCATAACGGTGAAGAAGCCAAAGCTGTATGAAACATGCTTCTACGCTACTTTAATGGGGAAGGAAAAATACCATGACAAAATGGGACGATAACCTAAGTGATGAACTGATGTATTCAGCATATAATTTGCTAATAATTTGTTACTTTCCAGTGAACGTATAATTTTTAACTGGTATAAATGTAATTTACCGTAATTGTTGAAGATCGTTTCAAAGAACTGGAATGTTCTTCCGGAAAATGTAAAAAAATAAACTGTCCGTCAAAGGAATCCAGAGTAGACATGGGATGGTGATGGACCATATGTCAGCTTTTGTGGTGGAATATTTGGATAAAGGGGTTATGTTACTACACATGAAAGTCTATGTAAAGTACCCACTGCACTTCGGCAATACACTGCCATTGCCTTTGGGAGATGTTCTAATTCCTGAGCAATATATTTGGCATATGCAGAAAATTTCCCTTCATTGTTGGACTGCAGTATTTAGCAACCAGATCTAATACTTTATCACAACTGCAATCTTTCTTATTCTTTCTTAACGACTGCCATGAAAAGCTGTCTCCTGACAAGGAAACGTCTGCCTGCGAAGCACTTGCAAGATCGCTTACATTGCCGTCGATATATTAATCTTGTCTGGAGAAAGAAATAAGTTGAATCCTGTGACATCTATGCTGTTGTAAACATATTTAAATTTTATTTTTAATCCAAGTCTATTCTACAAAATGACTACTAATATTTAATTTAAATAATAGATGTAGTAGAATGTGTTACGTCTCCATGATTTATAACTTCAGGTGAATCCATATTATTGACGTCCTTTCTCGAACGTTACTGGTCTGCCAAATCGTCATAATACCACAAACTTGGTGTATGTGTGTGTGTATGGTCAGTCTTTTGTCAAGAAGTTTTTAATTAATTTATTTTCTTTAATTTTCGAAAGAAACTTCGTAAAGAGTTTATTTTCCTAACAACTTTGTCCATTTTGTTTGTTTGTGAAGGGCCCCGCAGCAGATGCTACGGACGCACCGCAGCCTTGAGGCTTATTGTGCAACCCTGTGATGAAGATGATTAATTTTTTTCTGTTTTTTCCGTGTAATGGAGCACCGGTGGAATGAAATTGACAGGGGAAACCTGTCCCAGTGCCACTTTGTCCATCACAAATCCCACGTGGACTGACCCGGGATCGAACCCGGGTCTTCGCGGTGAGAGGCCGGCGACCAACCGCCTGAGCCATGGCACGGCCAACTTTGTCCTTACTTACATCTCGATCAGTTTCTTGTAACTTCATTGTCAAACTTTCGTAAGCAGTATGTTTTGTACCCTTATTAGAATATTTCTTACTTTACACTTTCTGCAGCACTGTTTTTCGCGATACATTTCAATGAATTCACTAATAAACTCAGGAGACGCTGTCCTTACGTCCGCTATAATTCCTCCACTAAGCAAAGTGCCCTGTCTAAACAAGTAGCTGAAACTGAAACTAAAGCCTGCAGCCCCCACACATTCCAACTTGCTTGTCGACTTGCTTGTACACGCACAGAAAAATGCGGCGCCGGTGGATTCACTTCAAGCCAAAGGGACACGAAGTCTCGTGTTGATGACACACACTTCGTCTTACCTGCAGCTAGCTGCGCAGGTAAGACGGGGCGTATGGCGGTCTTTACTGTGAATGCGTGTCTATTGAAGGCGAGGATTGCAGAGGATGTAATGAATATCTGCGACACTTAATAGCTGCGTTGTCCTTCACAGATCTTAGCAAGTGTACGCCCTTCTGTCCGTCGATTTAAGCAGACTTTTTAATTAAATAGTGCACTTCCTGGCGCTGTATTAACTGAGAATTTGTTAGTGTCTTTCGAACCCACTAATTTTTATTTCGCTGCTTCTGTTCATAAGATGCTGTGTGATGGTTTGTTATTTAATTCGCGTAAAATATTTCTTTGATGAGGAGGAGTGTGGTGTGGTTCATTTTTTTTTTTAATAAAACGACATGAACGTGAGCCTGATACATGCACGATCAAGGCTGAAGGCTGAATGGGTGCATCTAATCTGCTCGTCTGTGACGATTTCATAGCCAAGGCTACAGAGTGGAAACATGTAACGTGATGTAATCTATATACACTTTTCCTCTTAGTAGGTGCTGCATATATTAAGTGAAAATTTCCCAGTCATATCTATGGCTGAACTAAAAACAATACCCGTTTAAATATTTGTTTCAAGATTGGAACGTAATGTCTCTATGGTAGAATAGTCGCCTCGTATGTCCTGAAGATGAAGGCAGCACGTTCTTCTGAAACGTTGATACTTACCTACCAAGCTGCACGGAGTCATATCCCAGAAGAAAGCCGTCTTCCTAATCACCGCTAAGAAAACCTCAGATGTAACAAATATTTGGCTTGCTTTCTTCCTTCCTTCCTTCCCTGCTGCTTTTCTTCATTTCCTTTCTTTCCTTCTTTCTTTCTGTCTCCTTTTCTTGTTTATTTCTTCCTTTGAAGCGATGTCGGTGTTTTGCTGTTGTTTTTTTTATGTAAGTTGTGTGAAGGCTGGTGTTGTTTCGAGCAGGTAACATGGTGGCTTTCTTACTCGTGCACATTTCGGAAGTACCTCATTCGTCTGTCGGTCCAGACTGAGATCCTTCGTGTTTTTAACCTCCAAACAAATGCCAGGTTCCAGCCCGAAACAACCCCACGTGTAACTCCAAATCCTTACTGACCCGTTATCGATGTCATCTCGTACACCACACTTCCTGCTAATGAATACAGCGGCATTGTGTCACGTAACGGCCAGTAATGTAACTCAGTTACTGTAAGGCAACTGAAACACTGCCTTTCTTTTATATTTTGTAACACCTTCGTCTGATGATGGCCTTCTGGGTCGAAACATGTAGCGGGCTATTATAAAAGCGGACATTGTTTTTATAATAAAAATAGTTATGTCTGAGTTGTCTTAGAATAATTGAGTTATACTAACACAAGATTATGTCATCTCTGAAAATTAAATAATTTAAGCCTGCTTCAACATCGCAGATTATACAGCTACTAATTTATAGCTCTTAACCGAGTAGAAGGAAGCATTTGAGAGCAATTGTAGGGGCTTCCTCTTGTAACTTAATGTCTCATAGGTCCAAACATTAGTAGCCAGTTTTCCAAGAAATCCTCTTCGTTACGAATTTCCTTTTTATTCCGTAATATCTTTCCGAAATGCCTGAATTTCATCTCACCTCCAATTCAGATGACGACATAACATATTTGTGCATGATTTTAGGCTTCTGCCGCGATTTAAATTAGGTCTTCGCTCTTCTGGATGTTACGCAGCGTTGATTGTAGTTAGTTACTGAAGTTTCGGGACAGCCTAATCGGTCCAATTTTCAAGCTTCAAGCAGTCTGCTCGAAGATGGGACCGACAGGCTCTCGCAAAACGTTGGTAACTACCAATCAACGCTATGTAACGTCCCAGAAGAGCGAAGACCTCAACATATATTTGGTTTTCTTCTTAAACAACCTTTAACAATTTTCCGCCAATTTAAAGTGGATTTTTGGTGTGTCTGTAATGCAGACCTTAACTGCTTGTTCCTGCTGATTCATGGGGAGTGTGCTCAATGGTGCTAGCTGGCACAGGTCCCTCAAGTTTTCTCCCAGTTCCTTTACCATTTATCGGACCGATATTTCCTTCCTTGCCGATAACATTTCATTGACATAACAAAATGTAACGAAGCATTTATTAACAGTCAGATTTTCAACACTTTTAATAGCATGCAGCTTTTTCTTTTATTTTGCTGCCGTGTATCAACTGCACAGGTCATGTAGTATCGGTGCACTAATTGTACTGTGATATGTGTTGTGCTTGTGGAAAAATTCGCCATTTCTCGTCGTCCATTTAGGCCTGTAGCCCTAGTAGGCCTATTCATATGCGGGAGCCGAGGAATGCTACGAGAACCAGCTCCACTGGGTCGTGCTGTAGCTCAGGAGGTTAGTCGCCCGTGTCTAACCGCGGAGGCCCCTGTTCGATCCCAGGTTAGTTTACTTAGAATTTTTGGTGAACAGAGTGGCACTGGGAGAGGTTTTTCTCCGAGTAATTCGGTTTTCCCTTGTCAATGTCTGCTTCATAATCCATAACACCGAAGCTGTATATCCTTAGAGGTTTACAGAGTCATTAAATAAAGCACTTCTCTCAGGTCGGCTGATCCCCGCCCGAAATTCGAAATAGGTAACCCTTAAATTATTTTCAGATTTATTGTCGCTGAGCTAACAGCATGTTGGGAAGTTTGAAGTTCTTTGAAGCAGAGAGACTGCGTAGGAAGAAGCCATTATTTGGGCTTCTTGAGATTGATGGATTGCTTAGGAAGGATCTGTTACGTGTAAAGCGGGCGTTGTTATTAATGTTGTTTGAGCCGGCCAGATTGCATAGGGAGAAGGCTTTATTCTTTGGGACTGTTTGACCCAAAGAAATGACACAGAAAGGAGGCGTTTTTATTGAGATAAGTTGAGCTGCAGACACTGCTTGGAACGAGGCGTTATTCTTCAGACTGCCTGAGTGACTGCATAGGAAGGATGTACTGTTATTGAGGCTGCCTGAATATTTACGCGGAAAACACCGTATTGCGTAACACGGATGTTACTAGCAGCAATCTCTCACGCTTCGGACCGAACAATGAATGTACCGCACCATGCAGTGAAACAATGCGGTTATTGTGTTTTGCTCCACGCATTGCCCGATTCCCATTACCTTCGCTGGGGTCTGAGAAAATTAGTTTGTGTGTGTGTGTGTGCGTGCGTGTTTGCGTCCTGTACTGGACTATCGGGCAAGCAACAAGGAATCAATTGGGTTCCGACTGCTTGTTTGAGAATTCGCATTCCTTTCATTGTTATTAAATTAAAGGCTTTATTGCCAATGCGAAGAGATTGCAGCTCGTCGTGTCTGTCCGTCCCTTACTAGTGGTATTGCTGTTATTGAATTTCGATGAAATGTAGTGAGAATTTCTAATACAGATTAGTAAGTAAATGTACGCAGGGCTTAACACTTGTGGCGCGTTCACTCTGTTATTGCCGCTGTAAATTTTCTTCGCATCTTAGGAACAGTCTGCTGTGCTTTGCTGTGCAATGCTATGCCACGCCACGCTACGCTATGCCATGCTGTGCTGTGCTGAAGAGAGATTTGATCGTGCACGATTGTTGCTTTTCGATCGTCAACTGTTTCCTCGGCCTCAGCTCGTACCTCACAGAAAAGTGTACATAGGTTTTCGTGTAAAGTGCCTATTATTTTTGTTCGATTTTAACTAGACTTTAATTTGGTCGACATATTTTAGTAAAAATCCCCAGTATAAAATGTCACGAATATCAGTTCAGTAGGAGGCGAGTTGCTGTATGCGGACTGGCGGACGTATGGAAAGACAGACATTACTTAACTAATAGTCTTTTTTTTTCCTACGCGCTTGAAAATGGAAAACTGAATTTGTAATTTCGGTCAGTCAGGGCTTCCACTTAATTTAAAAGCCTAAAAATACTTACATTTAAACCGCCATGTAGGGCCTACTCACCACGCTAAATAGAGTTACAGAATTTGGGATGATTGGTGGTTTGTCATATAGCCTACATTTGTCACTCATAGCCGTATAGTTTCGTGCCTTATTTATTATTTCAGAAGTTTTACAAAATGTTCTGTTGCACAAATCAGCGAAAATAACAGAACGACATAACGCTGAAACACGAGAACAAAATTAACAACAAAAATAGGGAGGGACTATTTATTAAAATACTTTGAATAGTTGTGTTTGTTTATAAATAATTACTCGTTTGTCCACTTAGAAAGTTACTTGACTCATGACTGCAAAAGAATGAAATGTAACCTGCAAGTTGAAGGTGTTATTAATATGAGACTCAAATTTAGAAGGGAAGCTGTATTTTCTTAATTTTTAACTTCTGTCTCTATGTGCCAGCTCACAGAAGAAAGCCCGAACGATTTCAACATGACACACATATTTTTGTATCATTTTTTATTTTATTTTTATTTTAATGTAAGTGTAAGGAAAAGAGTAGACCCCACCTCATCCCGTGACTAACGATGGGCAGTTTTCAGGTGCGTTTGCATACATATGGCGAAAAGCGACTATTAGCTTCCTGATGTCTGTCCATCTGTCTGCATGGAGCAACTTCGCTCTCGCTGGACGGATTGCATGACAGTTGACGTTGGGAATTCTGCTAAAATCTGTGTATCAAATTAAACTGTATTTAAAAGTCGAACGAAAATAACAGACATCTTACAGAAAGCCTATGCACATTTGTGATATCTCGACGTTTACGCCATAAATGCACGAATTGCGCCATATAGGTGTGATTTGTGTACCGCCACGTAATTAGGGCAAAACTACAAGCACAGCCGTAATATTCAACATTCATTGCTTTTTGCTTGATTATAATTATGTAATGCCGATCCCAGTGGCCGTGCGATCTAAGGCGTGGGTCTTCGGCCGCTCGCTTACTAGGATCGTGGGTTCGAATCCCGCTGGAGGCATGGATGTCTGTCTCTTGTGTGTGTTGTCAGGTAGAGGTCTCTGCGACGAGCTGGTCCCTCGTCCAGTGGAGTCCTACCGACTGTGGTGTGTCTCAAATGTGTGTGATCATGAAACCTCGACGACACGAGGAGGCCCAGGCCCATATGGGGCTGTCGAGCCATAGGAAAAAAAAATAATTATGTAATATAGTCCCACATAGATATGATTTGGTGTGGTGTGACGTAATAATCTAATCACGTATTCTTCTTCGTGCGATTTAAATGGCCCATAATTAAGGAAAATGCAAACATGTAATCATATTTAATATCTATTGATTATATCTGGGAATAGGAATTTTGATACGTAGATTAATTATGAATGTGAAACGTTGTGTACGAAATATTGTTTTTAAGTTGGCAATTACAAAATATTTCAACAGGGTTATTGGAGGTTATGTGTGAATGATAAATTTAAAGTAAAAAATCAGCGTAGGCGTATAAATAATAAGTTTGTCCGAGAAATACAGTTACAGACCCTACTAATGCTTCAGCATTCTGTAACACATCTACAGTTGTGAGCAGGAACATAAACTGTGACCTCATTGAGTTAAATGGTATGACTGAGCAGAGACCAGGATGCAAAGTTCCGAACGCTCCTCAGTATTACGTTGCACTTACATTCCTGTCTTGTTTAGAAATTTGTTTAGAAGGTGCGGGTAGATAGTTGTAAAGGAATGGAATGAGATGAGCAGCTGGTGTCCTCCGTATGTAGGCTTTATTTACCACACGTGGCTGTTTGTTGTGTCCATTCTCTTTTCGTTTTAGAACATCATAGGTGTAGTTTTCTAGAATGGCCAAATGCACTTTTCTCGAAATCCCCAGGGGTCAGAAATTTGGACGTCTAACAGGAGAAATGAGTTACATAATGTGAAACCTCATAATTTATACTTCTCGCCAAACATTGCTAATGTGAGTAAATGAAGGAAAATGAGAATTGCCAACATGTAGCGCATCTGGCTGTGGGCAGATATCAGTGGCGAACTGAAGTGAACGCGATAATAAACCATCGGGTACCAAGAAAGACGGAAAATCTGTTGGCCAGCTGTGCAACTTCGAGCTTCTGTTGAAGGACTGTGCGTGATGGATATAGTATGGTTTGTTGTTACTGAGACAATGAACTTTGCTATTGTGTTGATGGTGCCGTGGCACTGTATGTGTAGACAGTATGCAATATTGAAATCGGATCAGGAACAAACTCACTGCGTCGGTTCTGAAACTGCTTATTTGACGGCACAGACAGTCGATCACAGCCGTATTTATTGCCATATTTTGTGCTACGTGTTTCGGCTTGCAGAAACCATCATCAGTCACCAACTTTTAAAAATAAGTAAGAGAAAAGTGGTTATAAATTATTGGTTATTATGTCAAAAAATTGAGATCTCAACTTTACGAAGCATTGAATGTTATAGTTTGTGTTTTTTCGTTTAAGCCGAAATCGGGTATAAAATATTAATTTATATTTAAAAGTGTAATAAAAAGTATTAAAATATGTGATGTAGGGGACATGGTACTTGTGTTAAAAATTTTTAAATCTATAATTTAGCTCGTTCTTCGTGTCTGCACGCATGTTGAAGTGTTGTAGTACATACAGTTCGTTATGAAGTGGATATTTTTTGTAACTGACTTTTTGACACTTTATAAATGACGTGCTATCAGTCTGTATGTCTTGGTGCTGATCCCATGTATGTGTGTATGACCAGATTTTTGTCTATCTTGACTTTGCAGTTTTGTCTTTGAAAAAGTGAAATTTTGAAGGTTTCCAGGCTTCACCCATGTGTCCTTCTGGTAAGAGCAGCATGCAGATGAAAATAAGGGTGAAGCATTCGTGGAATGATATTGACCGGGGAAACCGAAGTACTCGGAGTAAAACCTGTCCCAGTGCCTGGGTTTACCTGGATCGAACCCGGGATTCCTCTGTGAGAGGCCGGCGACTGACAGCTTGAGCCATGGCACGGCCTAATTTTGTCTTCGACATTCATCTAAATTATATATAGAAGTTCAGTTCCTGCCTGTCGGGGAATACAGTTCGTCTCCATTAGGAAGACCAACCAGCTATATTATTTATTGTATTATTTACTCGTATGAGCCCGGATAACTCGGTAAGATGTCTGACTGCTAGCTTAACAATTTTGGTTCGATTCTCTGTAGGTATCCATCCTATCGTTTGGATACCGGAGGCTCTTCTCCAGTGATTAAGCTGGTGATATACAGAATGTGTGGAGTTTGCGTTCACTTTCTCTACATGCCTTCATGCTTTGGTGCTTTGGCACAAGTGAAACGCTGACAGTTGTTATGAGTTTATTATTATTTCGTTTCCAGAAGTGGGACTTCTGCAAAAATATATCTACTCATTCCAATTTCAGTTAAAATCAGACGAAAATATTATGCAGTGTACATGAAGACCTACGTACGTTTATGTGTTTGTCTCTATAATGGAGACTCGTTTTCTGTGAGGTACGAACTACGGTCTAAGAAGCAGTTGTTGCCCTTTAGGAGATAAGTACAAGAAATAAGGCAGAGCCAGAGAGGCCGGAGAAACAATTGACGATTTAAAAATGCCATGTACCACGCGAAAAATAGAAGAGTTTTGGAGTTTGTTATTTAACGACCCTATCAAGTACTAATATTATATGGCGTCGGTGATACGTGAATGAATGTGGAGCACTGGTGGAACGATACCGACAGGGGAAAACCGATATGCTCGGAGATAACCTGTCTCACTGCCACTTTGTCCACAAAAAATTGCCCGTGGACTGGGGCTTTCGTGGTTAGAGGCCGGCGACTAACCGCCTGAGCCAAAGAAAGCGCTGATTGCCTTTTGACTGCATTGGAAATATTCACGAATAAAAAGAACAAGCAGAGGGTCAATAACACAACTAACGCGCCACAGGTGTTGCCCCCTGCAGGCGTTTCATAACCTGCTGTTACTGTTAGTGTTATAATTTGTTCCAGTTGTTCCGAATTGAGGGTTAGTTGTAAACCAGGGTTGTGTGACTCTGAACTTCTCAAGCAACGAACACAGAACCAAGCAACGAAACATGCCCGCAGTTTCGGTGGTCGATGTCCTATTCCTCCGCTGCTGCCTACGTGACGCATAAAGGTCACCTGCGTGGTCTGTTGTATTTCCTTGTCGTTAGAACCGGCTGCAGAAGAGGAGGCGAGCCGCCTTGCCTGCAGCACCCCACGCACGATATTCGACTCGTGCGTGTACTAATAAGGTGATCACAGATCGTGTGTTCACGTCCATATGCAGAGTGTCCGAAAACTTTGTAGGTAATATCAGTACGAAGTTTTTGTTCTGAGAAATCGCTGAACGTCGCAAGGATTAGAGGAATGCATGTGAAATTAATGTATATCTTTTTTATGCGTGTGATGGATAAACTTGCATACAACTATTAGATGATTTGCAGAAAAATTGTTGCTGTCTGTATACCATAGAAGCACTGTGTTTAGACTTCAACAGTTTTACAAAATTCATGTTTTTGTTCGCTGATATTCCTGCTTACATATTAATGCTGTAATTGATGCACCATGATGTAACTTGACGTTTTCTGCACACATTTGGACTAATTATGTTTCAGGGTGTGATGTTTTTAAAAACAGGGTCCTTCATAAAGTGGCAGGACACAAACCTCAAAAATGTATCTCGTTTCATTTTTTTTTTCGCACAACAAACCCCACATCACCTGACAGGATATTCCTTCTTCCTCCGTCCTTCACCAACTCTTTTCCCTAACTGTGCATGCTAAAATTTCCCGAGAGTCTTCCCGGTGGATCCGTTGAAGACCTCGTTGGTGTAGGCCTCTTCTCTGATGGCACACAAGTGACGCCATCATTGCTGTAATCTCCCATGTCTCCTCGCTCCGTGATGCTGTCTCTAGCAACTTCGTGAAGGATTTCCTTGTATTTCTGGTCCTACGTTGGAGTCAGAGTTTTGTACCTCAAAAACGAAGTAATACGAGTGACATTCGTGCTCGGAAATTAATATTACAGCTAGTACCGGCCTTAGCAAACACGGGGCCCGATTGCGATCCTTGTGGCGGGCGCCAACAAGTTGTTATTTTTTTCCCCAATGGGTCGATAGCCCCTTGGGGGGCTTATGCCGCCTCATTTTTCGAGGCTTCACGATCACACTTTTTAGACACACCACACTCGGTAGGACGCCTCTGGACGAGGGACCAGCTCGTCGCAGAGACCTCTACCTGACAACACACAACACTGACAAGAGACATACATCCATGCCCCCGGTGGGATTCGAACCCACAATCCTAGCAAGCGAGCGGCCGCAGACCCACGCCTTAGACCGCACGACCACTGGGATCGGCCAACAAGTTGTTATACGGAGCAAAAGGACTAACGTTTTGGGTATATTAACGTAAATTAGGATGAAAAATTAAAACGGCCATTTTTATCACTTTTATTTACTTTTAATCAAGCAATCGGTCAAACATTTATTTAATTTCCCCCCATGAGCGCGGGGCCCGATTGCGTCAAATCGGTCCAGTCGGCCTAAGGGCGGCCCTGATTACAGCTATTCTGATAAAGCTGGCCACGCTAATTGCACTTGCAAACCATGTGAAAATGTCAATTTTGTATTCGGAGGTTAGGATGGTCGAGGAGATACGAGACTGGCATTAACATGTATAACATCACATTTTTGTACATTGCCGGAACTTCAAAGGAAATTCAGTCACAGTGGTTCACCGCTATAAACATTTCGCTAGTCAACGACGAATTGAACAGTGTAACATTCAACCGTGGTCGAAAAGCAGTTTCAGAGAAAGAAGTAGCATTGTAACAAGACTGCTTGACGTTCTTTTCTTTCAGAATGTAATGCGGTTTCACTGTACACGCGTAAATGCTATTTCGTTTACGCCTGTAAAGATAGTACGGCCTTCCCTGTGCCGATTTTCACAAAACTCAGAAATGTTGAACACCACTGTGTGCAAATCGCTTATACCAACTCTTACCGAAATGATACAATAAAGGTGGAAAGTACGGATAGAAATTCATTTACGTCCCTAAGTAAAGTGTGACTTTCACAGATTTGATTTTCACGAAACTGGCAATTGCTGAATGATATTATTTGTAGACCTTCTATACCGAGATTTATCGACGTGAGGCGAAAAATGTAGAAAATATGGGCAAAATTTAATTTACGCGCTTAAGCAAATTATGGCATCCACTGCTCCGATTTTATGATACTCGTATTTACTCAGCGGCATTGTGTGTAGTTCTGTTATACCGAATAGTAACTAGATCGGTCAAGAAGTCTGGAAATTAAGGGTATAAATTTATTTACGCCCTTACGTATAGTATGGCTTTCACTGCACAGATTTGCTCTAAAATTACAATTACCCGCCTACGTTTCATGGAGGTCTGTTATACCGAATTACACTCACATTTGTCAAGAAATAGACAGAGTAGCGTAGTAATTAATTTACACCAGCAAGTAAAGTGTTAGTGTCACTGAGCCGATTTTGACGCAACTCTGGCGCGCTGCACAACTTGTTGTGAAGGAAACGGATCCCTAGTTTCGTGAAAATCCGGCGAACGGTTTGGTCACCGATACTAGGTAGCAAATGGACGCAAGTGGTATCCACATAAGGCATTCTTATTTTTACTTCGTGAAGAACGCCTAAGCCGATCCCGGTGGCCGCTCGCTTGCTGGGATTGTGGGTTCGAATCTCGTCGGAGGCACGGAATCGTGTGAATATTGTGTGTTGTCAGGTAGAGGTCTCTGCGATGGGCCGATCCCTCGTCCAGAGGAGTCCTACCTAGTGGATGTGCGTCACCGAGTGTGATCAGGTGCAGCAATATCCACTCTACACCCGCAACGAGTAGGTAGAAGAGGTCAGAATAAGAAAGAACGCCTAAAATATACTTTGTGATACTGTGAATGTCCTTGATGCTGGTGAAGGTGCTTTGTACATTCTACGTCTTCACATGACCTTGAGACGATACTACTGCAGACGTAGCAGCTGAAGGTATACGGTATAAATGACACTGTGTTCAAGAACGACGTTTTAAATCGCTGTCTGTGTCCAAGACATGGGATTTAAGTCACGACTTACGTCTGTCTTGACCTTTACGTAATGTGTTAAATCATCTGGATCTTTATGTTGTGCATTTCGTGTGGAATATTTAGTAACCTGTGTTTGTATAGAGCACAAACTGCCATTATCACGGCTGTTTTGCTTTGGCATCATTTTCAGTGTCGTAAGCAGACGTGGGTTGTGGTTGTACACCAACATTATGCATACAAAAGTGTAGCATACACTCAGTGTATGTATGTATAGTAGATCATAGTGAAATTCTTTACGGCATAAAAAAAGAATAGTAAATACAGTGCACAGATAGTCCGTGCTTAACCACTCCACAGTAAGAGTATAAGACTAACAGCAATATCTAGAAAAATGAAACGGACGGGCATGTGACAACCATAACCTAAGTTTGCACTGAAGACACTGAAGATAACACCAACGTAAGCGTCGAAACGCTTTTGTCCTAAAACAAAACAACAATTTTGATAATGGCAGTTGGTCATCTGAAACTCATCAGGTTTCTTACGTGCAAGAATTACATTTCACTTCTGTTCTTCCACAAAACGACTTACATTGCTGTTAGTGTCACAGTTGTTAACCAAGTAAATTAAAATGCACGTGGCCACGTGCCTTGAACGGTCTCATCATGACATTTTATTACAGAATTTTACATTTTTAACTAGTTCGTTTAGCTTATGAATATTACCAGCATAGCAGAAGCGTTCGTTAAGCAATTGTTATGTTTGTTACAGATTCTTCAGAATCTTGGGAAGGTAGACCGACAGCAGATGACATCTTTGATGAACATCTCACAAACTTTACAAGACAGCAGAATGCTGCTAATCGGCTTCAGAAGGAATTCAACAACTACATTCGATGCATACGAGGTAATAACCTTAAAACTGAAACTATTGAGTCATAAGATATTTTTGTTACTGAAATTTATTTATAGTATGTGCATTCATTAGTGCTGAATTTGAAAAGAAGGGGCCTCGTGAGTTGAATTTGGCAGATGATCAGCATGAAGTGGGACACATTGAGGTTATATATATATATATATATATACCGGTATATATATATATATTCTTTAATATTTGGCTGTAATGCTGGAATGGTGTTTACACGGGGTACGACTGAAGATTTGCAGAAACTGACTTCCCTTTTCCATCTAAATTCATCATAAGCGATCACACACTACCTGCCACCTAAAACAAACTGTCATTTGCTAAATTTCACTATTTTCATAAGTAAAACTCACGACCTTTGGCCATTTGTCAGTTTCCGAATATTTGATAGGTAAATTAAAGTTTCATATTTTTCTTTTGAGATTGCAGTCACTTCAAGTAATCTTGGCTGTATGTTGTCCATCAGACTCCTCAAAAACTGGTTTATGTTTTGAAAGGTATTTTGCCAGCCTTTTCAATACTTGCCCTCTTAAAATCAGAATAATGTTTCTTGGCTTCTGTGACAGACACTGAGGTACTTTGATAGGTCTGTCTGTTCTTAAAGCATATAGTTTCTGTTCTGCAACTCAAGTTAAAGTTCTGACAGTACAAGTCAAGTGTTCAGCAATATACCCAGTTTTCAGTGAATGTTGAAGGTCATCATATCTGGCTGTCTAGACTGGATCTTGAATCATCATCACTTACTTTGCCTAAGTGTTTCCACAGAGCATTGTAAGACTATCATATTGCTTTCACAGTTTGATAAGATGAAGTGACCCACCTTATACTGAACACAGACAGTGTTCAGGAACTGGCGCTGAGGGGACTGGGCACAAGTAATTTGTTCAACTGGATTTGTAGGAATGTATGTTGAGGATGAAAGTCCTACAACTTCATCTGCGGCATCACTCATGCCAAGCTCAAGCCTGTGCTACACACATTGCCAAACAGTGATACGGGTAGTTCTCGTTTTAGGCGATTTTGTTTTGCACGATTTCACTTTCATGCGACTTGAAAATGTACGCCACTTTTCGAATTTACGCGATAATTTTCGGTTTAACTCGATTTGGCATAGACGATCCTTGTCCGCGCCTATCTTTTGTAGGAGGCTAGCAGGAACTGACGTCTGTGTCACACCATCAGTCACATGTATGGATTGAATACGTTGGTGATATAACAATGCACCTCATCTAGTTTCCTCTTCAACAGCATTGGCTTTTCTTACCAATATGAGTAAGAAACGTAAATCTGCATCACCTAGTGCAATCCAAGTGAAAAGTCGGCGAAAGCCAATCGGCATTGAAGAGAAATTACACGTAAAAGGCTGACTTGAAAAAGGTGAACAAATTGTTGATATATGCCCTAATGTTAGACTCTCTCATAGTAGCGTACATACAATTTGTGATAATACTGATAGTATTAAAGAAAGTGCTAAGTCAGGAACTAAAGTGTTTGTTTGTGTAGCAAGACTACCACAGACCTATCCAAATTAACCGTACCAAAAAACTATGGATGTGAGTCTCTTGCTATTTTATTGCATTTGAAATAAATAAATATATTGTATAGAAATGTATGTATACTGTATAGAAATGTATATATGCTGTATATACAATACATATATACTCTACAGGTCCATATGTCCACTAGTGGTATAGTCATGCACTATACAGGATGAGGTTGTCAGTCCTCTAACCCTCAGGAAAAACATCGTTTTAAATGGGAATTTTGTGTTCGATTTGTGCGACATTTTTCAGGAACATACCTCTGGTGTAAAACAAGAACTACCTGTGTAAGGAAAATAGTGAAGAAAGAGTTCTGCAACATCTGATGTTATCCTAACATTACAGATGGCTGCATCAGATAACAAATTGTATCAAGACTTCTTTTAGCTGCTCATGGAAGAACCCGTATTTCTGTAAGCAGTCCCAAGGAGTATCACAAGGTTCTTTGCACTGGTCCTGCATTTCACATGTTTCAGTTCAGAAAAGGACTGTGGGTCTGTAGAGTCACTCAGTGCAGTGGTCAAGCAGACTACAACAGTGGGTTTACCATTAATAGTTTTTTTTTTTGTATCATGACTGACCTTTTGTTCTGCCTTCCTCATTTAGTTCTGTATGTGATGTGCAATATCTGTACGTGCTTTTTGTGAATACAGAATATGGCGTAAGCAAAGATCATTTCATTCTGGCAGTTCAGTATTGTGTGTTGCATCTGTGTACAGCCTAACTTTCTCAACAGTATTGAAAATAGTTCCAAAACTTGACCTGTTTATGTTGTCTTTTTAAATGACCATAATGTGTACTTTGAAAAGCTTCTGCCCAAACTATTCTTTTGTTTTAGGTATACATTATGAGTTCTGCTGTTTTGACTTGTTGCTTTCACCACCCACACCCACTTCAATGTTGCACCTACTACATGTGATTTTGTTTGTGTCTCAGCTGACACCTCTGTATACACTGCATCCTAGTTTTGTATTTTTACTGATATCCATGGATATTCTACTTTCTAGAGCAAGAAAGCCTTTCTGAAATTTCTACAGTCCCCAGTACCTTCTGTACTGTTTATTTTGAACAGTTTTTAACCAGGAGCCCAGAATCATAACCTACATACAAGGATTCATTTTTTCCCTATGGTTAAACCGTTAATGGAACATGACCAATAATGATCAAGGTAGAAAAGTAATGAGACTAGCAACGCTGTGCATGAACCGACAACGCTGCTGCCTCCCCCTTCACATGGCAGTTAGGTTAACCCCTGCCGTAGACTCAGTACAAGTTTGAACTTGCTACAGTTGCTACGCGGTTTGTTGAGAGCGTCTGAAGTAAAGTTGTGTTTGTGAGGTGCGTTACGAAAATGGACTGGCAAAAGTTTGAGCAACGTTGTGCCATAAAATTTTGTGTGAAGCTTGGCGAATCCGCTACTGTGGCTTATGAAAAGTTACAAAGGGCTTATGGAGAACATTCCCTATCCAGGGCACAAGTGTTCAGATGGCACAAGTCCTTTTTAGAAGGCCGAGAACAAGTGGAAGACGAACCTCGTGCGGGAAGACCTTCAACCTCAAAAACGGACGACAATGTGGAAAGAGAGGTCTCTTGTGAGGTCAGATCGTCGATTGACGTTGAGAATGATCAGTAGTGAGTTAAATTTGAACCGGTTTACCGTCCATCAAATTTTAACACGGGATTTGGGCATGAGAAAAGTGTGCGCCAAGATGGTTCCAAAGAACCTCACGACTGAGCAGAAGGCCAATCGGAGGGATGTGTGTCTTGATCTTCTGGACCACCTTGAGAGGGAGCCAGAATTCTTCAGTCGTGTTATCACAGGTGATGAATCATGGATTTTGGAGTATGACCCCGAGACAAAACGCCAAAGTCGGGAGTGGCACACTGCAAACTCTCCCCGTCCCAAGAAAGCGAGAATGAGCAAATCCAAAATCAAATCGATGCTCATTTGTTTTTTTGACAGTCAGGGGATCGTCCACAAGGAATTTGTGCCACCAGGACAAACTGTTAATCAAACTTTTTATCGGGAAGTCCTTGAAAGACTCAGGAAAAGGGTGGCACGTGTGCGACCAGGCATTGCACGCACTTGGATGCTGCACCACGACAACGCCCCATGTCACACGGCAGTTTCCATCAATTAATTTTTGGCAGACAAAAGCATTCCTGTGGTTCCTCAGCCCCCCTATTCGCCGTATCTCAGTCCCTGTGACTTCTTTTTATTCCCTCGGCTCAAAAACCACTTGAAAGGGCGCCATTTTGGTACTTTGGATAATATCCAGAAGAGCGTAACCGACGAGCTGAAAGGTATTCCAGCAGAAGCCTTCCAGCACTGCTACGAACAATGGAAACAACGCCTCCGTCGCTGTGTAGCTGCCCAAGGGAACTATTTTGAAGGGGATAACCTTGATTTTTAAAAAGAATAAAATTCATGGTTAAAAGAAAATCAGTCTCATTACTTTTCTACCACACCTCGTAACTTTCTGTCTCAGAAAATCAAATTAAAACCCATGTACTTACATGATAACAAAATATATCCCAAAGGTGTGCTTTTGGGTTTCATAGGTGGTAGATCCAAGCAGCGATTTTGTGCTGCAGAATGGTTCTGTTGATATGTACCATGTCCTTATGTGATAATTTTGTCTCCTCCTTTGTGTAGCGGTACAAGCAGCAAGCAAGACACTCATGGATTCCTTGAATGAAATCTATGAAAGCAACTGGGTTGGCCATGACCTTCTGTATGTACAATCACAGAACATTGAGATGCTGTGGCAGGATTTCAGTCACAAGCTCGGTGACCAGGTTCTCATCCCACTCAACACATACCAGAGCCAGTTTCCTGAAATGAGGGTATGTACTGTGGTGTGATCATTTTTCTTTTGTGGTTCTGAGACATTCACATGTTAAATTGTAATTTTGTGTTTTGTTTTATATGGGTCAATCTTCCCACTCTTTCTAACTTGACTCCTTCATGAATTAAAGTTCCTAATATCCATGGTCGATCCCCCCCCCCCCCCCCAATGTTATTAGCCAAGTGCTGCCTGTGTTTGTAGCTGATACGGAGGAAGTAAGAAGAGAATGCAGAAAATTATATAACAATGAATTTCATGATTTATATATAGGTGTCACTTGATATTGTTAGGGTGAATAAATCAATCAAGATAATAAACTAAGTTATTCAGTTATCAGACTAAATACTGAACACACAAACCTCTGGTATACTGGTTAGAGAGTAAACTAGTCATGCTGGTCACCAGTAGATTTACAAGTGAGAGTGTTCAATTGCACACACAGTTCTCTCATTCCTTTTACAGCCTTTAAGTTATGCAGGTCTGGAATATTTGGGAGTAAAAGAGAGATGCATTTGGAAGTCTGATGTGAAAACCTCAAGGCAGAGCTAACTTGGGGCAAGTACATGTAGATAAGAAGATAATATTAAAATAGATATGAAGGTTTGGACAAGGTCCTTCTGGTCTGGTTCACTGTAGGGTCCAAATCATATCAGTGAAAATATTCAGAATGATATTTTAGTATTTGATTTCAGAAAAAAATAGACAAGCGTGGTCGCAAATTAGTGGATTATGACAGCCAGCGTCACAACTTCCAGTCACTACAAGGCAATCCAAAGAAACGTGATGAAATCAAGGTGACAAAGGCGAGAGAATCGTTAGAAGAAGCTAAAAGGACATATGAATTATTGAACTCAGAACTACATGATGAACTACCTGCACTTCATGACTCAAGGGTGCTGTTCCTAGTGACCAATCTCCAGACATTGTTTGCCGCAGAGCAAGTCTTCCATGCAGAAACAGCAAAGGTAAATTCTCTGTTTGTAAATAAACTGTTTCATTTTCACATTAGCTGCATGTTTACATTCTTATAAACCCAGCAGTTGTTACATAAAATCACACACATGCTTGATAAACTATTCATGTTCGTGGCCCAGCTGGTCAAGCATTGTATTTTTGTAATACTTATACTGTTACTGTCAAAGTCCATCTACCACTGTCATAGTATATAATCCTTTGAGTGGCAATTGGTGTAAATGACAAAAACACCAGTGCAGATCTTCTGAACTGAATTATATGAAATGGAACTGACAAACATACACACAAACATGGCAGTAGTATAAAAATTTTCTAATTGTGACAGAGGGCCACATGAAAGTGTATACATGTATGTTTGAAAAAGTATGTTAGAAAATACACATGTACAAAATAAGCACTGAAGGCAAGGTTAAACTTTTAAGTCAGTATTGAAATTGAAGAGCAATTTAACAATGCTGTAATGTTATTAGTACAGTGTTGGCTAGTACTGCTCTAACAAGTTTATTTTTCTTTTTGTGGGATCATCTTAAAGAGCATTATTTTCAACAAAAAGCCAACGATGAGTATTGACCTGAAGCAGAACATCAGAACTGTCTGTGCCAAAGCTCTTAAGAAGGTGTTAACCATTGTCTCTACTTCCTTAAACAACAGACTCAACGTATGTAACAAGTTGTATGGCATGCAATTTAAACCATCCACTTCAGTGGCTCTCAGCATTTTGAAGATGACGTGTGTACTGTATGTATAGCCGTAAGAAGTCTCAGAATTTCAAAAACTCTGCTGTGTAAAAACTGTAAGTGGGAGAGATAATTATAATTTCACTACAGAACATTTTAAAACATTATTTTTGTATTTGCTGGTGTCATTCATTTATTTAATTTTACTGCAAATTTAAGGTCAATTGCACATAAAAGTGTTACTGTTTGTGCCTTATTATTAACATTAGTAGTCAGTAGCTACTTCCAGAATATGTTTTCAGTGAGTGATTAACCCCTTGTTGGATGACTGTCATACTATATACATGGGACAAGCGGTGGCATGGTTGAGGCACTACACCACAAGACGGGAGGTTTCAGGTTTCTTTCCCGGTAGGGTCTGTAGAAAATTTCTGGGTCTACTCAGCCTCTAACAGAAATAAGTACCAAGGCATTTCTTTAGGGCTAAAGTGCGGCTGGCGCATAGAGCTGACAGCTCTGCTGTCCTAGTTGTGCCAAGTGTCAAAGTTAGGATAGAAGCCTAACATTCCATCACCCCTCTGAGTCTTCATGACTTGTTATGGGAAAGCTTTACCCCTTTTTTTTTTTATACTATGTACACACCAGGTTGTACATCACAAAGAATGCACTGTGTCTATGACAAAGACCTACTGGTTAATACTGTTTAAGGAAATATCTTGAGTCTATTCTGAGAATCGTATGAAACGCTGATTTTCGAGCAATTGGAACATCTAACTACCATTCGAAGGGTTAAAATGTAATCGAGTTTTTCATTCCATCTGTGATTAAATATGACTTGCTAAGAGTAATTTGACTTTCCCAGTGTTTTAAATGATCTGTAGAGTTGCAGTTGAGAGCCATTGACTTGCCTGTATTAAATACGTTGAAAGCCCGTTTGGTACCGTAGTGTTTTATAATATGCTGTGTGTGCTTATGAATTTTAATACAATGTGTTCTACTGCATCTTTGTTAATTTGATTGCTGTTTCCAGGTATATGCAGAACTTGAAGCAATAGTAGATAAACTGGCCTCAGATTGTCAACGTGGCACTTACACTCTCAAGAAGAGCTCTCCGAAATCTCCGAAGACTCCGACCAGCAATAGCAAGTAAGTACGTTATTGTAATTCATACTGATGTGGGTTCTCGACGCGTAAGTCGTGGAAGTTTGTCACTGATCTGTCTAGACTTCTGAATTCATTTACATAAATTAAGTATGCAATTCTGCCCATTCATATACATGCATGGCATGTAGGTGTATTAACACTAGGGAGAAGCAATGCTAATGAGCCATCTGGTGATAATACATATCACTATGTTACAATAAAAAGACAGATGCTAGGTATCACTGTCCTACAGGAAAAAGACATTAAGTGAGAAGAATGGAATAATTCACTTAAGCCTTTATGAGAAGTGGAAGTTATGATTCTGTGGTGAGGTTTAAAGGCATTGTTATGAGGTTGTGTTTTAATGAGCATTTTTGGTATGTTTTCCCCACAAGAATTGCTACTGGGGAAAAAATACCAGCTTTTATATCTATATAAGAAAAATTGTGTCTTGTTTTTACTGTATTCAGTGTAGAAATAAATTTGTGTTGATTAACAGAAAAAGGAGTTTTATTGTTAATACACTGCTATGTTTATTTATTTTGTAATAATTTTGTGGCATTTTGAATTCTTGTTGTGTTCCATATTTTTCATTGAAACAAGTAAGTGTTTATAATGATTGTGTTTCAGAATAATTTCAAGCGTACCATCATCTCCTACTTCAGTAGCAGGTAAGCAGCATTCTGTATATAGACATGTTACAATAGCCCTTGATTGCAGTACTGTAGCTAGTAACATGAATGTTATAGACTGATGTTTGGTTGAGTATATGCATGTAAGGCTGGTTGCATATCTCGGTTGACTGCTTTTTTTTTGTTCTGAAATGTTAATTATGTCTGGTGAGAAATATTTTAACACTGTATATATGTTTATGACAAGTAACGTAACATGATTTAAGGATAAACGTGGCAATAACACAACATAACCTGGTTCATGATCATAAAAATTCTGGGTTTTTACAGTGCATTTCCAAACTGAAGACTTTCATGAAACTTAGTGTGCACTAAGAAAGTTACAGAATTTAAGGCAGTACACAGTGAATTCCCATTAACTGAAAGCCGTAGAACCAGAAAATGATAGATCAGGAGCACGTGTCTATGGCATTGATGTCATCCACTGAATAATATACAACTACTAGTCCTTCAGTGAGTCAGGTCCAAACCCCACGGCTTGACACAGAAGTGATAATAAAGGAAAGTTTCAGTTTCCAGTGCTGAGTTTAATTACATGCGCACGCGTGCATTAGTTTCAGTAAATGGTAATGTCTATAATTAAATTTCAAATCCCTTCTAACAGAGAAATTTGATGTGGAGCTTCATAGATTCAACCTGGAAGAATCTCGGGTCATATTTCTGGAAAAATTGTTCACACCAAGCTACTTGAAGCTCCTGTTGGAAGTGTCAATGTTCACATCATTCCCATGTAATCAGTACTACATTTTTGCTTGAAATTTCTGTTGGTCAAAAGTGACTTGAAGTTATCACATCTGCCATTCACCTACCATGCAGCATGATACAAAGTAGTGCCTCGGAATATTTTTGATGGACAGCTTTGTAGCATGGATAGTAAAGAAGAAAACATAACAAGAATTTATTCCACAGAAACAAAATTTTTCAAATCAATCAAGCGTTGTATCCTCTCTGTGCAACGAAATTCAAGTGCTTAAAATTTTTTAAGTCTGAAACCAGGCATGATACAAGTGTACAGCTGATCATTTACAAATCTGCTGTATTTTGCCATATGTAGCTTTCCTCTGTTATCCATTAATCATAGTTATTTATGCCTGATACCTGTGAGGGAATGACACCAATATGTCTACCTAACTTAAAACAGAATGGTGGATTAATGTTAATATTCTCCTTAGGTTTATGTCTTTGTTCTTTGTTAAAACAAAAATGAAGACTGTGCTTGGCTTCCTCATCCATATTTGCTGATGGACCATCAGCTGTTAGGCTAATAATAATACAAGGGTCAAATATGCCAGATTGCATCAAGGTTTTGACTCTTTTTTTTTCGTATGCTTTGTCACACACATACTCATTTAAACTCTACAGTTATATCGTTCAATTGTATGTTTCAAAAACTTATTGGCAAGGCTAGAAGTGTGAGAGAGGCGTTGTTAGTGTGTGACTCTAGACAAACAATTTTATATGCTTAAAACATATTTTTAAAAGGTTTTTCGTTTCTTAATATATGTACCATTGATCCCTAATTAAGTCCGTGCTTAGACAGATGCAATCCATGGTTACCCGTTTGTTGCCAGAAGTAAGTGTCCAGTACTCTGCAAAAGACCAGGATATAAATGGCCTGCCCATTACTGTGCATGTTATTGGCTGATGACTATAGTCGTCATTTGTCTTTTCCATTATTACACTGCACAATGACTGTAGTTGTCCTTTAGTGCCAGGGGGTTAAAGCTCGAATTCTGGACTTCACATGAAAGATGCCCCAGATCATAAAATCAGCCCTTTCAAGGCCTAACATTTTAACTTATACCTTATGTGTAGTGTAGTGAACGGTTTTTGGCCGGTGGAGGAGTTAGTGGAGCTGGCAGACGGGTCTACTGGGTGTGATGAAGTGGCAAGAGGTGGGTGTTTATTTGCTTGGAACTTCAGTGTGACAAGGTCAGCTGTATGTAGGGAGACAGAGAGAAGGACTAGACCAAACATGATGTCGCTGCATTAGTGACTCACTCCTAGCCTATCATTTGAAAATTCCTCAAGCCAAAGCCATGCACTGCATTATAAATTTTATACTTACTTATATCACATCTGTGTAATAATGTGGGGTTCCATAGTTATGAAATTTGCACTGCAAAAATGCACTGATTTAGGGACAATTAATGAATTGCCTGAAGATAGTGGTTTACAATTGGAAATAATAAAATACAAAATATATACATGTATGGTTGTTCTGTATGTGTATTAAGTGGAGTACTTGCTAGTGTTCATAAATCAAACAACACATAAATGAATATACCACCTTCTCATACTTGGTGATCTTAAATCCGCAAAATGAATGTTGTGTTGAACTGTAAAGTACTTTGTTTCTCATATTCTGTTCTGAAGTAATACATGAATGTTAATTGCTATGTCGGTAGTACACTACTCATGGACGTGAATCTTATATCATTTTGTTAAATAATTAATATAACATCATGTTAATCATTTGTAACTGAATTTAGACAAAGCATACTAGAAATGTAGGTACATTAGTTCTAACTCTTACATGTAGTATCTGAATTTCAGACATTCAAATAAAGCCATTCTCATTTGTTCCTGGCTGTGCCATGGCTCAGTCAGTCGCCGGCCTCTCACTATGGAAGTCCGGGTTCAATCCCAGGCCTTTCTGTGTGGGATTTGTGGAGGACAAAGTGGCAGTGGGACAGGTTTTTCTTCAAGTACTTTGGTTTTCCCCTATCAGTATCATTCCACCAGTACTCAACACTCATTCATTCATCTATCACTGACACTGTATAATATCAGCAAATGACAGTGTCATTAAATAACACACTTAAGACAAATCATTCCTTTGCATCTAACAGCAGAACACTTTTAAAACTAATCGTAGTATTTGGTGCTAATTTATGTAACCTGAGAGAGAAATGTATCGCTGGTCTGTTCACAGAATATTTTGGTTTCCATTTAAATAACTTTATAAGAAAAATAATCTTTATGACAGAAGAGTACAGCGTGCTCCCTTAATTATGCTGTCACAGATTAATTGCATAGTATGTGGAAGAAGAGAGACAGTTGATATGTGTCACAGTATTGCTGTCAGTGAAAGTCATTGCATGAAGGTGGCATAACAAGCTATATACTACTTGTAAACTTGTCAGTCATTTTAAATACATTTCTTTACACAAGACACTGGTCCAGTAGAAGCAGAAGGCAGTGTTACCACCTTACACGTAATATGTATGGTACATGAGGTATTTCAAGTATAAAATATTAATATACATCAAAAACTTTTTGTTAAGCTGTTCTTACTGAGTTTAGTTGGAATTTATTAGTGCGATGTGACAAAACACTCTGCTTCGCCCATGTGGCATTACCAAGTTACTTCCCCCCCCCCCCCCCCCCCTTAAATAACACAATGTATAAGCACCACGACAGACTCACAGTATAGGAATATGCACTGAAACCTCAGTCCATCATTTGTGAAGGGGCAGCAGAAAAAAAAAATGGTGAATACGGAAAAATGATGCTTGTGAGAAAACATTCAATATGTCAGAAACATGGGAAAATGATGACAAAAAATGAAAATTATACATTTTTCACATAGGCCTACAAAAGTAATAAGCAAAAGTTACTTTAATACCTATGTTCAAATCATTTTTTTTTTCCCTCAAGAAATCTGTAATTGGTAACTGTTTGGTTGAAGCCTTATATTTCAAATGAAACAGCACAATTTGTAGTTCAAAATTTTCTGTTCATCATGCTTGCCTATTCTTTGCATGTAAAAGAATGATTTGCAGTGGATACCTTGGTGAAGTTCATCACTGGTTCAGGCTCACGTTTGTCTCCCTCTTCCTCTCCTTCACTGCTCCTGCCGCTCTCACAATCGTCACACAACTTGTCAATGCTGGAAACAGCATGTGGCAAGCTCATTGACTACAGATATATAAGAACTGCCATCCACATCCTTAACCAAATCAGTCGGCTTGGAAGACATCATCCTGTTCCTCAGTCCTGGATTCCAAATCAGCTTTGGTGTTAACTTCATGCCTGTAACTGCAGTGACAAAAGCTATTCACAATTGTCAACTGAGTGATTTGTCACCAAGCCAATTGTGTGAAACGTATTGCTTGCAAAACATGGATTTTCGCTTTGACATCCTTGTCCGAGTCCATTAAGCACACAGCTTTTTGAACAAGGTGCTTCCTGTACAGCTGGTTGAAACATTTTATGATGCCCAAATAGGATACTGCAGATGGGTGGCACAGTGTTCTACACACACACACACACAGCATTGTTATCCTCTCTTTGACAAATTTCCCTAGCTCCTCAATATCAGTATTCTATCTCAGAATTAGATGAGGTCCATCTCACCTGTATTGCATACGTACCACCACCTCCTCAGCCTGTTGCCCCATCAACATACCTCACTAGGACAAGGAATGGTGACATTTCGTTATGTACCATTACAGACAGGTTACTGATGCTGCATGTTTGCAAACCATCATGTTACTTTCGCCATTTTTTTCTCTCAGAAATGATCATTCCAGAAATATTTTGGCTTAGGATTGAGAATTTTGAATGATTGACACAGTAAAACTACTCCCCAAGGAATGGTGCGTTTGATATAATTGTACATTGTTTATGTGGGGGACTTACAGGTACCAAAGAAAATGAGTACTTGCAGGAATGATGGCTAGAGGTTTCATTGTATAAAGTTTGCTGGATTTCAGCTGCCCTTGCAGAAAATTTGTTTCTGATAACCTTATAACAACAGTGCTAATTACTGTCAACTGTGTGAAAGCTTCTTCCATCCAGTATGCAGTACAAATTTGTGTTATTTCATGGAATCAGAATGTAAGGTGGCATATAAGTTACTTTACTGACGCCAGTTTATTTTACTATTATGGAAGAATAATCAAACAAAATACATGTAAACTTTACAGATGCAAGTGGTTATTTAAATTGCTAAAAGGATTATCTATCATGTTAAATATATGGCTTGTCTTAGCTTATTATGAGACTGGCTGCTTTAAAATCTTGAGAGCTGCTATTTGCACCCAGAACACTAATTATGAATCCCACACTGCCTCAGGCCAGTGCACAGTCATTCTTAGAACAGTGGATTCATTTGTGATTGTGCTAGGATTGTATTGTGACATAACGTGAAGTATAGCTGATCAAATATTATTTATGTATGATGCTTTTTACAGTGTAAGATGTAAAAGGAAAGTCAAATAAAGTTTCATAGGAAGTCCCTGAAAGTTTGGGGCTCCTAAGCAACAGTTTACAGAACAGTGGTGAATTTATATGCAACATGATTATTGTTAGACAAAAAAAATGGAACCCATAGAAGATATCTGGTAACCAAAGCCTTGATATTGGTGCTCAGTTAGAAGGAAGCTTGAAAAAGTCATTACGTCACTTGGCTTTTCAGTGTGGAATGTCAGGAAATACAGTCCACAAATTGCAACAATATTTTAAAATTATGATGCTACAAAACAGCAGTTGTGCTTAGTCTTTTGCCTTCATAGTGTGAAGCAAGTATTCAGTACTGTGGGTGGTTTCAGGAATTTGTTTAGTGGTCTTTGTGACAACCCAGAAGCTGCATTTTATTATGATGAAACATTAAAGTAGTAATGTAAACGGTCAAAACAACAGGCATTTCTTCACAGGCAATCTTCATGAACTGCTTTCACATGATTTGGAAGTTGGAGTGTGGTGTGCAGTTAGTGCTTTAAAATAACAGGACCATTTTTTTTACAAAACAATAAATTCCAGACATTATGTAAGACTCACTCTGACACTCTTTTTTGATAAACTGACTGAAGACAAAAAATATGGCTATTTTATGCAGGACAGTGCTGTTGTCCACGTAGCTAATAATTCCATGACTGGGTTATTTGAATTTTTTGGTGAATCAGTGATGAGGTAAAGATTGTGGCTTAACTGCTTACCCAGTTTAAATATATGTTTCTGTATTTGTGGGACATGCTAACAAGTAAAGTGTATATATATATAAGCCTCATTCACTAGCGGAAGTGAAAGGAAATACTCAAGAGGAAATATCCATTAGTCAAAGACATTAACTTCCCCATATATCAATTTCCCCCCCCCCCCCCCCTCCAAAATACGAGGTGTGCATATAAGTAGCAGTTCAGCACTTTGAGACTGTACTTTGAAGCAAAGTAATTTATACTGTACAGAGGAAAAGGGCTGCTGCTTTGCTGTCTGGAAGGTGTGTCATAACACCTTACAGGACGCAAATAAATGAACTATAGATCCTCGGCCTGTTAACCACTGACTAGCAAATAGCTGTGCAGAGGTCTTTTTGTTAGTGTTTGATGTTTCATACACATCCTTCTGTACCATTAGGCCATCCAAGACCATCACTTCTGGAATGATAAGCTCGTACCTCTGCAGCACATACACTTCTGTCAATTTACACTTACACTGCAGCTTATTCTGTCTGTAGGATATTTATGATGAATTCTGAGCACTTTGATATGTTATGAGATCTTCCAACATTTGCATAAGGATCTTCTTAATTTAAAACTCGTAATGACATGGGATCTGAAGGCAACCACAAGGCAACCATCCCCAGTACAGATTATGATAGATCAAAAACAACTGGAAAATGTGGAAAATTTCAACTGTTTGGGTAGCATGATAACAAATTATGCTGGATGTACACATGAAATTAAATCCAGGATTGCCATGGCAAAAACAGCATTCAACAAGAAGACTTTTCACCGGCAGATTAGACTTAAATTTGAGGAAGAAACTAATAAAGTGCTACATTTGGAGCACAGCTTTGTATGGTGCTGACACTTGGACACTTCAGAAAGTAGATCAAAATACCTGTAAAGTTTTGAAATGTGGTGCTGGAGAGGATGGAGAGATCAACTGGACTGATCGTGTGAGCAATGAAGAAGTATTACACAGAGTCAAGGAGGAAAGGAATATCCTACATATGATAACTGGATTGGTCACATCTAGCATAGGAACTGCCTTCTAAAACACGTTACTGAAGGAAAGATAGAGGGAAGGATAGAAGTGATCGGAAGATGAAGATGTAAGAAGCTACTGGATGACCTTAAGAAAAAGAGAAGATACTGGAAATTGAAAGAGGAAGCTCTAGATCATACTGTGTGGAGAACTTGCTTTGGAAGAAGCTATGGACCTGTAATAAGACAGACTACTGAATGATAATGATGTTGAATGACATAGGGTTATAGGCTATACAGCTTTTGCTAAAGACTGTGTTGCAGAGAATGCATTCTTATCGACTTCAAGGGCACTGATGAGGAACAGTTTGTGGAGTGATTTATACATACACCTTGGTTTTCCATGTCCTTTCAAATTTGCAACATTATTGTTTAAATTTTTGATTGTGGTTGTGGATGGTCTGCTCTGTTTTTCATAAAACTAAAAATTTATGAACAAGCTGCACAGAATGATTGCATGTTTGTCATTACTTCTGCAGAAGTGTTCTATCCATGAGACACTAAGACTAAGGACATGCTTAATTTGATGTGAGAATGGAATGCGACACAACTTTATTTAATGTGGACGGAGAGGTATACTAAAACTACTGCCACACAAGTGGAAAGGTCTCAGTAAAGTGACTTCTATGCCACTGTGTGTATAGATTGGACTTCAAGGTAGTATCATGTTATAGAGTTGTATATTATTTTATTTTGCATAAATGTCATGTAATCTACATAAATGCCCTCAGTTATTTGGTACATGACAAATCTTGGGAAGACAACGTAATCAGGAAAAAAGTAAGTACTATATTTGTCATTTTTAAACAGACCAGAATGTCTAAATGCATGTGTTGACAGTTTTGACATGGGTGTGTCTTTTTGTGTTGTGTGTTGCAGCTGATGATAACCCCACACCTCCTACTACACCCCTACCTAACTCTGACCTTGCCATCACATCCACCACAACCTCTACTACCACAACTACTACTGACAATAAACCATCGGCAGGTTCGCCAAAGTTCTCATCCCCTCCTGGGACCCAGATAAATGGTAACGCTAAACTTCCAAGTCCAGGGTCACCCAATAACAACAAACATGTTGAAGAACTGTATGATATACCAGTGGGTGAGTACGCAGGCAATTAAGTTGGCTGCACTGACATGTTATCTTCTCGAGCAGGCAGTGACACGCATTTTCTGTCCTTATTTATGAAATATAGTTCTCATATATTCCTGCAGTTACAAATTATGCATGGCTTAATTGCGCTGTGTGGGTGCCACTTTAACGACGTAACTCATATTTTATGAATTCAGGCCTACTTTTCAAACATTATGTGTGTACACTTATACTTTGCTTAAAAAAATAAATATATTGTACTAAATTTGTTACATTGCATTCAGTTTCATTATTTGGTACTGTTCTTGAACTTTGGTGAAATATGTGTATAACTAAAAAGGTTTCTAATGGATGAAAGATATCACCACTTTTGGCAGTAAGATCACAGAGATTGAGTTGGAGTACTTTCAGGAGCATTGTAAGTACTCCAGTAATAATAATAATTATTGTTTTTGTTGTACATATTGTATGGTCCAGTTATACCAGTTCCTATTATTGTCAGTTAAACAGAATGATTGATATTGTGGTACCCAGGCAGATCAGTTATTTTGTTAAGCACATGCTTCAGTTATATGATACTCTTTATTCTGCATCTGTATTCTGTTTTAGGATACATTAAAATTTCCCTCTACATAGCAGTGTTATGTTTAAACTGATATTTTAACAACTGTTGGACTAATCTACACATTTTCAATGTTCTAAATCATTTTCTTTACATAAAACTCGTTTCCAGTAAATTCATGTATATGCATCCTGTTGTGTGTACTAGTTCAATACATGTGATATGGTTAACCCAATATATGTGATGTAAAATAAAACAATGTTTCATTTGTCGCATCAGTTACATGTTTTGATACATTATGTTATTGTCATCAGGCCCTCTCATTATCTAAATGTAATATTATTTTCTCTTACATCTCATTTTGTTTTCCTACTGAAAGTTTTTGCAAAAATAGGAGTTAAAATATTAATATGTTAAAACTTACGTCAACTTAACATTTTTACAATTAATTTTGTGAGATTTTCAGTTCTCACAACAGTGTCAAAAATTAAAATAGTCTGGGATATGGTGCCATGATGTCTTGGAGGTGCTTGTTTCCTCCTCTTCCAAGGTTTCATTTGACACAATGTCATGTCGCAGAAGACTAATCTTAATTAATTTTATTTATATTTATTTTTTAATTATTTATTATGGCAGAATTTACAGTTTCTTATAAATTTTTTATTGCTTATGACAATTATTATTTAGTTCTTTTTAATATCGTGGTTTTACTTTCTACTTTTGTGATTTTTCTGTTATTTCATTATTTTCTGCTTTGTTTCCTTTATATTGGATTTCCTTTGTGTCTTATATTACTCGTAAGTCAATTTTATTATTCTGGAATACTTGGAGAATTGGCTGCTATTTAAAGTACTTGTTTGCTGGTCTTCTATCTTGTAATTTTTTATGTATATGACTGTTATCTGTTTTCTAGTTCAATCTGTGTGATTTTTCATACCAGATTCTGAAGTTATTTAATTTAGTTTTAAAAATGTACATTTATGTAATTATTTGGTGTGTTATTATTATTATTATTATTATTATTATTATTACGTTTTATTTGTGTTTATTTTCGTTATTGTGTATATGCTAACCTTGTTTTGCACCTAATGAGTTACTGATTTCCTAGTGGCATCTGTGCATGTCATTAGACCAAGATCTGATACAGAATTTTCTGCTGAAGATTTATGTTTTATATTATTAAACCTTTGCAGTCCAAATTATTCCTGTGAATTCCCACAGTGTGGTTCAAATTAATTTTTCAGAAAATTTCTAATATTTAAAGTCCAAAATCAGATGGCAGTAGCTCAGGGAAGACAAACATATAACATTGTAAAATAAAGTGTCGATCTGAGCTCGAAATTGGACCTTGTACAGCGGAAAGCACTGTCTAGTTTAACTGGACATTGGACTTAAAAGGGTTAATTCTCTTATAATTTTTATATTATTGTATTATATTTAGTGTTTTATTGTGTTCATTTTATTTTATATATGCCTGCCTCATTTCATGTAGCTGAAGATCTTGTGCTTCTGTTATATTTGTGTCCTTCGTAAAAACCTGTGTTTGTTTGGTATTTCATTTAGTGGGTGAACTTTCGGCATCTGTCAGATGTGGTACTGGCGGTAGTAGGGAGGGTTTTTTTTTTTAGGGAGGATGACATAAATTAATATGTTTTTTTTTTATATTCATTGTATAATACTTTGAAATGGAATTCGTATATCTACAGATGTATGTATGTATGTATGTATGTATGTCTGTATGTATGTATGTATGTATGTGTGTATGTGCTTATGTATATTCTGTTCATTACTTTTGCATATGTGTCATTTTTCTGTTGTGTTCATAAATGCACATCTTCTAGCTCTATATCAATCTTGCAAAATATATTCCATATTTTTGTATGTATAGCCATCCTCCAAAACATGTTGGATGTGTTTTGATGTCTTCTTGTCTGTCCTACATAAACTTCAAACAGTCATTATATTTTAATTTATACATACTGCTATATGCGCATGGATCTTTCTTGCTCTGACAAATTTGGTTTTTACATAGGTGTTGTTTTATTGTGTTCATTGTTTTAAATGCCATACTCATGTTTGTTTTTCTGAATATTTTCATTATGCCTTGAGTTCTTGTCCCTACATATGTGAATATAACCTGCTTCTTCGTTGTGACGGTTTCATATATTTTGTTTTATTTTTTGTTGTATTTGTTACTGTGTAATATGTGTGTGACTGTATTCATCTCTTACACTATTTTATCATTTGTCATGGGGTATGTACAGGTTCTTATTACGTCTCACCTAACTCGTTGGTCGCTTCCTTTTGGCTTGCTTATCACATAAACCATAGCCAATACAGCAACCAACCTCATGCACATTGGAATAGCACCAGGAAGTGACCAATAATGTGGGTCAGATAAAATGACACTGTATGTAGTCTTTTGTGTCTAATTCCACTTAATTTATGTTCTTATGGATGGAATGGCTCAGTATGTATAATGTGATAAATGGATTTTGTTTTTCTGTGTATGTTAATTCAGTATTATTTTTATAGGTTTTGTAATTTCAAATATTTGTTATTTTTTCTTCTGATTTAACTTTTATTTGTGGGTGTATTTGCTTGAAGACAGTGATAATACTGTAAATACTTCACTTCAGTGGGTTATATATTATAGTGTTGTCTCCATATCTATATTATCCCACTATTTGGTATTTTGTGAAGATCATGCCCAATTTGTTATACCCAGTGGTTTGGTGCTTCCATAGCTAGGCCTTACACATGTTTGTAGTATTGTCTTTGAAACAAGTAGTCTTTGTGTGCTCCTGTTTTGATTAGTTTTGTTATTTCTTGAATTTATTATTATTATTATTATTATTATTATCATCATCATCTGTTTGTGAGGGATTCATTCGGGATGTTTATCTGTGTTTTTGGAACATTATGCATAAACTAGTTTTATGAGAGGTGCATATTTTTGTATGTTCACTGATATGTAAGTTCTTTAATCCTTGTATTAAGTGCAGTGACTTGTTTATGTTAAATGAATTGGTTGATTTCAGCTATTTTTTAGTAATATCAACTAACGTTTTTTACCAGTTTGTGACTTGGTGAGTTACAAAAATTTGTACTGTGAGTCTCATAGATCATTTTATTTTACGACTTTTAATATGTGCATGCAACATGGGCACTGGGATTTTATTTCTTTAAGTTTATACATTGCTATTTATATTTACTCTCAATTAGTGTAATGCTTTGTTATATGTTAAGTGATATGTATTGTCAAGTGAATATATCACATGTATTCAACTGGTCCTAGTAATTTGCTGAAAAAGTTGTGTTTTCCTTCCCTTATCATTACAGAGCTACAATGAGGCAATGTGTGAAGAGCAGTGTCATGTTGCTTATGTTGGTTTCCAGTGTTTGACATAATCCACGTCACATTTGTCATTGTATTTTAATTTGTCGATTATAAAACAGATTCTTATAGGGTTGTTTGAGATGTGGTAAATATGCTGAAATAGTGACATTCTTCTGTATGCACTAGCAGAGGAAATGCGTGTAATTTCACTAAGAACAAACATGAATGCACTTCAGTGTTGATTGTACTTGGCTACATACCTGGAAAATTGTTTGAAATTAAATGTAATTATTGTTAAAATTTGAACCACTCAACTATTCCGTTCTCTTTGAGACTGTGAAGCAGTGTACCTTCAGTGGTTGTATTATTTATGTTTCATAAGCAGGTAATACCTTTGTGAATTCAATTAGGTGAGAAAGAAAAGAGCAGTTACTTACCAGAGCAAGGGCCCTCAGAGAGTCAGATGGCAACAGATCACCAGATATTGCGTGTGTGTGGTGAGGAAACTATGATGTACTCAAAAATAACATATTTTCTACATGAATATACAAAAGCTTGTTCCTATAGAATGTATGCATTTAGGAAACAATTAATGCAGAAGCGTATATATGCAAATATTTGCACATTTACAATTCTTCAGAGTGCACTAAATGTCATTTTGGCAGGTGGTCATAACAGGAACTGGAAAAGGGTTCTTGAATGCAAAACTGTCTATAGTTTTTCCTCTTGCACATTAGAGAGATCTGCCTCACTGTTACATTAATCAATAGCGGTATGTAACATAACAGAAGTAATTCAAACTTCCTGTCTGGTGGTAGAACCTGGAGAAACTTTCCAGATATATTTAAGTACAAACAGCTAAAAATAAATTTGTTTTACTGGTGAATCAGCGGCCAGGATAGTGTAGTCAGTATAGTGAATTGCTACAGGCTGGACGGTCCGTGGTTCGAATCCCGGTGGGTGCGAGATTTACTGTACCTGTCCAGACCAGCCCTGGGGCCCACCCAGCCTCCTGTACAATGGGTACTGGGTCTCTTTCCCGGGGGTAAAGTGGCTGAGGCATGGCATTGACCACCCACCCTTTCTAGTGCCAAGGTTAAAGAAAGAGTAGAGTATACCTCTACTCCCTCCTGGGTCTTCATTGCCTGTTATAGGGCGAAGTTTACTTTTTCCCTTTTTACTAGTGAATCATCAGCAAGTATAGAGTGAAGTAGGCAGCATATGTAAAACACATGGGGAAGAAAATAAATGCCTGAAAGTTTTAATTTTGAGTCATCCTCCAGTAAGGAAATGTAGACAAAACTGGAATATTAATATTCTATTGGACCTAAGGGAATAATGTATGACGATGTGAACTCCATTGAACTGTCTCAGACGAAGGTCAGGCCAGTGATGGCTGTTGAGATGGTGGTGATAAACACTTGAGTTTCAGAACAGTAGGAAATTATGTAAACAGCATACTTAACCACTGAAGGAAGAACCTGTACAAGAGAGTTGGTCAGTTGGTAGGTCTGGTTGGTGTGCATTTTGGGGCCCATCCTTGAAAAATCCAGTCTGTGTTACCTAATTGCTTTGCTCTTATTTTAGCTCAGAAACTCTTCCTATTTAATTTTATATTACTAGTATGTTTGGGGTTTTATTATGTTTCCTTAAATTGTTATATCATTTGTACCCTACTCTGAACTTAAAAGCACTATAATTAATATCAGGGGTTGTTTATAAATTATGGCTCTTCCTTAAGTAACAGTATGCTCTTACTATTGCATCTTGTGTTGAACTGTATGGTACATGTACACTAATCATAATTCGTGAAGCTTCCTAACTTAAAGTTTCTTTTCAGCATTATAATAACTAGTGACTAAAAGCAGTTAATGTGCTGTGAATGATAACTTGGTGTTCTGTAATTGTCTTTGCCTCATACTGTAGTAGCATGATGTTTTAATCAACTCCTTTTGCAAGAATTATTATTATTCTGTTACATGTAATAGTAATGCACTGTTTACAGTAGCAGAAGAAAAATGTTTTCATGAAGGTCTACTGCACAGGTGTCATTCAACAAGTACAAGTCATGAGACTGACTGGCCCTTGTTGAATGACTGTGCATTATATATATATATATATATATATATATATATATATATATCCACAGACCTTTACCAGCCCTTGAGCACAGTCACTTCAACTTTGTTGAAAATGCATTTGTCCCAAAGTGCATGAATTTCCTGGTACTGGTGGCATGGAGCTAGCTGTCTTGATGGCATAGTCATCCCTCAACTTTAGTTTTGACTTACTTTTTGCAAATTTCCTTCTGTGCACTGCAGATTTTCAAAGTTAAAACATGCAAAAATAGATCTGGTTATTACATGGAGGAAAACTCCCTAGCTGCATTGCCAGTCATTTCCAGTGTCAGCTTGACAAACTGAGTTTCCAGAATCCATCTTGAGCATTTTTAAAATAATTTAATAGTAAAACTTCAGGTAGTTTATCACCACACTGGCCTAATTGTCATGTATGCCATATTTTATATCTGTAAAGCAGTCCATTAACTTGTACGTGCTATGCATATCCATACAATTCACATTCATACAATGTAACTATAGATTTCAGCTTCACCTCACATCTTCAGAAGTAAAAACGTCTGATATCTGTACTTTATTTAGCTGTGATAGGCATAGGATAGTCAATCCTAGTAACTAAGCAATGTGCTGAACAATCTGGGGTTCAATTTCTGGCAGGGACAAGAGATTTTTCTGTTCTCCAAAATGTCCAGACTGACTTTGCTTTCCACTCAGCCTACTATTGAATGGATACTGTGAAGGTAAAGTGGCTGGAGTGTGAAGCTGACCATTGACTTTAATCTAGTGTTGAGGATGGGTGAAGCTGTACTGCTCCTCCCTTTCTGTGCATTCAGGAGCTGCTGCCATCTTTGCAATCCATAGTAAGACACAGAGATGTGCTACTGTGCAGCACTGTTGCCTGACACATTACTAAATGGTACCAGTGAATGAATCACTGGTTATACATTACACTGCTTCAGAAACATTTTGTCTCACTGTAGATCAGATGATTGTTGTATGTTAAGTAGAATTTTGAAGGACCAAATTGAGTACAAGCGCATTGTAATGGTGATTGTCTTCTTAGACACTGATGCTGGAACATGATATCTTACTAAACCATTATGGTCCAAAGATGTCATGAAGTGTAGATTATCATACTGCCATTAGATATTGGGTTACAGAAGTCTGATATAGTGGATTAACACACTGGATATATGAAATTAACCAGTTTAAATCTGTTTTAGTTAATAATGTCCTTAAATCACGAGCGAGTAAGTGCCCCAAATTCAGATGTAATCTATCATTATGATTATGAAGTCTGTGAGGTTACACTAATTTTCTATTCCTAAACTTTCTATGTGTGTTTGTTTCTTCATCTGTTTTTGAGGCATACAAGATCTCTTTATCCCACTAGTTTATATGTCACTAAATAAGAGAATGTGATCTGGAGTTAAATTCTCGGCAAGGACAAGGAATTTTTCTGTTCTCCAGAATGTCCACATTGGCTGTGGGGTCCTCCTGGCCTCCTGTTCAATGGGTGGCAGTGCCACTTCACCCCCATGTAAAGAACCTGTGGGTGAAGTGGCCAGGGCATGCAGCTCACCATTCACCTGCATAAAGTGCTGAGGTTAAAGAATGAACAGAGCTGTACATCTGCTCCTGCTGTATGCCTTCATGGTGTGCACAGGGACAGCCTTACCTTGGACATGGCAACATACATTGAAACAAATACTACAATGAAATGCTTTCTTGTAATTTTATTTACACACGTAAATATTTGAAACACAGATTTGTAAAAACTAAGGGGTATTCACGATTTTATATTTGAAAGTTTTGTGTCATGTTAAATTGACATATAAATTTGTTAGTTTAATATCTTGAGCATTCCATATGTCCTTCTTCAAGATGATGTCATTTACATGGAAGAAAAGTAAGGATCATGTTCTGCTGTTAAAACAAATCCAAAATTTTGCTGTAAACCTAATGGTTGCATCACCATATATATATATATATATATATATACCAACAACTGCACTATAATTAGATACATTGATGTACAAACATGTGGTAAACCTCCTATAAGTTTTGGCCTTTTTCGGCCATCTTCAGGGAGGTATTCAACAAAGAAAAATACGTTAATGACTAATTGCATCATAGATGTGCAGTAATACAGTTACAATACAGAATATTGAAATGGTTAAAAAATTTAAAAAGATTGGTACAGTATGTATATTGTAATAGTTATTATTTTAATTGCATTACGATATACATTGTGTACTATGCGTTTTAAATTTTTTAACCATTTCAATATTTGTATTTTAGCTGTAATATTGCACATCTATGATGTAATTAGCCATTAATGCATTTTTCTTTGTTGAATACCTCCCTGAAGATGGCCGAAACATATAAGAGGTTTACCACATGCTTGTATATCAATGTATCTAATTATAGTGCAGTTGTTGGTATGTGTGCGTGCGTGGTAATTTTTCTTACTGCATGGAACATGGACAATTTAAATTTGCTAATGGCTGCAACTGCTTTCTCATTGAGACGAGGAAACGTTAGAAAATTAATATTTACTATTTATGAAAAACCAACTAAACACACTTATTTGATGTCACACATTCTATTGTTTATATTGTACTACCTCCTACACATTTCAGTCCATTTAGAATCATCCTCAGGGAGACATGTAAGGGAATATGTAATGGTACAATTGTATTAAGTATCTCTACACATGAAATTTCTTCATATACATAGTATAGCGAGAGTTGAAATACAGCTTAGTTCAGCATTAATATGTCGTGCATATAAATAAAAGTTAAAAGTATACAATGTTTTAAAACCTTTTTTACAAAAGGAAACTTGCTTGATGCAGTCAGTTTTCATATGATGTTTATAAATATCGCAAAGATAATGTTTTATTTTTCATCCAAACATTGGTATGTGTTATTCAATGGAGATTATAATATTCGTGTCCTGTGATAATTACCGAGAATGTAAGAAAATTTAGTGGTAAAAAGATTAGGAGTAAAATATGTGAAAATATTAAAAAATTGTAATAAATTATACCCATGATGATTGAGTGTGAAATGAATGTTCTGTACTGAACTGTAGTATTAGAGGTGGTCTGTTGAAGGTCATCCTTTATGTTTTATTCACATGTATGTTGTATATCGAACATGATTTCTTAAAGAAGGTTCAGTTCTCCATTATTTTGTTCATTTATTAATATTCCTTGATGTTGATATCGTTGTATAGATATGCACAAACATTGTGTAATATAATATTAGAAAAGTAAATTAGACAACACCATATTTGAGGACCATGTTCAATCATCATGTTTATCAGATTTTATATAACAGCATCATACATGTAATCTTGACGGAATCTTTGCAAATGCTGTTGAACATTGTCTCCCTTATTTTGAATATGTAACTGAGCCCTGGGATGCCAAGAATTTCTGGCATCCTGAAAAATTCCAGGCATATGTTGTATTGTTGTTGCAGTTGCTTCAGTTGTATGCCAAAGCTCACATGTACACTGGCGTTTTTGATTAAACCATTCCCTATAAATGGCCCAATGGGTAGAAGATGGCATCAGTTAGATCAAATGATTGTGGAGGCGAAAATCTGGCATGTTTCATACTGTCCATTGTTCTGGATAGTGAGAGTCTAAGAACTGCTTTCATCACAGGTGAAATTAGAAGGAGCTTCAAGTTGTATAAACTGCACAGTTTGTCATGGTGCCAGTGGTAATCGTCCAGTAGTAGGTAATTCTTCCATTCAAAGTTATAAATAGGAGGCCCCTGAGAGTCAAGTCAGTATAGTTTATAAAGTCCTGTGAGACTGCTGATTATTCGCACTCAAATAGTTATTGAAAACTGATGCTGGAAACATGTTTCTGAAATTCATTGCTTATTTTCATTACACCACGTGTACATGTTCTACTATTCATAATCCATTTTGTGAAGCATGCTTCGTTCATAATTAAGACATGGCTGAGAAAGTTTTGATCAGCTGCATCCTGCTGTGACAGCGGCTGGGAGAATGCTGTTTGATGATGAAGATCCTTTAGTTGCAGAGTTTGAACAAATTGTACATGGTTTGGATACAACTGTTCATGAAACGTCCTGCATGCTATAGCCTGAGAAACAGTGTAACAAGAAGCATATTGTCTCATACTAGCATAAGGAGATAGTTCAGTAGCATGCAGAGTATCTCTCAGCGTTGGCATTCCTGTTACTGCATTGCCGACCAGATTTCACCATATTTGGCAGCACACAGCCTGTTTCTCAGAAATGATGATCCTAGGGCACAATCCTTCATTCACTAACACCTCAAAAGACTATTCTTTCACTCATAAAAGTGACATCTGTGAGTGAGCACAGTTCTCTTATCCTTCGTTAAGTACGTAGGCTGCCTCCGAGACTGTATACCTGGATCTGCTACACTTATACAACTATACTACATAGAAGTTCCTTCATTTTAACTGTTCAACATTTTTATATCTTTCTACTCTATGCAAAGGTTGCTAGTTTGGTTTTGTGTGCTGATGCTTTGAGTTGATTCCCTGATGATGATCCCTTGGGGATCGAAACATGTAGGAATGTTCAATGTGATATTGTAATATAAATATCTAAGGAACAGTATTGTGCATTTTGTTGGTCTAGTGTTGTGAATTATATTTAGGAAGTTTCATAAAGTACCTATATGTTACGAACCCTGAGACCCCATAACATTTAGCAGTCTATGGCAGCAAATAATTATCCATCAGGTGTAGTTTTAGTATGTCTCCAAATTATGTAGTCCAGCTTTCTTCAAGTGAGAGTTGAGTAACTGTAAATTACTCTTTAAAGGGGATTTTAGAAGCATATTGATATTACACAGAACTGTATAACATCATTATTAAAACAAACAGTGTGATATCCAAATTCACATTAATTTTCAACAAAGAAATTTACTGCTTGGAAGTGGAGTTGTCAGTTCATTTATATACAGCATAGTTATCCATCATGAAAAAATTATAAAGCTTATGTTCACTTCAGGTTAGATGCTAATGATATTACTTTGCTTGCAATTCATGTATCCTGCTGAATTCCAGGAGCTCTTATTTATTGAAATGTGTATATGATATCTGCAGGAGCAACCACAGACAATCTGCCCCCTGGAGTGCTGTATCGAGTCAAGGCCACTTATAAATACAATCGTGAAGATGTGGATGAGCTGTCATTTGATGTAGGTGAGATCATCCGAGTTGTGGAGTACGATGATCCTGAAGAACAGGTATGAGCAAGCTGTACATGAATGAAGTACTTTAGCAATGTTAACTTCATGTACATGAATTAATAGAAAACATATCCATTTATATTTTAATTTCATTATGCCATCATACTGAAGAAAAGTTGAGACTGACTGTTTGCGGGGTATTATCACATAATGTAAATGAAGCTTCTATAATTTCATAGAATAGTATCAGGTGGGTAATTCTGTGATATGTAAAATAAGCTACCTTGAGTGATCAGTGCATAGCAGTAGACCATCCTGTCTGTCGCATTGTATACTAACTATGGACCTCTTGCTTTCATATCGCTGGCTTCTTCTATAAGGCAGGAGAAGTAATTAATTTGACATAATTTTTCGGGTTTTCATGGTGGGGATTGTTAAGGCTGTAGTCTTCATATCTTCAAGGACAGGATAATTGTCCTCCAGATGTGATATTCTCTTAACTGAGCCCACATAAATAGGACCATTATACAACAAAATTCCTTTAATCGGACTCCGCACGGGACCAGACAGATGCAACATTATTGGATATTCCAGATTATCAGACAGTACCTATACTGATCGAAGTTCTTACAGGTAATTTTTTTGTCACTGCTCCTATACTTGGGCTGTACAACTAATGAGAGGAGTATTCCATTTGTATATCTCCATCTGCTGGCTCAGGGTCATCTAGGTCCTCTTCTGTGTTTTCTGGAGTCTTCACAGCTTGATGGAGTAGGAGATAAGGGGTCAGGAGATACCACAACAGTTGATGTACAGACACTCTTGGAGCCCTTTTTGAACATGTCCCTGAGATCTGCCTGTTTCATTGATGAAGCTTTTTTCTGATAAAAAGCAAAACTACTGGTATTGGGACTGCTATACATATATATATATATAAATGGCCCTGTGTAGTATGTGTGCGCACACGCGTGCGCATGCTACATTCTGTATCTCCCTTTCTATGTCTGATTCACATTTCTTGGATGCTGGTTTCTCAGCTTTCCCATTTCACAGCTGCTATTACACACACCATGCTCTGTCCACTGTCCCCTTCCCATGGCTCTTGAATAACCAGATTCCTTGCAAACCACATCCTCACCATAATCACTTCAGTTTTGAGGTGCAATTGACTCACAGATGATTGCACTGACAGGTTTAACTGTTGACATAGTGGATTATTGGTTCAGAGTAATTGTACAATTACTTGCTTGCTGTGACTGGCTGATTGAAATTTTTGCTCCCGTGATTGATATGAGAACTTGTGCATCTTTGTGTCAGGATGTGGTAAAAGAGGGAAAGTATGCTAGTGAGACATGATGTGGTGTGGTGCTGTGGCTTGTGAGGCTCAGTACTGCATAGTAGAAGAAAATAGTAGTTTGTGTATAGTGAAGTATAGGCCATATAACTGTAAATATTTGTACATATATTTGTTAAATATAGTATTTAGGTAAAAGTAAAGATAAAGGTTACAAGCACAGAAGGGGGCTTAGAGGTTTAGCTGTACCCATGCTTAACCTTGGCACCAGATGGGGGTGCATGGACAATGCAATGCCCTGGTCACTTTACCCATGGCGAAGAGACCCTATACCCGTTTTACAGGAGGCTGGGTGGCCTCAGGGCCAGTCTGGAACAGGTGTTGAAAATCTTGCGCTAACAGGAGTTTGAACCCCAAACCATCCAGCCTGTAGCAAATTACTATACCAACTACATTATCCTGGCCACCAGTTATAGTATTTACAGTGATTAAGGTACTAGTTCCAGCATTTGAAAGACCCTGGTAAAATGAACTTAAATGACTGCAAAATGGATACAGAGGTATCATTACAAATACTCCAATGTAGAGGGTGTCATAAAGCAGGTGTGGAAGGTACTGAATGACGATGTTTCGCTTACTTGCACCACAGAAACAAGCATTTGAGAAAGCACAGCTTGTGCTTTGTAGTCAGAAGTGGTAAACAAGGCAGGATTATATTCTGTGAAGTTTCAAAAGGAAAAGAACTCTTTGGTGCTCTATGTGCGAAATATACAGTGGCACTAAATAGTCTAAAGAAGTCCGACAAACCAGTGTCAAGAAGACCCAGGCAATACAAGTGTCAGAAAGGAACCTGTGAGCTGCAAAAAGTAAAAGGTCAAAGGTGTCAAGGACCAGATGAGTCGTAAGTGGCACAGCTCCTCCAAACATCAAGCAGAGAGGAACATGGTGACAATACCAGTAGCTGAATCCTATGTTCCATCACACCTGACAGTGCAACAGTACCAACAGGAAACGTCACACCACTGCATGCAGTTATGATGTAAAATGAAAGTGGAGAGCAAGCAGGCTATCCAGCAAGAGAGGTCAGCACCCACCCACTGTATTGATTGCCACAGTAAACCTACTGAGTATGCAGAAAGATCTGAGACAGTAATAAGCCCATTTCAGTTCAGAAGTACTAATGGAGGGAATGTAGTAATGTCTAAAGAAATGGCAGACTACTCAGCCATTAGATAGTACATCACTTCAAAGTGACTGAGCAATTTAACCTTCTCAAAGTCAGAAAGGCCCGTGAAGGTACCTTCTCCAGAAATTCACACAGAAAACATTTGTAGTGCTCTTGCATTGTGTCACTGAAAGTCAGTCATAATGTGACTTCATCATGGACCTAATAATGTCAGCATCAGTTTGGACCAAATTCATTCAACCCAGAAGATGGATGTGGTATGTTCCTCTGAAATGTCACCATCAAGCTACAATGATAATGATGTCAGAGGACATGTGCCTACAGAGTGATTTTAAGATGATTTAGTACAAACTACCATCACTACAAATTCACTCCTTTTAAAAGTGTCACACAGTGAAAAAGTGTATAAAGTACATTACGTATAAGATATACCCAAGTATAAGATTATGCTGCATATAAGATTATCCACTGTCACACTCTTCAATTTTCAGGAAAATATCTATACAAAACATGTTTAACATTATGTACAATTATAAGTTTACCCTCCATTCTCATACAATCAATTATAAAAAAGAAAAGTTCTCATATTTAGGTAAATATGGCACTTTGTTTCAAATGTTATAGTTCAGTTACTTTGATTTACATGGCTTCTGTAACTACACATTATAGACCTTCATGCCATAAAAAATAAACTTATACACAGTAATAAATATGAAGAGAAAAGTCACGTTTAGAGCTCATGTTTGGCAGGGTACTTGGAAAGTGAACAACTGGAACAGTCACAGTCACATATTCAGATGGTCTTTGTTGCTGTGTTGTTATAGGAGCAAAAATTTTTGGTGTTTCATTGGTTTGATTATTCAGCAAGTCTGCCAGGTGTTTAAAAATTCTGAATTAGTTAACCATTTACCTTCTTATGTGGAAGTTTGCTATAGAGGAGTTCAAATGTTAGAAGTCTTTCTGTATTGAATTTCTGTTTTATTTCTCTGTTATAGTCCTATTTTTTTTTTATTAATGTTGTTCACTTTACTGCAGGAGGAGGGTTGGTTGATGGGAGTTAAGGAAGGCTCTGGAGAGAAAGGAATGTTCCCTGCTAATTTTACACGGCCTTTGTGAGTCACGTAAGCTGAACAGTCACGAACATCAGTTGTCTGAGAACAAGTCAGATAAGCCATCAACTGACCAACTGGGCAGACAGCAGTGAAGTAAGGCACCGGGGGAGGAGTGATGGGTATCGTATCATCTAGTGACCACAAGAAGAGGAAACACTGGCAATGCATCACTTTGAAAGCCCAGAAGATGTGTCACCCATACTTAGAGAACAGAACAACTTTGACAAAACATTTGTGTACCACCAAAACTGGAGCTGAAATTTAGCCTCAGATCTTGAGATTTAATCTTCCTCAAGTATAATCACTACACCATGCTGTTATTTAATGATGGTTGTGGGATGTTATGATCTGTTTCTATGTTTCATCTTCGTTTGTAAAAAGTAGAAATGCCGTAGTTATACTAACGTATGGGGGAATGAAAGGACAGGTCTCAAATGTGGCAGAATTTTGGCTCCATGCAGTTATCATCATATCTGTAATGGTAGGGGAAGGTGAGATATCTGCTGATGCTATGAGGTGGTGAGATGAATAGAGAGCAGACTTTCGAGTGATCGAGGATCTTTCATTATAACATTCCATCAGCCTCATTGCCAACTTGTTTTAATAACAATATTGTTGTAGGCCTACATCATCTATGTGATTCAAGCATTCCTGCTACACTGATGATGATTTTGGTGGTATATCTAAAAGCAGTTATCTCTGTAATTTATATTAGAGTAATGGTAAATTTGAGGCCACATTACATATTTTTAATTATATTATTTAATGTGATGAGAAAGTAGCCACCACTAGCTTCAGGTTTCAGAAGTAACTTGTTTATGTATAAGTGTGGTAACTTATTTTGCCAATTGATGAGCATACTGAATAGAGCACAGATAGGCATTGTGGTAGGGAATTTGAAAAAAAAAATCCTTTAAGCCATTTCTGAATACAGAGTTGAATTTGATAGATTCGTTAGGCCTATGACTGTTGCTGGGGGACTGTTGTTCTTCTAAATGAACTTAACAGCTGTATATAAATGTTTGCTTCCACAAAATATGTTTTACCCCTCTAAGAAATGTCTTCAGTGAAATAATATAGACTAAGGTTGGAATTTAGTCTAGTAAGTTATTTATTAGACATATTGATGTAGCTTGCTCTGATTATCCTAAGGCTCCTCTTCTGAACAACAGTATTTAGTTGCCACGATGTTGTCCTTAATGTTGGTAACATTAGTGATTAATGTCTTGCCTGTAAGGAGATCCAATGCCTCTGACGTGGTCTCAACACCCTTCTGACTGCTGTGAACATTTTAGCCTGGTTTGGTGCGGACTAGGCACTAGTAATATTCTTTTGAAATTGCACCTTCCCCTGAAATTCTTACGTATGAAATGTGCCTTCACAGTGCCCATCTGATTTGATATCTACAGTACAGATAATATCAGGGCATCAATAGTCAACATATTACAAATCTACCATAATTCAGACTGTTTGATAGGCTACACTGCCATGTTCAGATCATGTTCCCATGTGCTATTATGTCTGGTGCATGGTGGATGCTTCCCAAACCTTTGAAAGTGCCTTTATTATGAGATCCAAATTAAAGATTATATGAAGATAATTGTAACATATTTAGTTAACACTATAACTTTTCCTTACCTTATGTGAATAATGTTGTGTATTAGATTACACTGAAGCTGTACAGCATTTCTCTTGTCTTTTTGAATACTTTTATGTAGAGTTTGGTGCACAGATTGAATGATTTCATATAACTTGATTTTACTGTGAGGGTTTATTAAAATATTAAGGGAATCTGAACTTCACAAACAGTTGTTCTCTGAAGATCAGATTCATGTGGAAGTTGGTCCTGTTACTGAAGATTTCTTCCAGTTAGCTCAAGATTTACATTTTCTTAATATGAGAGTGTACTATAGTATTGTTAAAGATTAATTCTGTAAAATTATGTGACCTTTTTCTATTGTAGCTTAAGCAACAAGAACATTAGATAAGTTTTACTAATTTATTTAAGAACATCATCATCATCATGGTCCACAGACTGATATTAATTTTAACATCAGTGTCAAACATTAATGTAGGATATACTCATCTCTACAACACAACTTAAGTTTCTAATAGCGAAATGTTTATAAACACGAATAATCAAATATTGTAATTAGTGTTTTGAGGAACATATTTTTGTGTGTGCAAACAGTTACTTTGATATTGAATGTACATTTTATTACCATATAGATCTGAATTTTTTGTCATCCCATTTTTAAATCTGGAATGTTCATTTTTTAAGAACTAGATCATGTTAAATTTTTCTTTTGTTAAATATTCCATTTCATATTTTTCTCCTATTTAGTAGGTTCTAGCTCACATAATTCCCAATTTTTCTAAACCAAAACGGTACTCTACATTTTGAATTTTTTTAACAATCAGACAGTAGTTTGTTATTTGTTCACAATTTACACTGCATTGCATTTTACTTGTCTGCAAGTTAGTAAAGTAAATGGAAATGACAGAAAGTGCTTCATATATCCGTCTTGTAATTGAACAATTACTATACTTTGAAGTATTTTGTGTTGATTAGACCTAGTCATAACTGAATTAATTCTGGAGGAAAGAGGGGCTCTTTTAATATTTTATTACATTATTCCATGAAGTCTTGGTGCCATGGAGGTAGTTATTTTGATTTTTCATCCCAAACCAGTTTATTGTTGTTTACTTTGTTGTGCTTCTGGTCTATTTTTGAAATTGTCAAGATGAAAGAATAAGGCTCATTATAGAATAATGAAATATTACATGTTCCACCACGTTTCTACAATATTATATACAGTTTTTATGATAAGTTTAAATAAAGTGAATTATGTTACACACATGATTATTTCAGTTTTGCTGGTGCATTTAAAGTAATGCATAACCTTTGCCCATCATTCACACCTCACCAAGATGAACCGTCTTTTGTGTCAGATCTAATTACCAACTGTACAGGGTAAATCAAAAAGAAGTAAACACTTTAAAAAACTCATAGAAATTGAAATTGGCATTTCTCATTGATGGGGCATAACAGATCAATAAGGAATCCCTGAAAGATTCCTATGAGCTTTAAAGGCATTTCATATGAGCCACATGGGTTTCATGGCAGATGCTGACACTCCATTTCTTCTAGTATGGTCACTGATGACACTTCTTCAGCAATCCTACTTTCCAGTTCAGGAAAGGTTATCAGCAGTGGTGATATAAACAGGGCATCCTTCAAAAACCCCCCCCACAAAGAGAAGTTTTACGGTGCTAGGACCCTGCACCTGTGGGGCCAGGAGCACTAAATGCCATCTTCAGTACCATGCTGTACCTGTTGTAGTGTGTTCTTTACATGTTCTCGCACTTCCAGATAAAAGAAATTGAATCTTCATGAAGTTGCAGCATTAGCCAGTTAATTAACATGCCCAGATAAATGTTCTTGACAGATTTTTCTGCAAACAGAAGGGCTATGCTTCATGACCAATGTCTGGGACTTTAAAATCCTACCTGTTACATCTGTCCATAAATGTGCTGTACTTACAATGGGTAATGTGTGTATCTGGTCTGACTGAGGGTGCATAATCTGGTGCATGACGGTAAGGGTGCAGTACTGGAGATCAGTCTGGCATTACCTGGAAGCATCGATTCAGCCACAGTCCTTGCCATATTTCCCTCATTTAGTCGAGCCTATGTCCATTCTCAGAATGGCTTCTGCCCAGACTGATGCCTCAAACCTGAGGTCTTGGTCTTAGCCAGACGTATACCCCCAGACAGGCTTAGAATGGACTGCCACTTGCAGCATGGCCATAAACTGATGGTATGGCCTTGCCCAGACTGAGGGCTCCATCAATCGCTTTTTCCTTGCGGAGTGGAACACTCCTCATCTAGAGTACTGAACCATTCCCAGTGTGTATTGAATTCTCACCCCCAACCCCCATACTCCAATGTCTTGCTTTGTATCTGTAACAAAACTGACTGTGATTCATAATACAACAAGAGGAATGTGCAAATGCACACTTCTGGATTACACATAACCCTTCAAAGTGTATTTTTCATTATATATGGGCCTACCACATGCTGTAACATTAAGAAACTGCATTTTGCCCACACAGTGTGTGTGTTGAAATTTTACTCTGTTTTGATATATGCTAAGGCAGATTCCATTCTTCATTGTCAAGAAATCAGCTAGCTGTAGAAATAGTATTGGTGTAAAAATATACTTTATTTTTCAAGTTCAATATACTGCTCACTTCAGGCATTTGAATAAGGATACACAAACTTTCTGGGAAAGGGAGTTAATACAGATTGTATTTTAAACTCGCAGAAGATGGAAGAAATCCTTCCTCCAAAATTCATTCATTTCCAAAGGCATATTTAACGCTGCAGTTGCTACAGCCTCACACCTGCTTCCTATTTGGGAGGTGCCATGTTAAATATCAGCCCAGAGACTGTCTATTCTGATACTTTTGCAGTTTTTCTTCCTCCATCCAAGGAAATTCTGTGATGATAACTGTACTTAAAATTAGTCCATTACTGTGTCCTTCCACTTGCTGCTTCCATTTTCAGGATACCCTGAAGATGGAGGCAGTGAGCTCCTCCAAAATGCTGGTTCTTATACACCAATCCACACATTGTCTTAACAAAGATGGCTAAAGTCTCCACATCAATGCTGCTGTGAGAACCTGTGGTCTCATTGAAATGGAATTTCTTTCACTTGTAGATTTGCGAGCCTCTGTTTTGAAGTTAGAGCAGTCAGGAAATACACAAAACAAAACCTCATTAATACTGTGCAACTGCAACCTGAGTGCAACTGCCTGTCAGCAAAAAGTCTGCATGCCAGTGTGCACTGAGTAGCTTCTGGAAGCAGATTTCAGTAGATGAAAAGTGGTTTTTTTATTGAGCAGACAATGGGTGCTCCGAAAAGTAGGTTGATTTAACTATCTGACATGGCTGTCAGCCCAAGAAGATTTTATAGTATGAATATGTTAAAATAATGATTTGATTTATTCACTGGGTAATATTCCACAAATACTGTGGCCTTCTTTGACAATGAGCATCATATGAAAACTTGCCTGTATGCCATTCCAGTATGTGTTGATCACAACACTTCATGTCAGAGGCCTCAAATATTCTAAGCTTGACAGTCATATAGGCCTACTACGTTCTTCATCGATTGTGTCTAAGCATTATCACTTAAGCATGTGTTGTGGTTATATTTAAAGTCACAGTTACACAAAAGGAACAACTTCAAACCATGGCTAAATAAAGTCCAGTGGTCAGAATTACGAAGACACTAACCAAAGATTACAAACACCTACTTCTACATTTTTCCAACTGTCCCAACTCTTCCAACAATCATTCATAATTATTATATTAAATACAGTTTTGATATGTAAGTACATAATTAAAGCAAAATAGGAGCATGTTCTGCTACGGCACTGCCTAACTTCATACAAGATAAATCTGAATCAACACGTGTAAAAAAAATTATGATATTACCACATCAATACTGCCATCACATATGACGAATGATTGCCACTTACAAAGAAGCACATAAGTGAAACACTGCATGACGTCACTTGCCTACGAATTTCACGCATAATGGTCTCCAAGCAGCGCAGCTGGAGAGGGGGGAGGGACTAGTGTGGCTGCCTCGGGCGGTAAAGTCCAAGCGGGGGCAGCAAAATAAATATTTTAAAGAAGAAAAACGATTTTTTTGGGAAAAACAAAAGGAAATTCGAAAAATATTTGTGATTTTTTCAATTTCATAACTTCTGTTAGGGGGGGCTATTGTGATTTCTCGCCCCACGCGCCAAAAAAATACCTAGCTACGCCACTGTCCGTATGTATGGCCGCGAGTCTGCGTCATTATTACTAATCGTTCTGTTAATCAATCGCATGTTGCCTACGATCTGCCTTTCTGTTTCCCATAAAACAAAATCCCCATACCTGTAACACTCCAAGAAAACAAAATACGCAAGAAATTACTAAAACTGAGATGCAAGAAACAGAGGGTGGTACAGATACTTAGTGTGCATCTGCAGCTGTAAGGTGTACGTTAATTAAAGGAAACAGCGGTGTGGCATAAGTTACACCAGGGGTCTCAAACACACCACCCGCCGGCCACATGCGGCCCCTCACTGGCGTTTTTACAATTATAAAACGTGGCCCGGCTCAGCGTAGAAAATATTTTTAATTTAGTGCAAAATGTTTATCAGCACAGGCCTTAGGGTTCGATAAGGTTTGCTATCCCTTGATGTTTACGTGCGACACATCAGCTAAGAGATAACAACGAAATAAAGCATTCAATCCAACAATTTTAATATATATATTATATATTATAATATATATAATATATTTTAATGACCTATTTTTAATGGTAAGTTTATTTTTAACGAAAATATTTACCCTCTTACATGATGTGAGGCCGGCCTCAAATTTCAAAATTATCCTTTTCGCCTCCGTACTGTTTGAGTTTGATACTTCTGAGGTAGGCAACAGTGTTTGCTTTAAAAGCTGAGAGGATCACTAATCAGAAACAACCGTTTCGAGGTGCTAACTGCAATGCAAAATTGAAATAAAGAAGATTGTCATGGTTATGAATGTGTGAGTCTGGCATCAGGTATGGTCGTGGGGTGAGGAGTGAAGAGCGAAGATTTCTTTAAAATCCCAGCCGTCTCTCTCCAGAGAGAAAAGAGTCGCTTTTGAAGTTTATGAGCTCGCATCCACATCCTAATGGGGTTTTGTGTGCGAAGGCGGCATTTGAGAAGAGTGGCTTATAATGAAAACCAATGCACGTCCAAAGCTGCGGCCGACTGCAAAGGTGAAAGCCAAACTCCTGAGTATACCACATTACGTACTTTCCGGTTGGGAAAATAATCTTTGTTTGGAGGTGCTGGTTCTAGATTTTACCTTCTCACACTGTACAGTATTATTACCGCGGTAAAACATTTACGGCGCATTGAAACTACATAAAATCGGAACCGCGAAACTGAGCTGTATAGAGGCCTAAGGTATGCTAACATGCCGTTTTAATACGAGTTTTTCTCTACATATTATGTTCCATTGCATTGCGCGTGCTGTATTATACGGCATTTTCAGTTTATGGAGATGCGAACGTGATTGTAAAAGCAGGCAGGCCTTGGCTAATTCGTCACCTTTGTGGCCTCGTATAAGGAAACATCAGCGCTTCTGACAGCGAGGTACCTTATACACGCACATACTTTCTTAATGAGATGCTCGAATACCAATGACTGTGTTCTCTCACTTCATCATTTCCTGCACGACTTCCCTATTTACACCTAATCGACATCACGAATGATTCTTGGGTATATGACTCACCGTTGTGTACATACATTACAAGGAAAGTGCGGTAGATGCTAGGAATGTCTGATCCATGCCGTCAGTTGCTTTGCGCACAAGCATGCTACTGGCATGTCTTGACTTCGGAGCAAATGCTGTAATGTGTTGGTGTAGTTGAGTTTTGTATTGTATATAATTTTGATCAACAACACAATATATTAATAACGATGTAAACTTCTTCTGATTTGAAAATTCTAGCGATCGAAACATGTAGTGTTTACGTTACAGCACGAAGAGGTTTAGTGATATGTTTCCACAGTGTTGGCATCATTGTGTACCTATATGTCGTCTGCCACCTAGTATACGGAGGCGTGGTGTGTCAAAGACGGATGGAGTTTGTTTCCTTCGAAGTGGTTTTTGAGTTATCGTCATGTTTCCTGGTGTAGCAGATTGAATGTCTTTGTATGTAGAAACGCAGCTTTAAATGCATACAGAACATTTACACTATCTATGAAACAAATTTGCTTTTAGGCAAAATAGCCATGAGCATGATCTGCTGGTGTTGCCTATCGCAGGAAGCAAGGGCAAAGAAAAAAATCAGCAACGAGATTGATAAAATTCTCATGGAAGAAGAGAAAAACTTGAGAAAAGAATTTAAGCTCCTTCTGTTAGGTAGGGTTATTTATAATGACAGTAAAGTGAAAGTATTGTGTATTTTCAGTTTGCAGTGGTAAAGAAATGTTACGAATTCATCGGTCTGAATCATTCCGAATTCCCGAACATTTCATAGCAGTAAAAAACATGAATTAAGCAGTGAAATGTGAAACGTGTTTCAGGGGCGGGAGAATCCGGGAAGTCTACATTTATCAAGCAGATGAGGATTATTCATGGTTCCGGTTTTTCTGAGGATGAAAGGAGGAACTTCATCTGTGTGGTTCACCACAATCTGTGTGTGGCTATGCAAACGTTGATCAGAGCAATGGAAAAATTACAGATCCAATATGAAGACATCTCCAATGTGGTAAGTAGTTTGAGACTAATCTTGATAACTGGGTCCTCAAATTTCATGAGTGTGGTGCACTCTCGTGACAATCATATTAAATTTTGTGGCATGTAAATACCGACATGTGTTAATCATATAGGAGTTTGTATTGTGTGAAATTTCTATATTCCAAGGGTGTGCTTTTGGCCAGCAGTAGGGCTATTAGTAAAGCGTTCTTTGCTCTTCAGTATAGTGTTGTGCCCTTCAGCTAACATGTTTTTTGGATTCTAAATATCCTTCCAGTAATTATAATACAAAAAGTAGAGGCACAGAGTATGAACCTGTTATTCTTGTGTAACTCAGTATTTGAGACTAGCTCTGCATAACTGTCCAACAAAGTAGGATTCCTCACTTTGTCCTGTCACCTGACAAAGGAAACAGAACCATTGTCTGAAATGTGATTAAAACTGGAAAGGCAGATTGTGTGCCGATATTGGTCAAATATATTTTTACTTCTAATTTTACAGTCATTAAATATTCAAACTTCATCCTTTAAAATCTCAGACTGACAGCTGCATCAGGTGGTTCACAGATACCAATGTTTCAGAGCACAGCTCTGTCTCCATCATCAGGGGTCTGAAATGATTCAACACCTAGTCTGCCTTGTTTTGTACCCAAAAGAGGTCAGGCTCATAGTAGATTGCAAGCCAGTGGGGTAGTGGGAGGAGTCTGAAGATAGCTGTACCTGACTTCTCTTCTCATTGAATGAATGCCAGATCTGAGCATGGGCTGTCAGGAAAGACAGTGACAGCAACCAGGCCATCAAGCATGCCACACACACCAGAAGTAGGACCAAGACAGACTAAACACCCATAGGTGTAGTCATGCATCCTTCTCACCAACATGCAACCACAAACAGGATCTGCAGGTTGGTCACTAAACACAACATCAAGCCTGTCCACACCCCAGTGAAGGAGAGCTTAAGCCTCAAAACCCCTCGGGTATACTGTATTCCATGTTAGTTTGGTTAGGTGTATGTTGCACAGGCAGACCAGGCCGAAGGAATGTATGAAGCATGTGCATTTTGGCCAGCCAAAGAAGTCGCCCATAGCAGAATATAATGTTGATACAGAACATGGCATGAAATTCAACAGTACATGCAGGCCAGACAAGGTAGCAGGCTATGTAGAGCACATGGTGAAAGAAGCTACAGAGATACAGTTAAATCTTTCCAACATCAACAGGGATGGGGGCATCATGGTAAGCTTATCCTGCCATCCTGTGCTTAAACAGATCTGGGATTCACCCAATGACAAATGAGGTCAGGCACAGCAATCTTTTAACTCTCTCCACTAACACCACTGGCTCATGATCTACTATGAGCGTGGCAGGTGTGGTTCTATATATGAGTCAGAGTGAGCGTTGAGTAATGTTAGAACCCTGATGGTGAAAATGGATTCAGTCTCTGAAATGCTGGTGTGTTTGAATCACAATTTTACTGAATTTTGTTGCCACAAAAGCTTCAAGACATATATTCCAACATCATGATTATGAAAATGATGTAAACTATGAGAAGCTTTCTCTCAGAGCATGGTAGGTTAATGTGTTTCTTCATCAGACTGTGACAAGTAGGGTACTGTTATTGACTCAGATCTCATCCTGATGCAGCTTGTAAAGTGTGTCATTTCGGGTGGTGTTGTCACTCATTCAGTATACCACACCATGACACACTTCACAAGCTCCATCAGGATGAGATTGCTTCGGATCATATAAGATCGAGACAGATGTTTGTATGCATGCCCCATGTAGAGTGTAAACAACTGCGAACTTACACCTGGAACGCCTCCCATAAATCCAACCCCTCATCCGTACCTCAGGATTATGTGGAGATGGTAACAGGTGTGGAGGGGGTGCCCTGAGAGGGGCTACTCTGACACATGTTGGCAATCCATACCCTGTGTCACATGGGAGGTGGTAACAGGTGTGGAGGGGATACCCTGTAGCGGGTTACTACGACACACACTGGCTAATGGGGCTCTGGTCTACCCAAGCCACGGTGAAAGGTATCATGCCGAAGGCTGCATGGCACTGGGGTAGTCAATAGCAGTGTCTTGAATGATCCTCTTGGTGAACCAGGCTGCACCCTATTGTATGCAGGCCTTCCGTCCGCGTGGGGTTCCGTGGAAGGTGACCATATTCTTTTCCCCGTGTGTCATTGGAGAGTTCCTTAAGTGGGGACTCTGAGAGATATGAATGAATGAATAAACCAATGGCTCTGGAAATGGAGCATTGCCTTTTATAGGAGCTGCCTAAAGGCTCCTACGGATGTCCAAGGGCTTGTCTGGTTTACAGATGGTCTGGGACAGAATGGGGAACTGAGGCTGTCTGGATAAAGAGATATGTAAAAGAAGGCTCTGTAAAGGGGCATTCTTTTCCATAGGGGGGCTCCTTTACCGGGGACTTAGAAAGGTAAAGGTGAAGCAATCCCATTACAGGCCTGGACAGGCCCTTAGGGTTCCAGGGGGTTGAGGCTCCCAGATTTCTAGACATTCGGCACATGAAGGTGGTAAGGTTGTCAGCCCTACGCACCGGCCGCCTTTACCCCACAGGAAATACTCCTGGTACTCATTTGTGTTAGAGGCTGAGTTGACCCCAGGGCCATAGTGCGACCGAAAGGATTATGTCAATGAAAAATTCCAGTGACACCATCTTGAATCGAACCTGTGACCTTCCAGCTTGTAGAGCAGTGCCTCAACCAACTGTGCCACCGCATGCCCCCTTTAGAAAGGTGAATTTCTATTTTTATTAGGAGACCTTGTTCACTAGGGCTCCAAGAGATATGTAAATGAAGGCCCTGGGAATGGGCGTCTCTCTCCATGGGGGCCCCGTCGGGGAACCAGGAGGGGGGCTCCTTTCCCAGGGTCTTTGAGAGACAGGTAAAAGAAGGCTCTGGAAATGGAGCATCCCTCTCTATGGGAGCTCTGAGATGGGAACCTGGAGGGGGGGGCCCCTTTACTGGGGACTCTGAAAGATACATAAAAGAAGGCTCTGGTGATGGGTGTCTCTCTGCGTAGGGGCCCTGCTGGGGGAACTTGGAGGAGGGACTCCTTCAACGGGGACTTTGAGAGACAGGTAAAAGAAGGCTCTGGAGAAGGAGCATCTCTTTCTGTGGGAACTCTGCGATGGGAACCTGGAAGGGGGGCTCCTTTGCTGGGGACTTTGAAAGATATGTACAAGAAGGCTCTGGAAATGGAACATCTTTCTCTATGTAGGGGCTTTGTAAGGGGAACCTGGAGGGGGGTATCTTTACTGAGGACTGTGAGAGGCATGTCAGGGAAGGCTTTGGAAGGGGAGCATCTCTCTCTTTACAGAGCCTCTGTGAGGGGAACCTGGAGGGAGGGCTCCCATACTGAGGACTCCGAGAGACACGTATCAGAAGGCTCTGGAAATACTCGTAGAACATTTCTTCTTACAGGGGCTCCATAAGGAGAGCCTAAAGTTATTTAGCAAGGGAGGGCTCGGCCAGTATGTTTGTTGGGCCGGAACCTGTACTTGATATATTTTTCTGTTATATATAACTTAAAGGGTTCGTGGCCTTATGTTGGGCCACAACACTCTAAGAAATCATCTGCATTTTGGGGGCACAAAGGGCCTGTTAAAAAGGCCTACATGCATTGGGCGTTTAAGGGCTCGAACCCATTATATCTTCTTCTCCTCCTTCTTCTTCTTCTTCTATACCTGGAATGGCTCACTTTTAATATTACAATATTGTAGTTTTGTGCTTGTTAACTTTGTGTATTTTAGAATTTTAATGTTCTAATTATGCCAATAAAGGGGATGTAATACCTAGATTGGCATGTTGGGCTTGTACTCCTTTGTTCTGAATGACTCCCTGATGATGGCATCCCAGTGCCGAAACATGTAGGAGTTTTTTACTTGTTCTTGAATGTGTTTTTTCAAGTGCATAAGTCGGTTGATGTATTAATTGTAAGAATATTGTTGAGCTATTTTTCATTGCCAGAGTGTAGGTGCTAGAATGTATAAACATAATTTTGTAGAAGTGTATATTTTTCACATGCAGTGAAAAATAATTCAAAATGCAGGGAAAAATTTTTTATTTATTACCATAATAGGGTATTGCAGTATATGTATTATAAGGTCATGGTAATATTAACAAATATGTGATGAATGCGGTGGTGAAAATATACCATTGATCCTGTTAAAAGTGTTAACATTACAGCAGATTTAAGTGAGAAATCTTTCAAAATGTTCCTCTCCACTGAAACAGTGTTGGTTCTGATGTAAGTGGCCCAAGTTTGCTGTAGCCTTTAAACGTTTGATTTGGGACAGCTACTACAGGTGAAACCCATAAGATTCTGCATTTAAGAGCATGTACTCCACAGATTGACATATTTTGTTTCCAGTTTTCAAATGGTCTTATTGTAGCTCAACTGAACAATATTATTATTAAAAAGAAGTAACAGAAAATTTCAACTGACCAAACTGTATTATTGTGTACTTCTCTGCCATAATATTGATCGTTGGTGTTGTTAGAGCCAGACAGTCGTAGGAAATTAGAAACAATTATTGTATTAGACATTGACAAAGGTAGTATACAGGTGTGTCATGAAACCAAAAGCAACAGCAAAGTTAGTCACCGAATAACAGTAACTAGTTAATATAAAAACTATGTTCTAGGGATAAGAATAACAAGTGAGGTAGGTTCATAATAAAATGAGAGAGAGAGAGAGAGAGAGGATTTTAGGAAATGCTAGTTACCTCTTCAGTTCTAGAGAATTATCACTTCTGGTTTCTAAATCACATAAAATACATGAACAATTACTTTTTCTCCTTGTTTATGTGGCTTGTAAAATGTGTCCCAGTCTCATGGATGAGCATAAATAACAAATATGTGAAAAAAAGAGGTGAGGAAAGTAATTTCCTGAGAGGTATAAACCAACAGGCAAATTGTAAAGTTACATGTTTAAGAACTCCGTAACTTTATTTATCTAGTGTTGGTGAGGTAGGCATATCAATGAGCTGAGGCCTTTATAGGTTGGATATGTAGCTGAACTGTAGAAACATACAAGCATGCAGGCATGCAAAATGTTTTGGTACTGGCAGAAAGACTTATTGATGGCAGAATAATATTAAAATTAATGTGAGGGACATAGGTTGTAGTGATTTGATTGGGTTGACAGATCTAGGTAGGCTTTTGTGTTAGTGGTGTTGAATAATTTGGTTCTAATACAAGGGAAGAGAGTTATTTAACTATGTGACAAGGTTGTGTGGGGTTATTTGCTGCCCCTAATGGAACACTGAATGATGATTTCACTATATTTCTTACATTTCTTAAATATTTATTTATCTTTAGGAGAGAACCAAACAATTTGTTGAGGAAGAATTTAGCTATTTCACAAGACCCAGTCTGGAACATGTAGAGATTTGCAAGACTTTGTGGGCTGATCCAGGTATTAGAGAGTGCTTCAGACGAAGGCAAGAGTTCTACATAACAGAATCAGCTACATAGTAAGTTATCTTTTTATTTCCACCACCAATTTACTCATCAACTTTTAACCTCGTACCAAGGTCAACAATTGTTATCAAGTTGAATAACTGAAGTAGATTAGTTGTTTGTACTTCAATCTCAGTAATTAATTGGACAGTCATTTATCATAGCTATGAATGACACTTTTAAAATCTTTTTTATTGTGTGCATTTAACAGTGGTGACCAGAAACTATTGTGCTGCTACTGTAAATCATGGATAAGTCATGTTTGAGAAAGGAATTGGCAAGTTAAACCTCACATGCTCTAATATGTAAATTTAAAATAAAATTTTTATTGGTGAAAGTTATGTACAAGTGATTACGTTCGTTCTACTTGCATGGCCACATGGTACTTTCTGTGGCTGGCTGCCTGATGTTAGAAATGCTCTTGAAAATAGTTTGTATGTGTCCCAGGAAATTCCACACGAGATCTTTAATCTTTTTCATTCTGCATGAATTCACAGAAGTCCGTTGTTAATTAATTGATTAATTAAGATAATATTTTTTCTATTTTCACTGTGCATTTTTCGAGTATAGACAATGTTATTCACCAACTAAATGCACCTGTTTATAAAACACTAAAATATTCTAAAAATTTTCAGAATATTTTAGTGTTTTATAAACAGGTGCATTTAGTTGGTGAATAACATTGTCTATATAAGATAATATTGTTCTCTGACATCACAGCCACATTGAGGAGAAGGTGAGCAAGGCATTTTGGTAGAGTGCTAGAAGTGAAGGGCAGCAAAACTTAATTACTCTTAATTTTAAATAATGCTTTCACTGGGTGAATAGATGAATTCACATTAACGCATGACTTCTGAGGCTCTGACAATGACGAATATTAAGACTGTGGGATGTGATGCCACATGGTTTGGTTGAAAGGTACTAACATTCTAGAGAAACCTGGTGCCCCCATTTTTACATTAATTATTTTATTTCAATGAAAGTTTCAGTCTTGAACCTTTGCTGTGGCTGCAGTCCGTTTAGTTTTGACTGTGGATCACATTTCTTTTAAAAATTATATTAAGATTTTTTGACACTATACCATGATTTTGTGACAGTATACCATTATTTAAGGTACTATTCTGACATTTTGTGACAGTGTACCATCATTCTGTGGCAGTATACCATAATTTAAAGTACTATTCTGGCATTTTATGGCCGTATACCATCATTTAAGGTACTTTTCTGGCACTACCTTGGAGGGACTGAGGAAAACATTAAAACCCTCAGGAAGCAAGCTCCTCGCAAATACAAATAGGAAGCATTGATGGTTGAACCAACTTGCTTTGTAGCTACAGTGTAAAAATAAATTGGTTTGCCTTATTCCTGGTATTTGAAATTGTAATGGATGGATGGTTATCTTCACACAAGATATATAATGTGAAACTTTGCATAATATTGCTTACTGTTAATAAAGTGGACAAGAAAATTTCTGAGTCCGTCTGTTGGGAAGTAGTACATTATATTTTAGTTTTCCTAGCAAATGTATCCTTGGCATAAATCAGCACTTGTGTCTCTGTCATAAGCAGATTTCAGTGTGGGTAGCTCAGTTTTAAAATCTTACAAATTTTGTTTTTCAAGAGTTACAGATATTTGGAATGAATATATCACTTTCTTGTTATGCTTGAAGTTATTTGTTTGCTTACAGCTATCTTCCGAAGATAGATCTTGTGACAACCCCTAACTACCTTCCCACGGAGCAGGATATCTTGCATGCAAGGGTTCCTACTTCTGGTATAAATGAGTACAGTTTTAACTTGGAAAGATTCCGTTTTAGGTACGGTAGGTTTAAACTTATTGAATGAACTACATTCCTTTGTTGATATGGAACTGAATTTTGCTTGTGTTTGCTTTTTTTACGCTTGTCATTCTGGATGGATGGGAGTTCTAACGCCGAGCTTAACTGTGTATGTATACAAATTACTTATCTGCTAGCTAACTGTGTTGCTATCTAAGCAAACATGCCTACAATGAAATAGAACAAAGATCATTATTATAAGTGTACATTTCGTGGATTTGTTTAGTTTCTCAAAACTAGGATTTTCAGTTTTTAGTAACATGGTGGATCAAAGACCATAGTCAAATCGACTACAATGAAGTAAATGTTGTAGCGATTATGACTTTTCTCCATATGTCAGATGTCTGGTGTTCCATTTTCAAATGTACATATATATATGTAGTATATGTTTGGTGTATTTTCATTTCCTCCAGACACACTGGTACAAGTACCATGCAGTAGGTTGCATTATGGCCTTAACACTACCACATGTTGGTGTGTAACTTTATTTAACTATTTAAACACCAAACTTATTATTTTTTTTTTCAAATTTAATTTCAAATTTCTATGTAAATGGACTACATTATCTGTTACAAATATATGGCTTGTAATGGTATTCAGGATAAGTCACACTGTTTATTCTGAGAACTAAATAAAATTCATACAGACACTGTGTGAGTTACCGGTACATTCCAGGTTATTGACTGTTAAAACAAGTAGTAAACGTAGTTAATTATGACTACAGAGCATGTGGTACAATGTTTGTCTCACCGTGGATATTTTCATTTATGGTTGTGCGAACTTGCCCTCAGAGCTGTGAATAAAAAATTGTTCCACAGAGAGCAAGTCTGGGCACCATAAAAATTGGTGCCCAACATGTGACGGCCAGTATTTGTGGAAAAAATAATGTGCAAAAATGTCATAAAAATTTTGTGCAGTGAATGTGATTATGTTTGTCTGCAGAAAGTATCTGCAAATACTCTGTGGTACATGACAAGAGCTCCAACAAAATTTGAGACCTTGCTGTTCTGTCTTCATAAAATGCTCGTCATGTCATAAAGGTCTTTCATGGTGACACACAAAACCATGTTACAAGTACTGTATGTGTTAAAACCCCACAAAAAGTCCATAGGAAGTAATTTGTGTGATCTGTTATTGGTGTGGACTGATCCCGATTTCCTGGAATAAGATTTTCTGTATCGAGATGTAGCATATTGTATGTAGTTAAATGTGTGTTGTAAGGACATAGGCCTGCAATGAATAAAATTTTAGATTTCTGTCACCATGGTTATATTAAAGATTTTACTGAGTTTTAATCGCTGAGAAGTTAACAGGTGAGAATAAGAATGTGAGGTTTGAGGTTCTCACAGTGGTGACTAAAATTTACTGGATAGGTGCCAGCATTCTGGGCGAACTTGCTGCCTCCATCTTCAGGGTAGAAGAGTGAGGCAGTAGCTTCCTCAAGAAACACTGGTATATATCTACTGTACATGGCGTCACATCCAACAAGGCAGTAATCTTCAGAATAGACACGGTGGCTTATATATCAAGTGATTTCATATTCTGTATGCTCTTTTGAAACTTTGTTTACTGAATATTTTGCACACATGTTATGCACATTTGATGAAATATCTGGCTTTATTTCAAAACAAAGAATTTATAAGAGTGTGAAATATATGCAATTTATTACAGTAAATGATTATCTGTCATCTGAATATACGTCAGTTTCTATTAACCGTCATGGTGGCAAGCTATTTTGTGTGGGAGGTGTAGGAGGATAAGTGCATGCGTTCCTTATTACGTGGTCATGCCGCCATTATAGTTTCTGTTCACAAATAAAATAATATCTTTGAAAGTTTTGCTTTAAGTAAAGATATTTCATCTTTAATGAAATGGCAGAGAAACATAGGTTTGTAGTGCTGGGATTATCTGAAAAATTTGAAATGATTATGTGTTTATGTAAAGGAGAAAGCACAAGGCAAGCATTGGTTTATGGAGTAGGAAGGACAACAGTGAGCAACATAAAGCATAATGCTGGCAAAATTGAAAATTTTATTTGTGTTATGCAGGGTGTAATTTTTTAAGCACCTAATTCTCTTATCCATCTATTCTTGTATCCATTGCTTTAGTTCTGACCCCTGATGGATAACCGAAGTTTTCAGTAATTAGTCAAGCCAAATTAATGTTATTTGAGAATTAGTAAGATTATTCCTCCTGTCATGGACATTTTTTCCTCTGAGGCTACAGCCATCAACCATATATATATACTCCCACCACTTCTTACCCATTGTCCCCCTCCCAGTCCCTGTCAAAACCTATCACAACACACTGCACCTCCTCCTTCTTCCTGATTGGCTCGTCCATTCAATACTACCCATTGGACCCCACTCCTATATACACACATGTTCCTTACCTCCTGGCATCGTTTTACCAAAGACCCTGAAGATGGGACAAACAAGTGTTCCCGAAACGTTGGTTATACACCAAAAATTGACGCCGGGCTACAACCCAAAAACTTTTAAGCAACATTATTTCTGTTTGCTGTACTTTGTCAGAGTTCCATAAAAGTTTTGTTCCTATTGTTTGAGGTAATAGTCTGTGTCACCATGTACAGCTTTATGAGAAATGAGTCAACTGTATATAGCTAAAACAGTGAAATTCATAATATAAATTATTCTCACACACTGCTCAGTTGTTAGTGCATTCACAGTTACATTCAGTCTTAAACATGGTTGTTTTACATGTAATGTGACTTGCCTGTATGGTAGAAGTTTACATTGTGATGTCAAATTCTTGCTCTGCAAAGGTTGGTCCTTTGAGTTTCACATATGTTTAACTCTAGTATTTTCAAAGCTGGACTATACCGTAGGTTGGGCAGTTAATTGCTGGCCTCTCAGTGTAGAGGCGCTGGTTCAGCCCTGGTTGACTGCACGTCAGGTTTGAGGTGGGTGACGTGGCACTGTAACTGGTCCCCCCCTCCCCCTCCCAGAGTTTATTTGCTTTTCCCTAATCATGATTACTCCATTTCCCCATGCTCATCAGACACTACCTACCCTCTTCAGGCTTGTGGTAGCCCTGACCAGTCAGTAGATTATCATGCCTTTGGTCTATAAGTTTGGGGTTTCATCTCTGACCCAACACTTGGCTAGGTAAGTGTAAGGCAATATTTCTATGTGTCAAAATCAGACGGTATTACAAGGGCAGTCAAATAAATGTACACAGTTCCCTTGTTTCTCCCTGAATAATACATAAGGTACACAAAACAAAAAAGGGAGTGAAACAGACTGTAAATATCATATTCAGAACAAAGGATTGTACTATTTACATATCTTATACAAGTACATAGTACAGGCTATGCCTGTTAAAGGTCCAGTGTAACAGTTTGCTGTGGGAAGACTGGAGAAATACTGTGACACATGAACACTAGACTCTGAGTATTTCTGATGATGGTGTGTTACAACGAACATAATCATTGGTTTGGACACTGTCCAGTGCCTTGCATGTTTAAAAAAATATTTTAGGAACTGGATTTATTTCTGTTGTCTGGTATAGAGGTTTCTGCTCCGTTGAGCCCCTTAGAATGGTTTGTGTGACCAATCTGTTAAGTCACATTAGTCTGGAATTTCCCCCCATTTGGATTCCACACATTAATGAGGAAATTACCAAGTTCCTGGAAAATTTGGCTCATCCTGACCCACTATATTCTTGCCAGTTTTTATGCATAATATTGATCAGTCTGGTCATTGTGTATAATTGGGAACTCGTTATTTGTCCTCATCTAATTCTTCTTTTTTAGGTGTTTCCAGTGTCTAATTTTAGTGCCACCTAAAGGAGATATGGTTTTCATTTTCATGTGATTTCTCTATAATTTTTATTGGTAGTTTTTGTAGTCTTATTCAAGGGCCAGGATAGCGTAGTCGGTATAGCAACTCGCTACAGGCTGGATGGTCCGGGGATCGAATCCCGGTGGGGGCGAGATTTTTCGCACCCGTCCAGACCGGCCCTGGGGCCCACCCAGCCTCCTATACAATGGGTACTGGGTCTCTTTCCCGGGGGTAAAGCGGCCGGGGCGTGGAGTTGACCACCTACCCTCATCTAGTGCCAGGATTAAAGAAAGATTAGAGCTATACCTCTACTCCCCCTCTGGGCCTTCGTGGCCTGTTCTAGGGAGAACTTTACCTTTACCTTTGTATTCTTATTCTCTCATTGATGACATTTGACATTAACAGTTTATGTATGTGGTTGAAACTTTTTCAATGTCAAGTCATTAACAATAGCCGTTTCTAAGGTGCCCAACGGAGTAGGATAATGGAAGCAGATTGAGTTTCTAAAATTTTATGTTTGAAAAAACTCTAGACAGTGGACATGTTTCTTTTGAACGGTAGAGTTTGGTTTACTTCAGTAACACTGGGAGTGGAGTTTTTGATTTCCTGTATTTGAAGCTTATATGTCATCAGAGATGAAGGAGACGCATGAGCATATAAGTGCACGTGCGCACACACACACACACAAACAATAAAATATCAGCAAATTCTTTGGCTGCGTAAATGAAAAACTAGACAACTGTAGAATCAAATTGGCTGTCAAACATTCTTTCCAAAGAGGCCAGCTTTATTTAAATTATGACACATTTAAATACAGAAAATACATATGTGGAACATAATAACTATGTGCAGACCAAATCAAGAACTCTCGGTTCTTCTGAACACTGTATGCAGAGTTTATTATTTTTCTGTGAGTATGCGTGTGTTCGTGTGTTTGAGCATGAGTTTGTGCACATGTGTGAGCATATGTGTGTGTTCATGCCCTTAGGGTCATAATGTGAATATTAATATCTTGAATATTATAATTGCAGAATTGTAGATGTAGGAGGGCAGAGAAGAGAAAGACAGAAATGGATCTATTGCTTTGAAAATGTAACATCCATAATATTCATCACAGCCCTGAGTGAATATGATCAGTGTTTACTTGAAGAAGAAGGTGAGGTAAGGAGTTACTGTAATACAAAACTTTAGTGTGCTGCTGATCATCCACTTGTGGATTATCAAGTTCGTGACTTGTCCAGGTAGCTTCTTAGGCACATTTGCAAAAAGTATGAAAAGTAGCTACTACCTTTCCATTTCTGTCTATCTGTCTGTTTGCACATATCAGAGTGACTCCATCTGGGCAGATGTTGTTGAAATATAATATGTGGGATTTTTAATAAAATGTGTCAATGCATTCCTGTTTTGCTTAAAATTGAACGAAAATAACAGACATTTTGTATGAAGACCTATGTTTATTTGTGATCTCTCAGCATGATTTTTCTTTGTAATTGATACAGACTGTGTTTTGTCTGAGGTATTCACTAAGGCTGAAGAAACAGCTTTATAGTTGAGACAGACTGTGTTCTCTGTTTTGTATATACTGAGGCTGAAGTAGTGGTTGAGTATTGAGCATCAGGCATCAAGCATGATCATTTGTAAATGTCATGTATCGATGTTTAAGAGATACTGATTGTAAATCTTCCCTCTTGCAATATGTTGGTGATGATCTGTGGTAGATCTGTTGCTAAGATATGAAGAAATCGTATACTGTGTGAAAATACTTGGTTTTTTTCTGTAAAGTATTTATGTATTTAAAATCTAGAGAGGATACTAGAGTGAATGCACCAGAAATATTATATTCTGTGGATATTTCCTAACTTGTTTTATTATAAGATTTCAGGTATTAGTAATTTCAGATGCATGTGAACTAGGCTTTCATCCCTCCCAATGTTTGAACAGTGTTCTAGCCCCTCCTGATTTATGAGATTTCTGGCTGTCTCTGACAAAGAAGTAAATACGTCTAAAATGACCGATCTGGTGGATGTTTCGAAAAGTTTTGAAAATGTTGTCTATCATTGCTGTGAGGTGGCTTATGTGACCTAGGCTGCGAACATATGATCAATGCAGACACTGTCAGTTCTTCTTCTTCTGGTCGGCGCTACAGCCAATGTAGGGCCTCGGCCTTCTTGACCACATGCCTCCATTCCTCTCGGTCCTCAGCCTTCCTTCTCCATCCTTTAACTCCTAGCTTTCTGAGGTCTTCCTCTAAGTCATCTAGCCATCTTTGCCTGGGTCTACCTCTTCTCCTTCTCCCATCAGGTTATCCTAAAAAAACTTTCTTAACACTCCTTGTTTCCGGCATTCTCTGGACATGACCTGCCCACCTTATTCTCCCCTTTTTAATTGTCACAACTATATCTGGTTGTTTGAACAATTCTTGTATCTCTATATTTGTCCTCATTCTCCAACCATCTTTATCGTTCGTTGCTCCAAATATCTTTCTTAAGATTCCTTAAGATTCTCTCACAGTCAGTACCCATGATTCTGAGCCATACATAACTATCGGTCTGAGTATCGTTGTGTAAATTCTTATTTTAGTATTTCTGCTGACATTTTTGGACTTGAACATATTTTGCATGGAATAATAACATCTATTTCCACTTGCGATTCTTTCTTGAATTTCTGCTGATGTCTTGTTATCTTCCGTCATGATCGAGCGTAAGTATTTAAATACTTCCACTCTCTGATATTCTTTCCCTTTTAACCTTACTGTTGCTTCTCCTCTGACTACTCCAGCCTCTCTCAACTTCATAAATTTTGTTTTACTTCTATTTACTTCTAATCCTAAATCCTGTGCTTTCTCTTCCAACAGGGCAAAGTTCTCTTCAAGTGCTCTTTTGTTCCTTGCAATTATTGCTACATTGTCAGCATATGCTACTACTTGTGCTTGTCTGTTCAATATTGTTCCTCCCGGGTTGATGGGCAATTGTCGAACCACTTTCTCCAGCGCTCAATTGAAGAGCAACGCAGACAGCTCATCTCCTTATCTTAGACCTCTTTTAACTAAGAACTCCTTTGTCGTACCTTGTGCCATCCTTACCTTACATACTGTGGTTTTCATGGCCATTTCTGTCAGACTGACCAATTTCTGTCGGATTCTAAACTCTTTCATGATCTGATAGATCTTCCTTCTATTTAAACTATCATATGCTTCTTTAAAATCAACGTATATCTAATAAAGCTGTTTATCATATTCATAAAACTTTTCTAGTACTTGTCGTATTAAAAATATCTGGTCCATAGTCGATCGCTGCTTTCTGAATCCTGCTTGGTAATCTCCAAATATTCCTTCTATCCACGGTTCCAGTCGTGTGGCTAAAATCTTACTGAACACCTTATATGTTGCATCCAGTAATGTAATCCCACGATAGTTACCACGTATTGATTTATCCCCTTTCTTATAGATAGGGCAGATTATTCCCATTCTCCAATCGCTGGGCATTTCTTCTTTCTTCCACACCTCCATAATTAGTTCATGTATAGCCTTCTCTACTCCTTCTCCACCGTACTTCAACAACTCCGACTCAATACCATCTTCCCCTGCTGCTTTATTATTTTTTAATGCTTTAATTGCATTCCTGACATCTTCTAGGGTAGGCGGTGATACTTCTTCCTCCTCCACTTCAATTTCTTCCCTTTCCTCATTACTTGTATCTTCTTCTCTTCTTTCTTCCTCCTCACTTCCATTTAATAGCTCATAGAAATACTCCTGCCATCTTTCCAACATTTTTTGCTGGTCTCCAATGAGATTTCCATCCTTATCCTTGTAAAAAAACTGCTCTTGGCTGAAATCCTTTCCTCAAATCTCTTGCTCTCTCATAGAACTTCCGCACCTCTTTTCTGTCCTTCATTTCCTCTAATTCTTCTATTCTCCTTCTCTCAAACTGTCTCTTCTTTTTCCTACAAATCTTATCTGCTATTCTCCTTTTCTCTCTGTATTCCTCCATTGCTTGTCGTGCTTTTCTTTGAAGCGTTCTTTTCCTTGCTTTATTTCACTCTTCAATTAGTATTGAGCATTCCTCATCGTACCATTGTGCTCTCTCTTTATGTTCTGCCTTCCCTAGCATTTTGTCAGCAACTTCATTGATGGTGATTCTCAATATTTCCCATTTTGCTTCCACCTGTCCTTTCTCCAGTAACTCTGTCTTATTTTCCAGCATCTCTGTAAGCTTATTCTTATATTCTTCTCTCTGTTCCCTATTTTGTAATTTCTCCATATTGTGTTTCATCCTTCTTCTTTCCTTTCTTGTCCTTGCCGTATCTATTTTCTGTCTATACTTAATTCTGATTAGATAGTGGTCTGTATCACCATCCGCCGCTCTGCAGCTACTAACCTCCATGATATCTGAAGCATGTCGTCTATCTACAATAACATGGTCTACTTGATTCCTTATGATGCCATCCGGTGATACCCAGGTCTCCTTCTTTGTCTTTCTGTTCTTGCCAGGTACTTTTAATTATCATCTTCTTCTCTATTGCAAAGTCTATCAACCTTAACTCATTATCGTTACTGTCTTCATGTAAACTTTCTTTCCCTATTGTACTTCTGTACACCTCTTCTCTTCCTATTTTGGCGTTAAGGTCCCCAAGGATCATTTTCACATCATGTCTTTGTACTTTGTTAATTTCTTCTTCCATTTTTGTGTAGAATTCATCCTTCTTTTCCTCTTCTGCCTCCTCCGTAGGTGCATACACTCAGAATATTGTAACATTAAAAAATGTTGCTCTTAATCTCATAGAGCACATTCTATCATTTATTGCTGTAAAATTAATTACATTTGGTTTCATAGACTTATGAAGTAGAAAACCAACCCCCTTACTGCCTGTGTCTCCTCCACTATACATCAAAATATGATTCCCTGACACTATCGTTCCTTGTCCCTTCCATCTTATTTCTTGCAGTGCTCCCATTTTAATTCCGTACTTATCCATTTCTTCTCTTATTTCCTTCAACTTTCCTGGTCTCTTTAAGTCCTCGCATTCCAGGTGGCTAGTACTGTATCCATTTTCCTTCTCATTAACCTTCTACCTCTCCAGGTCATCTCCAATTTATCCAAATCCTTCCGAGGCTGTGGTAAAGTATCCGTAACAAATTGGTTTTTTACGAGGTAGGGCTGTTAACCCTACGCTCAACCCCCAACCTGGAGGACCAGGGTACCTCTCTTTGTCCGGATCATCACCCTTGACCTGCCCGGCTTGGGAGACCCTGCCAGTAGCTATGCTACCACCGGTATAGCTCTCAGGATCATTTGACCACGCAAGCCCCACCACTACTACAAAGTGGAGATACCTTCGGTGGGGAGACACTGTCAGTACTGGCACTAAAAATGTGAAGATTAAGAGGAAGAGAGTGAAGAACAGGAAAAAAGTGAGCATGTCAGTCGCAGTGTCTTGACACTTTGCTACAGTCTGTGGCTCGGGGTGGCTTTGAATATAATGAATTTGATATCAAACCTGTTACACAGGTTAGTGTGAAAATAAGGACCTCTCCATATGCCTTTTTAAAGCTTTCCATTGCATTATTTGATCTTGTTTTTCCATAACTCAACATTGATCGCACTTTCCCTGATCACTAATGCTGTGTCATTGTCATTGGGATTTCCTTTTTTGGTTGGGGGGGGGGGGGGCATTGAAATATCAGTTAAAACAGCAACTACATTTATAGTATCATCATCATATAGTCTGTCTTTTCAAGTCCATAGCCTCTTCAAGTGAGAGTTCTCCAGAGAGTGCAATCGAGTGTTTCCTCTTTCAATTTCCAGTATCTCCTCATTCCCTTAAGGTCATTAGCAGTTGTATCTTCTTTCTCGTGTTCCTGTCCCTTCTACCTTTCCTTCAATAATGTGTTTTAGAAGGCAGTTCCTACACAAGATGTGACAAATTCAGTTAGCTTTCCTTCTTTTTATTGTATGTATGATGTTCCTGTCTTCCTTGACTCCTTGTACTGCTTCTTAATTTTTCACATGATTGGACCAACGATCTTCTCAAACCTTCCCCAGCACCACATTTCAAAACTTCCAAGGTATTTCTGATCTACTTTCTGGATCTCAAGTGCTAGAACTAATCAGAATCGTTTGCCACTTAGAAATGGGCCTCTGTCTTCCTTAGCAGACTGATGAATGCCATTAGTTTAAGAAACTGTAACTGGGAACATTTTGATGGGATATCAGAGTTTCTTTTTGAGTTTGTTTTCATTAATTTGTACTTCATTATTTTCAGAATCGTTTGTTGGAGAGCATGGCACTATTTCAATTGACCATCAGGTCTGAGTGGTTCCAGCGGTCATCAGTTATGTTGTTCCTAAATAAGAAAGACTTGCTTGAAGAAAAGATAATGTATTCTGATCTTGCTGTTCATTTCCCAGATTATGATGGTATGTTATTGTTTCTTCTATTAACATAGACTAGGCATAAATCACTTTATTTTTGTCTTGTTTGTCCCTAGTTTGAAATGATCACATTCAGTGCTTGACATCCAGTGTATTAAAGATAGTGATCTTGACAGTTATGTATGTGTATGGCTTTTGGTCCATGAAATTGTGTTGAAATTGCACGTTAAAGAAAATTTTTCATTCTTATTAAATGCCTGCCTGTACTAGCAGTACCAACCCATATGCTGACTAACCTGTGGTTTTCCTCAGTCCCACCAAGAAAATGTTGAGCTACAACCTCTGATTAGGCCAAGACCACGTCTTCCTTCCACATCCTTTACAGTTTATTCACTATCATTCTACAATTTGACAGCATATCAGTTATTCTTGTGCCACACAAACAGAGGCAAATTTGTAGACACCAGTAATTAACTGTATTTAATTAATATTTACAAGACAAATTTAGTCAACTATAAAGGGCTGTGTACCAGAGCATGAGGACTGTTTGGCATTTCAAGTGGAAATCGAGGGAAAAGTTTGTGTCTTCAGTGTCTACCTCTCCTTTTCCACAGTGGTCATGGTAGTGTCATGTCATACACTGGATGAATGTGCCTGCAGTTTGATTCTGGCTCTTCTTGTGAATGGCTTTATGATCATGTCATGGGACACTGTGTCTGAGACACTGTCATCCTTATTTGCATCTATCTCAATCTCTGCAAACTCTGCTCCAGTTTTCATGCTGCCTAAAGCTCATCAAGGAAGTTGGCACCTCAACTTCACCACTGGGGTTGTAGAATCGTATAATACCACTCCATAGATGAACTTCTGAGTGCTCTAAAATGTACTTGCAATACATCTTCTGCACCTGACACCTTTCCAACTGAATGCCCAGACACCTGTCTTCAACCACCATGTAGTTCCTGCTGAGTGTACACAATTGAGTTTAAAGAGAGGGGTTTTCATGTCTAAATGGGGAGAGGCAGTTATAGTCCATATTCTAGAAGCAGGCAAAGACCACTCTTTCTCTGTTAGTTATTGCCCATTATGTCTCACCAGCTGTGCTTGTAAACGCCTCAGAGAGTTGGTGAACTGTTGTCAGATATCAGTTGCAGCTGCCGTGTCCTTAGAGGTGCAGAGCCGACAGACTTTTTAACAAGCAGCATCTGAGGGGTGTTTCCTTTGATATTAAGAAGTCCTATGACACAGCGTGATAACATACCTAGTCACATTTGGCAGATGTGAATACAGTGTGTTCTGTGTAAGATGTACTAAACTCCAGGATGTAATTTTATGAGTTATTTTGAGTAATAAATGCTATATCAACATATGCCTGAACAACTGTTACATCATTGCAAGCATTTTAACGTATGCCTATGGCTGTAATTGAAAACTTTACAGTAGATTTGTTTTGTCATACTGTACAAATAAAAAGAAACTTGAGTGTCAGATAACACCATGAAATAAAGATATCCATTAAGTCTTAACCTTTTGTATAACACATGTCCTATAACACCACAAAACAAAGCAGCAATTAAGCCTTAATCTACTGTATGTACAATAACAAAAGAAATATATGTGTCAGATAATACCACAACCGAAAGACATCAATTTTTAGTTATGTTACTAGTTACGTTTGTTTATATAATGTCAAAGAACGTCAATTTGCAGTTGTGTTACACTGATTACTGTTCAAAATTACTTCCACCATTCTACATGCAATATTCTGTGCTTCTCAAAAGGAATTTGTTGCCTTTCTGGTAACATCATTTCCCCTTATGCAGTCAGCAGACTCCATGATTTGCTGCACGGTTCTCTTGCCTGCAATTTTTGCCAGTAGACCACTTGCAGGCCAGGCCAGTGGACCAAAATGAGTACAAGGTATGAGGGAGTAGTGTTTACCAGAGGTAAGAGTAATGATGTTTTGTATGTTTTTCTCAGTCTGTGCGCACAGATGCCAAGACAGAACTTTGAAGTCTGGTATGACCACTTTCCTTCCATTCTTTCCAGTTCACCGTCTGTAATCATCCTATCATTTCATTAGGTACAAATTACCTCTGTAGCTAAGATAATATTATTAAATAATTTGTAATGGCTTTGTCTGTAATGAAGAACTGTGTGTATTATCAGGTCCTCAACGGGATGCTGTAGCTGCTCAACAATTCATTCTGGATTTGTTCCATTCTCTGAATCCAGATAAAAAGAAGACTATATATGCTCACTACACATGTGCTACAGGTAAGTGAATATGTTAGTTACTTGTGAACGTTATGGAAGTAGGAGTACGTTCATAGACCAAAATATGAAAATTTATATATTAATGACTATACTAAGACCAAGGGTACACAAATCCTGGGCACCAGGTCTCCCAGGCAACTAAACTTTGTATTGTGGTACCTAATATTTGTGGGTTCTGAGTGTATAACTTGCATCATGTCACCCTTCTGGCACCTGGAATTTTTAAGTGGCTCCTAGATAAAAAAAAATGTGTACCCACTGACTGTGACCACAAGAAGGATTTCCACAGACTGCTCTCCTTTACACCTGCTGCAAGCTGTTATGCTTCCAGCTTCAGGTGCCTAGCCATTCTGTTTACATGAATGTTGACAGTGATAACCTTTGCTAGCAACAAGCACCTTAGGCACTTCATATAGGCCAGAAGGCAATGGAGTGGAATCTAACAGCAGGAAGAGTGGAGTCATCCCTACCATCATTGGGAATTCTTTCCATGACCTTACTGTAGTGTGACTAATGGACATAGACGCTCATGTTTTTATCTTAAACTTCACAGTTGCCTTCAGTATGACTTTAACTGTTATTGTGTTGTGTTACAGTAATACCCTCAGTGTGACTTTAACCGTTATTGTGTTGCATTATAGTAATGCTGCATGTGCATTGTCTAGCTGGCCGAGTATAGCTTTTTTTTTTCAGTACTGGGTTAAAATTGAGCCACGAGCCCAGTAATAGCAGGAATTGGCTCACCCAAGGGGGGGGGGGGGGGGGAGGTCCTGCCAGGCTGCAGCCCTGTCCCCAAAGCAAAATTTAAAAAACACACATTTTGTAAACATGGTGATATCAAAGGTTTTACGTGATTTACACTTCGGCCTAAATCAGTTACTGAAATCTGCTGATGACTAGTACATTGGAATATTGAAAAATATAATGAAAACTTATGTATGTGTAGATTTTTTCTTTTTCAGTTAGTTTTAATTTTCCCTGTAACCTAACTAGATGTTGGCTCGGAGATTTTGACATGATTTTCATAACACAGTTTTTAAAATCAAACATAAATTATATACAGCCTCAGGGTCAGCCTCCCCCCCCCCCCCCCCCCAAGAAAACTTCTGGGTACACCTATAATACCAGGCGATTATGATTATCTCATACTCCTAGACAAATAAGGTTAAACATCAAATGATTGGTTTTGGTTTTTCTGCACTCTACTGCCTCCATCTTAAGGGCGAGTGAGTTGTTGGTTAAAGTGCCTGCTGAAGTGTTATGGACGTAGTACCTTCAACTCCTATTGGCTTGGAACAATCTTGTATCTTCTTTCCACCTTCCATAGCTGTGATTGACCAAGTATGCTCCAACTATCTTGTATTACCAACACATCCCCTCCTATTGAAGTAATGTTCTTTCTTTGGACTTTGCTTATCATCTAATTTTTTAATGAAGCATTACGTTTTGGAAGACAGCTCTTCTTCCATCTTCAGGTAAAGGAAAGCACGTAATCTGGTGGACCCCTTAGAAAGAGCTATTCTCAGTCACTGCGTATTTAATGAAGTACTATTTTTTAGAAGCCAGCTGTGCTTTTATCTTAAGGTAAATGAAATCACTTAACCTGGTAGGTGGGCCAGGATAGTATAGTTCGGTACAGTGATCACTACAGGCTGGACGGGCCAGAGATCAAATCCCAGTGGGGGCAAGATTTTCCTGCACCTGTCCAGACTGGCCCTGGGGCCCACACAGCCTCCTGTACAATGGGTACCAGGTCTCTTTCCTGGGGGTAAAGCGGCTGGGGTGTGGCATTGACCACCCACCCCCATCTAACACCAAGCTTAAAGAAAGAGTAGAGCTATACCTCTACTGCCTCTCTGCGCCTTCTTGGCCTGTTCTTTAACCTTTTACTTTTTACCTTTTCCTACTCTGGTAGACCCTTTAATAGAGCCATGACTGAGTGACTGAGAATAGCTCTATCTAAGGGGTCCTCCAGATTAGAAGCCTTTGCATGGAGACAGAAGCAGAGCCCGCTTCTGAAACATGGAACTTCATTTAAAAAATTAAGCAATGGACGAAGTCCAAAGAAAGAAGGTTACTTCAGTAAGTCATATACCATTTTTAGAGCCCTATAGAGTTGGACATCTCCTCTTCCGTATCACTTCAACACCTGCATGAACCAATTCAGTGACCCTGAAGATGGATACAGGAAGTTCCTCCAAAACATCAGAACATTTAACCAACACTTTGTGCAAAAACCCAAAAGAAGACCATCAATTGATCAACAACCACCATGAAAACCTGAAAACTTATGAGGTTAAACATGAAACATGACTATCAAACAGCTTGTATGTAGTAGTAAGCCTCGTAACTTAAGAACTAATAAATCGGTGAGCTGAATATGAAATATTACTCACCACTTAAAATAAACAGGATACAGTTTACATTGCTTCTGTTATGGGGGTTTTGAAAATCAGTGGCTGTGAATTCACATTGCAGTCTCCTAGGTTATGCTACTATGTAGCCTTGTAGATTAGTACAGTGTTCCTGAGCAACATATGGCTGTCATGGCAGGCTAGAGGGAGGCAGTTCTTATGTCTAAAATATTGCTGTTCACTTACATAAGAACTTTATGGCTACAGTTCAATCCACAGGAGGGCATGAAGACTTTCCTATCATCACTTTGTACTAGCCTGAAAACTTTCAACCATTGGGACTACCTAGCCTAGGCAGTTAAAAAAGTGTCATTAAATAAACTAAAATATTTTAACCAACCAACCTTCCAATATTTCGTCTGCTGGATCTAGATTTTTATGAGATTAAAGACCTTTCACTTTGAACCTGAGAGCTTTGAATCTACAAAATTCATGGCATGATCCTGTTACATATTGTTGCTCTAGCATCAAAACCTTTATGCAGACACAAAATACTGCTATGTGCAAGGCAGTGGACCAGAATATCATTGTATATCTTGATAGCCACAAGGTAGGTATTGAATAAAGTATTGAAAATACTTTGCTTCAGATTGGACACTACTGAAAATGATTCACTTCACATCAGACATCTGAATATTCATGGCGTGGTTTTTACCATGCTTGCCTCCTATTTCAAAAGTAGCCCGATTAAATTCCTATCTGGATCAGACATACCAATGTTGATATTTTGGTTGCCTTTCTCAGTCCCTACAGGAAGTGTGCAGATGATTCTGTTACTAGGAGTATATGAACAGTTCAAAATTTGAACTGGTTTCAGAATTTAATGAAGTCTTGTTGACTTCATGTTGGGTCACAAAATATTAAATATGCTGTTTGTTTTACAGTGTTACAAAATTATCTCATTTAAGAAGTGCACTGTTGTTTTGATGCTACATATACTGCTGAGATTATGTAGTGTGAGTAAGAGAAATCAGAATGATTGAAGATGTTCTGCCAGCTTCTATATGAAGTGAATAATAATCCTGTTATATCTATGTGATTTCAGACACAGAAAATATGAGATTTGTGTTCCTGGTAGTGAGAGACACGATATTACAAACCAATCTGGAAGACTATAACCTAGCGTAGGGACATGCTATGTTACAAAGTGGTGTAAGGTTTATTGAATGTGGTTGTTGCCATTGTTTGGGCATTAGTTGACCATCTGATGTAATAAATACTGTGTGTCAGATATTTGCCTAAGGTGACTCAATAGTACGTGGGAATTGCGTGACAAATTCCTGTACAACTAGTAGTCAGTTTTCATGCATTGTTTAACACTTGTTTTTCTTGCCTGTGATTAAGAAAATATGAGAATCATTGCACTTAGCAAAAAAGACACACAAGTAACAGGAACATGATGTTACTCCAAGTAATGGTTTGTATCCAGTGTCTTAATTTAGTTTACATTATGTGAACTGTAAACAAGCAATTTCTAAGCCACTAGCCACTTGTTCTGAAGATGATCTGTAGGTCAGTTGAAAGTGTAGACAAAAATTATGGAGCTGTATGAAGTTTATAGGATCCCTTGTCCTGTGTTTGATGAAGAAGAGGAAGGATTCCAGTGAGATGTTTGCTGACATTAGATGACTGAGTGATGTTTCTTGGTCAGATGTAACATCTGAAAGGAAACCCTAGAACTGTTTCTCACAATGTAACAAGGACACACAAACTCTGTCTGTCTGTCTGTCTGCCTCTCTGACACACACACACACACACACACAATGAAACTAATTGTTTCATTGTAATTTGATACAAACCACAAACAACTTAATTAAAAGCATAGACACTTGGCCTTATTTTTGCACTCATAACATGCTAGCAGATCAAACTCTGTGGGTTCGAAGAACGTACATAAGAAACTAAAACATAGCAGAGTAGACAATCGCCACTCGCCTTCTTAACCCAACTCTGGAACCAGAGAGTGGTTGCATTATTTATGTCAGAACCAAATTTGAAGACCAACATCCAAACATAATTCTAAACAATCCATTTGACTCCCGTGTCAGTGCATTAGGCTACAGCCAGCCACCGTATTAGCTCAACTTAAACATAGTACCATCCAGGCACAGTCAATCCAATTGTGTGCTTGCTGAAAAGGGGTGGTGTGCTAGGAGAGGGGAGGAGGAGAAAACTATCAGCACAACACAAGTCAATAAGTTTAATGTCTACAGGTAAGAAGGAAGGACAGCAGTTGAGAGTCACAGTCAGTATCGGTAAGATGATTATCATGAGATGTGGAATGGTCCACATACAAATAATACATTCTGTAAATAAACACAGTTGTTAGCAGCAATCACCATGAGAAATACTGTATTAGATTCTGTTCAGTAATGCAGTTCATGGAATCTCTTCCTCATGACGTTATTAACCCTTCAAGCTGGTTCAGTGTAAACATGTACATTCTTGAACAGCTTACCTTACTGGAGGTTTAACATATGTGTTATGTTCCATAAGCCAGGAAGTCAGATTTAAATACCACTGGGGTAAAAGACTGAATGCCATTTAAATACTGGCATGCAGGGTTGAATACATTTTGTCACAGATAAAACACCTCTTGTATATAATTAATCTTAATTTTGCTATTACAAAGGTGACAAAATGTGTTTATTATAAAATCACAGTGACAATGTAAGGAGACTTTATTATATGGAGATTCTTTTCAGACACAGATTTGTAATTCTGTATTGCAGAATTGCAGGGAAATTATTCTCGTTCCCCAGATAATACTCCATATATTTTTAAACACAGTATAATTGTATACATACTTAAAAGTGGATGAACTATGCACCAAGAATTAGAGAAGGTGCAGCAGAAGTAATCAATTTTTTTCACTTTGAAATTGCAAACTCTGAGATAATTTGAGTGTACATTGGAACCCAAAATACAAGGATCATGTAAATAAGACTTTTCAGACTCTGTCCCTTCTTCCAAGAAAATGGAATATATATCTCTGTTCCAAAAAGTAGATAGTTTATTTCAAAGAAATTGTTTATTCTGAGAACCAAATGAAGTTCTGGAATAAAAATGATGTGATGCAATATTAAGAGTTAAATTAGTGGTTGATATCCTTTAAAGAGATAAGCAATAGAAATAGTGTGCAGTTTTAGAACTATTTGTGGAAAAGCCCTGACATGTTAGTATGTTACTGCAGTTGATAGTTATTAATGAAATATATTTGATAAGTGACTTTTTGTAGGGAGTGTAAGAAGCTAGGATTAGAACATTTCAGAATATACATTTTGTAAAAATTTGGAACTTACTGACATGTAATGCTGTATTGTCATTATCTAATTTGTCATTGACACAAACACAACATAAGCTGTTATTAAACAAGTTGTGAAATATGGTAGTAAGATGTTGTGAAGTGAGAGACGAAGAGAGCAGAAATAAAATTTTTAGAACCTATAGTTACAAGTACTGTAATACATAAGCAGATGGGGGTACATTTTTGGGGCTGAGATATAAAAAAAAATAAATTGCTTCTCAGGTATTGATATGTGTTATGTGGTGTAATGTGTCACATAAAGTTTTGTACACTTAGCAGAGCTTGATACAACACACAAAAGCTATTGCTTTTTTTAAAAAAAAATATATATATAATGCAAAAATTCTGAGATACAAGATAGCTGTTTATTTTATCAAGTTCCACATTGTAGTTCACAGGGGGATCCCAGTGTATTGTCACAAGTTAATACCTGTGGCATGTAAGTATTTATGTCAAGAGGGATATATTTGAGGTTACTAAAATCGTCTGCAAGTAATGTGGAAGTATGCAGTATTCTTTTGTGAAGATCGTGCTGTTTATGCTAAACTTTGTCTAAAGTTTCTTTGATGGTTTGTGATCATCAGACAGTGACATAGATCATTGTGTCATCATTATCAAGGTCATAGATTATATTCTGAACATACTTCCAAATTATGCTAGTGGAAATTTCAAACAGTGAATTAGTACCTGAGTAGGAACTACTTATGTGTCTTGGAACTGGCCTGCTTCCTAAATTTCCATTGGCCACTAGTAAAATTGGCTGGGGCTGGCAATGTTACTGCCACAGTAACCGAGAAAATAAATCACAGGAATAGGGTATAATCATGAGAAATTAACAAAAGTAACGCATACTTTTTTATTTTATCCGTGATTACTTATAAAATTTGTTGTTGTTTCATCCTTGTAAGGCTGTGTCTGAGAACATTATTTACAGGCAGAAATGTGTTACTGATTTCATGAAGGTTGGTATTAAATTGGGAAACAGAAACAGTTGTTGACCAAGATCACCATACAGGAGATGTCAAAAACTTTTCTTCCTTGCAGTTACCTGCTTAAGGTGTGATGTACCCTCAGATATGTTTTAGACAAAGTCTATTGAAATTTCACTTAGCGTATTGGTCTTCACATTTAAGTCACTGTAATTTTTACTTTATGCTGTTCTTTAAATGCTCTGATGCTCATTTTGTTCCTTTCTGCATGTTATTTAAATGTGCATTTTTGACTTCTTATGTGGCTTCCATTCTAAGACACTGATGTGCTAATACAGACTGTTGGTAGTTGTAGCTGTCTCATTTGTTAATTTGTAGAGAAATCTGTTCCATCTTTTGGTGCAGGTATTATTTGTAAGTGTCCACATTGAGATATCTTAGAGGTGTCCAATGAATTTACTCAGATGTAATATGTGAGAGGTTCAACCAGGCAATGTAGGTAATTTAGGTGGCTGCCTGAGTTTGCTGGCATATTTTAGGTTGGTTGAGAAAATAATAATAAACTGGAAATGATCAGCAACATGTTTTCAGTTTATTATCCATGGGGTTGCAATAAAAATTAAGATGATTGCTCGGACAAATGTTTATATATGTTCAATTGTCTGTCATATTTTATATACAGCAGCAGTAAGTTCATGTAGTTATTAGGGTATGCAGTATCCCCTTCATTGTAATTAGTCTTGCACTTTTAGTTAAGCAGCTTAAAACCTGTCATGAAGAGCAGTGAGGCTCAAATTGAACGAGCTAGGTCATCATTACAGGACTTAAATTCATAAACTATATTTTTTTTGAATAGTGGTAGGGCACTCATAGATTGTTCATGGCTCTACTACGTTTTTACACGCAAATACCACAATCCAGTAGCACCTATTGCTGATTATCTGAAATTTACTATACATGATCATCCTTTCACCTCCTTTTACTTTACATAGCTGATATGTGACCATTAAATAATGTTTGACATAGTGAAATACAATGTATGACTTGCAGAGTCTTTTGCTAACCATAGAGAACACAAATGCTGTATCAGTAACTGAAATATCACTTGCACTGTGACAAATTCAATATCATTTAATTTAAAAGGGGCTGCAAAAAACATGGCATCTTAATGACTTGGACTGGACCTGCCAGTTGAAATATTACCACTGTGTTATTCACAAGACTGCATTGTTGCTAAAACCAAGTAATATGTAAATTAGTTACTAAGTATATAAATCTTGTACAGGAATGGAGTATTGTAATAAGTTGCACTGCATGACTCTCTCGTGTCTTTAGATCACAACTGACTAATGGTCACAGGAAATGACAATGTCTGTGATGGCTGTCATTTTGTAGGTAGTCTTGGGTCTGTAATAATTTAAGTTTGTGTCATGTAACCTTTTGCTGTGCCATTTGAATGGACAGTATCTTGACACTTATCAGTTCTGTTAATTTAAATGTCCTTTGTACACTAGTCTGCTGTGTCAAGTGTGGTAGGATACATTTAATTTTGCTGTGTTAGGTGCAGCAAAGGGTTACTGAAGGGCACAGTGGATTAATTATAGGTTTATCTAGTTTATAGAAAATATGCTTTATTATCAACTACCATGAAAAGACTCCTGTTCTTATGCAACTGAGAGTTTGAATAACCTCGCAAACATTTTGCAACCAAAGACAGTATATGAAGTTATAACACTTGTTTAAGTGATGTAAATATTGTAGCATTAGGTTAAAGAATTTTGTACCAGAAGAATGTTCCAGGATGCTGAAACCTTAAAGTGCAAAGTGAGAAAAACTGTAATCACAGTGTAGACTTCCCTCAGTATTAGAACAAGTTCCTGTAAGAACCTTTGCACGTGGAGTCTTCTCTATAAAAGCAAATTGTCTGTTTGTGTCCTTGGTTTCCTGTTGTTATGATATGTTAATTTAATCTCTGTATCTGCAGTTTTTTTCTACACTTGTATTTTCATATTGCAAGTTTATATGTAGTATACAACTCTGTGTTAAATTTTAATGCCATTTTGTACCATATACCTGTGTACCTTCTAATATTAATGTATATTCTTGTTTGCATAAAACGGGAGTAGCTTATACAACAATTTCTTTGTTTAAAGCATATTGCTTTTGTTCTTGACTACTGAGTTTTGGATTTAAATCATGGCTAGCATAGATGGTTGTGTTTTCCATAATTTTATGTCATAATTATAAGATAGTATTAAATAAAATTGTAATGAGAGAAAAGAGAGTTTTACTGAACTAGGTGGTATGTATTTTGAACTAAATAAGCATGGCTGAGAAAGTGTGTTGATATTGCCATATGTTGTGATGTTCACAACTGTTAAGTATTTATGTATCAGTATTAATGTAAGAAATGGGAGAGGAATGAACATTACCTGCAGGACTGTATAGTAACATGTGTAATGTATACATTTTATAAAAATAAATGCTAACAAGATAACCTGTTCTGGCTACACGCACTCACTCCCATGGCCTGATTGTCTGTGCAGGACCTAAGCCTCTCTGACAATCGCAGCCCACTCCACCATCACAGAAGCCTTCAGCCTGCATCTTCGACCGCCATGTACCTAATGCCATTACTGGCTGTGCAGGACCTCAGCCTCTGTGACAATCAAAGCCCAATCCTCTCTCACAGAAGCCTTCAGTCTCCATCTTATTACCCCACCATACCCAAGTTCATTCTGTGCATCATGTAGCCACCTTTTTCTGGTCTTCCCTACCTTCCCTTGTTTCCTGAATTTCCCATGGACAGCATCTTCACCATGCTCCTGTCTTGCATTCTCACTAGATGTCCAAGACATTCCAGCCTTCAACTTTTAATTTCCTGGACAAGGGCTGGTTGGTTATATAAACTTCTAAGCTTGGTGTTGGTGCTGTATCTATTTGTCATATGCCTTCACAGGTCCAGAAATGTTTCTCAGAATATTTCTCTCTCATATAGCTAATGTGTCCATTTCTTTTATGCCAAGATGCCATGTTTCTTCTGCATACATCACTGCTAGGAGTATGACTGTCCAATATATTCTGAGCTTGGTGTTTTGAGATACTGCTCTTGATTTTAAAATGGGACACAAGGAGTAATAACCATTACCAGTTGATAATCTTTCTTTAATTTAGATATTTATATCATCCCTTCAGTGACTAAAGCGCCCAAATATTTGAAAATCCTAACCCTCTCAAAGCAGTTGCCGTGAATCTCTATTTCTTTTGTGTGTTCCTGTTTTGGCTAAGCCATTTAAAAAATTCAGAAGATTGAGGAAAGTGATTGTAATTGACTGTTGATTGATATGTTTAGGTGATATGTATGTATAAACTGCATTAAGGCAGTCAATTCCAAATACCATAGGACAGTCAATGAATCTACACAAACTGAAAGCTTCCTTATGTTACAGTATTACAAACAATTTTGAAAGAAACAGCTGTTGTATAATTCATGCCATTATCCAGTAATTTATTTGGAAGGATTGATAAAAACCATGGAAAAAAATCAGTACTGTTGCAGTCCAAGCCAACATTCAAACCAGGCACCTCCCAGATACAAGTCAGTATTATCATGTCTTGAGCCAACTTGCTGGTGATTTGTTTTTATCATTTTGATGCAGTAAATTTTATCAGTGTGGTACTGAAGTACATTTAAATAAAGAAACAGTAAAGTTTTATGAAGCATCACTAGGGAATAGTGTATGCAAATAGATAGAGGGGTGAGTAACACAAACAATTGTAGTATGAGCTGAGATGAAGAAGTACAACAAAAGAGAAAACATTCACACATTTCAAACTATAAAATTTACAGCACCCCATTTACTGCCTCCCAGAGAAAGCAATGTGTTAATTACTGAAGTTAAATTACTGGGAAAGTAGAGAGATGTGGAAATCACAACAGACTCTGCACAAAAATATCCCATTTGAGTGAACTTTCCAGTAAACAAAATGCTGGATAAATGGACTTTTACTCTACACACATTTAATTTTCTTCTGACATTTGTATAACAGTGAAAAATAAAGTCTTACCTTTCATTTTCTTAACATCAATAAAATTGTCAATACATTAAAACGGCGGCCAACATGCCACAACTCTTAAGCTATGTGTGTATTTTCTAAATTCAATTAACTGTTTAAAAACAGCTGACTGTAAGGTTCAGGATCCTTATTAATTTAATCCTGAATTTATTCACCTGATCAAGAAATTCTTTAACAGTAACAGTTTCCACAGTCTGAAGTGTTCTAGTTACACGTTCAGATTAAACGAAAGCCTGTGATGCTGGCAGAGCAAAGATATTACAGTTTTAATATCCCACATTCTCCTCACACATATTAATAATATGAGCTCTGCTTAATATGCTACCTGTACGTTGAGCTCACACAATTAAAACTTCGTAATTCACGCATACATAGACAATCTACCCACAATTTCAAATATTACGAATTATACTGAATCTAGCAACCATTGTGGTCTCAAAATATGGATAATCGATTCATGTTTCCCGCCATACAGAGACGTCAACGAATATTGAACGATTACAGAGAGAGTATACAGAGCGAAAATTAAACAATAAAAACTCATTTGTAATTCATGTTCACGACTTTGTAGTAACATTGAGTAGTAAGTATACATACCCTTAATTCTGAAGTATTTAGGGCCGCAAATAGGTTAGTGCTTTCGGCAGTTTTTAATTGCGTCTGTTACATTTCAACTTTTATTTATGATAAAGTTACGTACGTACACTTACCACATAATTAATGGTAAGCAGTTACAATATAAATAATAGTATTATACACACAGGTACTTATGATTAGTATACTGACCACTCTAGAATGTAGTACAAAATCACTTACGCCCTTGTGTAAAATATGGATTTTGCTGCACATCATTTCATGGAACTGGGTGGTCAGCGGCATAACGTTCAGATCTCCATCACCGAATTTGACGGTCTCTTATACCGGGGATAAGTCGCCGTGTTTTGTTTTCCCTTTAAAGATAGATTTTGTTATACGTACCGCCAGATTAAAAAAAAATTGCACTTTTTCCGAGAATTATTCATGTGATTAATATTAAACTTAAACATATATTTATAATTGAAGCACACGATGTTCTGCGTGATGTCCGAACTGAATGTAATGCAGACTAGGTGCTGTTCGTGTCCTTTCAGAACGTGCCTAAACAAGGTTTTCTTTGCATGTTTCGAGAACGCACACAAGACTCACTACACAGCACAGCTATAAACTCGCACAGCGTTGTTTAAATTCTTGACTCCGTTGGTAACATCCATCGGAGTTAGACGTGCTGTGTGAGAACTGGTGCCGTTGAGCGAAATAACTCTGTGTCAAACAAACCTGTGTTTATATTTATCTTCATTTCTTCATTACTTCATTATTATTTTTCATTTTCTTTTCAATACCCATTTTCCATTATCCGCTTTTTATTTTTTTTTCTGAAAAACAGCTTAGGGAACTTCAGGATCCATCGAACATCAAAATGGGCATCCTGAAGAACCTTAAATTTTGGAAGAAGCGAAACGTAAGTACAAAATATACAAATACAGTATATTATTAAAAGATTATACTTTCAGCCACACAGTGAATTAAATTTTGCGTACATTTTTAAGAACAGACAGCGTTTATTAGGCGCGATTCCATTGAAAAATGGCGACTATTAGCTTTCTAATGTCTGTCCACTTGAAACAAATCGGCTTAAACTGGACGGATTTTCATGAAATTTCTTAGTTGATTTTTTTTTTAAAATCTGTAGAGATAATTGAAACGCAAAATAAATTCTGTACACATCAATACATTTCAAGAAACAACTTGTGGTGATTGTCAATGTAAATAGTAGCCTTAAACAGTGTAACAGTGCTGTGATAATACCAAATGGACCAGTGAACAGTGAAGTGAACTTATCAATGTACCCCTGATGATGGCCGAGTCACGGCCGAAACATATGTAGGGTGAATTGAACAGAAATACGAAAGTAAAAAAGTGCATTCGTTGGTTCAAGAACTGAAAATTAATTTGAAAGACATATTGCAGTGTAACACTTCCGCATGCTGTTGTCCAGCAATATACACACGTTATGCAGTTCCTTCTATTAAGGCGGCAATATTGGTTGGTGGACGAATATAGTAGTAAGATAACCGTGAATATGCAGTGTTTCACAACAAGTTATGATAGAATTTAGAGGCAGTGTAATGTCGGTATAACGAACGAAATAGATGGTGATATTTCCTTGAAGTTAAAGTGGATATGGACGAGTTATGTGAGTTCAGTAATATGTCGATCCGCCCACATGTGAGAGACCTTATTCAAAACCTGATCACCAAGCTAACTCAACAAGTCACTTTACTCAAGAACAATTTTAAGATCACAGATAATTTCGAGCGTAAATGTTGGGATTTGGTAGCGGGAAGAAAGGACTCTGAATAAAAAGAAGCGTCAACGATACCGACCGTCTTAACCTCAAAAGTGCCTTCAATAATGATGACCTCTGCAAAAAAGGCGTTCCCCAACGTTTTGATTTGAATGTAACCAGAGATGTCAATGAAGAAACGAAAAATGTCAACAGAAAGGT